>VFFE01006113.1:108950-213883 GCA_008921705.1 Burhinus oedicnemus
CCCCACAGTGGGAGGTATGTGGGGGAACAGCGACTGCTGGGGGTTCACAGGCATGGGAGGCACAGGGCAGGGTGTCCTGGGTCTGGCTGGCAGCTGCCTCCCACTCCCCAGGCTCTCCTGACCCACTTGAAGGTGGAGTGCAAGTGCCATGGTGTGTCAGGCTCCTGCGAGGTGCGCACATGCTGGAAGGTCATGCCTCCCTTCCGCAAGGTGGGCAATGTCCTCAAGGAAAAGTTCGAGGGGGCAACAGAGGTTCACCCCAAGCGGGTCGGTTCCCGCAAGCTCCTGGTGCCCAAGAGCTCTCGCTTCAAGCCCTACACAGCTCATGACCTCGTCTACCTGTTGGCCAGCCCAGACTTCTGTGACCGGGACCCCCGGCGTGGGGTATTCGGCACCTCTGGCCGCCAGTGCAACAGGACATCCCCGGCCATGGATGGCTGTGAGCTCCTGTGCTGTGGCAGGGGCTTCCACACGACCCAGGTGGAGGTGGTGGAGCGGTGCAGCTGCAAGTTTCACTGGTGCTGCTCCGTCAAGTGCAAGCAGTGCCGGCACCTTGTGGAGGTGCACAGCTGCCACTGAGGGGGAGGACATCAGGGTGGCGGGAGGCTGCCAGAGGAATGCAAGGTAGCCAAGGAGAGGACAGCCTCAGGAGAGCCATGAGGAAGCAGGGGAAGGTGTCAGGGAGACACATAGCCTGAGAGGGAGTGGAGGAGAAGGGTTTTGCTGCCCTGCTGGAGAGCAGCCCCTTGTTCCAGGGGTGCCATCAGCTCCTGTGTACTCCCCGCACAGCACCCTCTTGCCAGCCTCATTGGGATTTTTGTGGTTTGAATTATTTTTGCGGACAGAGGGTTGGAGGACATAGGCCCAATAAACCCTTAAACTTTAGAAATAAACCAGCTGCAATAGAAAGCAAAGTGCGTACATCAGCTCCTTCCTCACGCGTTGCATTTGGGACCTGGAGGATACCTGGCTCTGCTCCCTTCCATGGACTGGGAGGGGACAAGACCATGTGGGAGTCCTTGTGCTCAGGGGACACATGGGCTGCAGCGAGCGAGAAACACCAAGGGGGGAGTGGGGACCAACCTCAGACATGAGAGGGGTCACTGAGGGGTGTAATAGAGCAGTGGCATCAGAGAGAACTGTGCAAATTAGATTTTTAGGTTAAACAGGCTTTTTATGAAATAAGACTTATTTGGGAGAGACAGGTATAGGCCTGCAGAGGCAGGGAGACAAGAGACAGCTGGGGATTTCAGACAAAGATGCTTGGGCCAGCAGCTCTAAATCCAGGTTCCCAGGGCTGATGCCTTCTCCGATGGTCAGATGCTCCTTTGGCTGGAGAAAATGTTTTCAGGGGGAGTTCCAGCAAGCGCTGCAGTGAAACACTTGAGTGAGGATCCCCTCCTGGTGTGCTGCTGCCGATGGTGCAGAGCAGGTGCTCGGAGCGGGAGATCTGGCCATGATCAGCTGGCTGGCCAGCAAGGGGTCTTGGAAGAGCTGTCCAAGTCTGTCCAGGCTCCCTGCCCCACCACAGACCCAGAAAGCCTGCCCCAGAGCCCTGCGCTTCCCCTGCATACCTTGGTACTCTGCATCACCCTTTGGTGAGGATGAGGAACCTCTGGTGCCACAGCTGCACCTCCTCCTCTCCCTCCTTCTTGCTCAGCACCCGGTACGTCTCGTTTCTGTGGCAGCCACAGCGAGACACCTGCAAGGAAAGTAGATCATCAGAGATGGCTGATCCTGTTGCCCATCCTTCCCCCAGGGAAAGAGGACCCCCATGACAGATGGCATCTGGAGGCTGGGATGATAGGGACACCATAGGGAAGAAAGGAGAACCAGGTGGGAAGAGGGAGGGAGAGGAGAATAGCTGAACTGCGTGTTTCCTAAAATGTTGGCTAGTCCTCTGTCCTGCTCTGGTGTTTCTGGGTTTTGTTACCACCTGGGCAACACCCAGTAAATGGTGGAGACCCTCCTCTGCAGGGATATACAGGGATGCCCCGATGGGTGTGAGGCTCCCCACAGCTCCTCTGTCTCAACATCGGTGGCTGTCTCTGCTGCCACCTCTTACAGTGTCTGTGCAAATCCCACTGACTCAATTACATGCCAGCTGTGCTCTGGTCACTATTTGTCACCCCCTCAAACACACCCAAGTGTGTCCTACTGGAGGGACAAGCAGTGGGCCAGTGAGTCCTGCAGGGACTCAGGGCTGGTTGTGGAGGGACCAGCCATGGAGGAGGCGGCTATGTAAAGGGCAGCGCGGGCTGCTTCTCACCTTCTGGTTGTAGAGGCTTTGCTGCAGACACTGGTGGCTCTTGAAGGCGCAGTAGCTGGGGTGCTGAACTCCACCCGAGTCGCAGATCTGGGGAGACGGGAATGAAGGCCAGAGAAAGAATAGGAGAAGGAGCGATGGGAGTGCCCACTGGGCACCCACCTGGCTTGGAGCATCTCCATCTTGGAAGGCGGTGTACTCTGCCTTCAGCCAGATGGCCACACGAGGGTCCTCACAGCCACGGGTGGCTATCCGGCTGCACCAGTACTCCACCCTCAGCCCTCTGAAAACCTCCAAGCCATAGTATTCCAAGGTCTCTGGGGAGCTGGTCTGCAAAGAGGTGGGATAAAGAGAGCCATGCTTCTACCTCCCCTTCCCCACCACCCAGTCCAGGCTCCTCCTCAGAAGCCAGCTGGAGGTGCAGCATGCTCAGTACCTTGTTGCCTGCAGCCTGGTACTGGGCTGAGATCTGAGGATTGATGTAGGTGGTGAAGCTGCCTGTCTCGCAGTGAACACGGTTCAGGTTTTTGATGTTCTGACACTGCTCCCTCTTCAGCGAGCAGAAAGCACAGTTAGGGCACAGGTCCATGTGATGCCGCCTGAGGCTGTCACACACCTAGGATGGATGCAGCGGGGAGGTCAAAGGGAAAAAAGGAGACTGAGGAGCTCCCATATCCCTGGCTTGGAGCTTGCCTCCCTGGTCACCCAGGTGAGCTTCTCCCAGGAAGTGGCGCCTGAAAGGACAGTGCTGACGAGCTCTGCCCACTGGACCGTTGTCGTCAGCACTGTAGGGAATGTACACAGTGGGGGTCAAAGGTGGACATCAGCATTTTTACCGAATCTCCAAACCCAAGGACTCTTCCCTCTATCTCCTTCCAGGCCTGGGTGACCACTGACGAGAGACAGTTTCCCTCCAGCATTTCATAGCACAGGATCATCACTGCCTCGTCCTTCTTCAGGGCTAAAAGACTGACAGAGAAAGGGGTGGAGAAAGTCAAGTCTCGTCTCTTGTCACAAGCTGAAGAGACAGACCTTTGGTTAAAAACTGAAAGGGGGAAAACCAACCCCCAAGTGCAGCAGAAATTCTTTCCCAAAGAAACCTTGGACTCTTGGCCAAACTGCACAGAGGAACGGGAGCGTCTGCAGTCTGTATGTGCCTGTGTAACATGACTGCTATGGGTTGGGGTGTGTGTGTGCACATTTGGGAGCACGTGAGGGACATGGAGCACAGCTTGAGGAACTTTCCCAGGGGCTCTGCAGCAGCTGCTGCCTAGTTTTGTCCATCCAAATGCACAGCAAGGAGGTGTTTGTTAGAGGTCTGCTGAGTCTTGACCATGGGGCAGCCCCATTTAGGTCTGGAGTATATAACTTATTAAGCCTCCCTCCTGCTTGAGCCAATGTATTTGATGGAAAGGGGAAAAAATTGGTAACAACAAATTAACTGTTCATCCAAACCGACATGGGAATCTGAAGGTAGAAAATCTAAGGACAGTGGGACAAGGACAATAAGAATATTTTACATCTCTTAGGAACAGAAGAAATTGTACACACGCTACAGAATATTTATCAGACAAGGATGGTATGAATTATCAGCAATGATGCAGAATAGGTAAAAATGCTCATTAAATTTTTGTCTTCTGTGTCTGGAGACAAAATCAATGATAAAGAAACAAACTTAGATCTGGCAGAAAGTAAGAAAAGATAAAAGCAGCTTATGTTAAAATGCTCTTAAAATCCATGCATGGGCTAACCTGTATGGAGACATTTTCCTAAGAATGTTTGAAACTTCTTGGAGACCTTCAGATTAGCCTTAAAAAAATAAAAAAAAAGAAGTGGAGAACGTGGAGGAAGGTCATGAAGATGATATTTCCTAAAGCCTGGAGAACTTTCACCTGCAGCAAGAAACTGAAGAACCTTTACTTAGCTGAGCAAAGGCCCTAGCGGGTGGCCACTCAGTCAGCCTGTACTTTTACCAAGATGGGGATCAGCTGGAAGGCTCTCTTCATCAGCAGATGGAAGAGTAATGAGTTTTGGTGATTGGAATTTGGGGTGAGATCCATTCAAACCAGAAATTAGCTGCATGTTCCTGACATGAAGGGTATTTAGCACAGAAGCAGCTGATGGGGTGGTTTCTCCACAGATTTGAGGCTTCAGAAAAATATCCCAAACTTCTCTTAGGAGAAGGGTCTGTAGCTCAGCCACATGATACTGTTTTACCTTCAGGGCTCACTAGGCCTGGCTCTACGTCCTGTGCTGAGCAGGGAGGCTGGGGTGAGTGATCAGAGCAATTGCCAGGCCTGAAGGCTAAGAGAGATCAATCTCCTCACCATTAAGCTCTTGTGATTGTGTGGTGTGTGAAGAAATCAAGCTGTAAGGAGTGACTGGTGTTCACAGATCCATGGACATGTGAGAGGCATACACTGTATGCACAGGAACATGCAGATGCTTGGCATTTGCACTGGGTTTGGGTGTGCACTCACATAGGAGAAAGTGGGTGAGCTTTAGGGCAAACAGAAAGAAGTTTTGCACACCTCCTTAATAGATCCCTGGGCCCTGCCACACACCATGCATGAAGGAGCTCACAGCATGTGCTCTGCACTTGCAGCAGGTCAGAAACAAGTGATCCTGTTGCCCAAATGGTTCACACTAACCAGCAGCAAATGAGCATGTCAGGATCTCTGAAGGCATCTCTCTCACTTAGATACTCCAAGACAACCTGAAAAATCTTAGCCACAAAAAATATACTGAGTGCTAGATTTTTTAAAAAAGACATTACAGTCAAACTTATTTTATCACAGTGCAGCAGATGCTGCTCTGGCCTGCACCGAGGCAGGCAAAGATGTTCCTTCAACACACCGTCCTGTACTGCACTGGGGACAGGCTGCAAATGGTATTCTGTGGGTACAGACATGTGAACAAATTACTGTGGTGCCAACCCACAGCACATCAACCACATCCACTGAAAAAACGAGGTCAGCTGAAAGCCTGGAAATCTACGTACTGCAAGCCTGTGCATCTCTTACTGCAATGCACCACAGTGTGACCAACCTGGTCAGAGGTTTGTGGAGGGAAGGTCTGAGTTCAGAGAGGACAAAAGAATGCAAACTGAGGACAGCAGTGACAGATGTCAGAAGTCTTTCAGGCAAAGCTGGAAAGAATTAAAATGTGCCAGTAAAAAAAGAGAAACAAAGCCCACCTATCCTGCAGAGAGCACTTCCAGAACCTGTAAGACCCTTTATGTCCACTCCTCCATCCTATGGCTCCATGTGATCCTTTTTTTTTTTTTCTCCTCTGTAAACATTCAGACCATTTAGGATACCAAGAAGAATTGGAAATTTTAAATTTAGAGCAAAAAGTCTGTGCTCATCCCACTTGAAAATCTTGTCTAACATTGTTCAAACCCTCTCAGCATTATTCAGTGACTGAGAGCTGGACATTGCTGAGAGAAGAATCAGTGACAGCCCCCAAGGCACATCTAGCATTTCTCTTCTGTACAGGATTGCTCTTTGTGTGGGAATTACCTAACACTGACAACTTCTCTCTTAAGCAGTTGTAGCCCAGGAGAACAAGTGTTCAGTCCGCTTTGCTGATAAATCTGTGACAGCCAAAGGGAGTCCCTGCCACCACTCAGATGCTTGACTGCTTAGGCACAGTTGGATCTTCACCTTCAAGATTTGGTAAACTGGCTGGGTCATCTTGATGGGACTCACAAATTTCAATTAATGACCCTGATATTATTCTCCAAATTTATCTGAAAGAATTTATGCACAAATATGTCATTATTGGCTATTGTTCCACTGTTTACTTGTGGCACATTGTGATTTGATTGCTTCTTCATCACACCAGGATGATCAAGCCAGTAAAGTGAGAGGCACATTAACAGTCATTAAAAATGATATGAATAGCTCTGGTGTTTTCATCACCAAGTTAGAAAAAAGAAGAAAACTGTCCACCTTGCTGTACTTTTTTAAAAATAACAAATAAATAACAACCTGAGGCTTAGAAAGCAACTGCTAATAAATGGCTTTAACAGCCTGTGCTTTCTCTAGCACACGTACTGGTCCAACAAGTCCAGCCCAAACAAGATGTAAATAGAGCAAAACAGGCAAAAGGGGCAGTAAAAAAGAACTCAGCTCCAGTCTTTTCTAAAAAGAGTGCTTCCATAAGTAGCTTGTAAGTAGTGATAAAACATCTGCTGAGTGTTGATGACCTACTTGTTCAGAACAGACGCAAAGTCAGATGTGGGTAGAAGCCTCTGCTGCATGGCAAACTTTAGATTTATAGACCATATTCGATATGATTGGCTCACGCAGATTAGAAAGCCTCGCATCCCTATGCACCAGCTACTGACACTTTGCCATTGGCCACGTATGCAGATCCATATGAACTGTGTCCATAACTTCTGCTCACCCACCCAGGAAACTGAGTCGTGCCATCAGCCTGAGATTACCAAGAAATTCTGTTGAGATCTCTATCACATCCATTTCCTCCTCTATCTCTGTTCTCCATCTCTGCTGTGAGGCTTTCTGGCCTCACGGTTGCAAATTTATGATTTGGTTTACCACCTCTGGGTGAGCGGGATACATCTACATCATCCCCAAGTGACATCTAGTTCCTGAAAGCAGCTGAGAAGTGTCAGGGGAACGGGTCCCACCCTGCATCACCAGACCCAGGGACCGGTCCTGGGCTCCTCCTGCACTTGCAGGCACCTGCAATCCACGATGCTGTGGCAGTAGGTGCACCTGAGGGCTGTCCCTGGTTCCTCTCCTGACGATTCCCAGTGCCCTGGCACTGCTGTTTGACCTATCCAGCCACTCCCCCACTGCTGCTGCCTTACAGCAGCCCTGGGGCTTTGTGCCCCATCACAGAGGCACTACAGGCAAATGGTACAGACGCGGCACAGCACTGCTGCCGGTCCCCTGTGCTCATTGACACACTACTGAGCTGTTTGCGGATGCGCAGAAGTTTCCCCATGTGTCAGGGAAACTGACAGGTCTGTCTAAACGATTTCCTAATGCAAATCCCTCCCCAGCTTAGTATCTCTGCACGTTAATGTCCTAACTGCTGCCCTTGAAAAAGACATAACAGGTACTGGGAGGCAATGTTTCAAAGGGAATGCAAAAAAATATAATTGAGAAAAGCCTGTGGGCCAAGATCAGTAGTTGCCCAAAGGCAAACAGAGAAAACTTCAGATAAAAGCCTATCTTGCTTTAGTATCTCAAGACGTGGAGCTACACACATAGAGCCTACTTCAGCAATGTCTCTGAAGAGTGCTGGTTAACAACATACATCTCTCTCTTGATGTAATGACAAGGATTTGGGCCATTAACTTTCAGCTGCCAACCCTCCCTGATACTGGCTGTCTGTGTGAGGTGGGGTGAATACCTGAGGCAAGCAGAAAAGAAGATAAGGAGCAAACAGCAGCTTTCCAGCACTTTGTTACTTCTGATTGAGAGAGGTTGCTGCAGGAAACTAAAACCACTAAGGAAAAAGCCATTCTTAACAGCCTCAGAAAGAAAAAGAGATCTTGGCCTGCATGCCAAGAAGGCAAGCAGGCTGGCTAGGTGCCTGACAGATCAAACCCAGCAGGTAACCCAACGCAGGAGCCATTGGGAGAACAGGAACGTAACACCTGCCCAAGGGTCAGGGGGCACAAAGCATGTGAAACTTTGTATTTTGTAAATACATTTCTCCTGTTGACCCTCACGATATTGCAGCCTCTTACTTCTGCCCCGCTGGGACACTGAGAGCCCCCTGGTCTGAGTTTCCCAAAAGCCTGGGGGCACTTGAACTTCTTCTGGCCTGGTGGGAAGAAGACAACCTGCCTTGCCATGACTCCCTTTTCACAGCTAGCCAGGCACAGTAGCAATATGGAGACACTAAATCGTACCCTGGCCTTACTGAATGGCCAAAAGATGCCTCTACATCATTCCCAAGAGACAGCTAGCTCCTGAAAGCAGCTGAGAAGTGTCAGGGGAATGGGTCCCATCCTGCACCACCAGACCCAGGGCAAAAAGAAAAAGTAATTACTAATGGGTGATGATTCAAAGAGAGTGTTTTTCTGCCAACAGCATTTTTAACGAAGGGTCTGGTCTTAAAATTAAAGCCACTGGGGATGAAGTACATAAGTACACCAAGGACTGTTTGGAGGGGTAAAGCAGGAGCAGGAGAATGCAGCCACCAGGAGGGCTCAGCTCAGCCTCCTGGGGGAGCTGAGCTCATGTGAACCATGAGCATCCACACACAAATACCAATAGGATGGTGTCTGTATCCAGGACAGCCATGACGCTGAAAGGGATGTAGGGGTCATAGCGGACAAACAACGCAACATCAGGAAGCCCTGGGAAAAAGGGCAAATGCAATTCTTGTGTGCAAGCAGAAGATCTGGGAAGGGAAGGGAGGTTGACCTCCTTCTGCATACCCAACTACTGAAACCTATCACTGAATGGTGCACACAGAGCTGGAGCATGTGGATTTTTAAAGGGATGCTGAAAATTGCCACAGAAAATGAGTTGTGCAGGCTTTATAACATGAGAGCTATGGAGCTCTGTTCAACTTACTGCAAGACTGAATCATGGCATATAGGTAACTTTGAGGAGAGGAAATACTGGGAACTAAATAGCTCTTTAACCAAGGGGACAAAGCAAAATAAGGACTAAAAATTGAAAATAAATGCAAGAAGAGGCACTTTTTTTGCCCTATAATGATTCACTGCTAGCAGAAAGCCCACAAAAGTGTGCTGCCAATTCTTCTCCTTGTTATTTTGCTGCCATCCCCATGTCTCTTTCTAAAGGTCACGGCTACCTCATCAGGTACCATGAAAGCTGGTAGAGCTACCAGAGCAGCTGCCACAGCCATGGGTGAGCGAGAAGGGATGGATGTCCCACTGGACATAAGACCCTAGGGAAGACCTGCAGCCCTGGGTTCAGCGCCCGTCACAATCATGTGCAACTTGTGTTAAACCAGACACTGAATGGCACCCATGCACACCGACCAGTCCCACCCAGCACTGCTCCTCGTGCTGGAATGGAAGTGCCTCAAAGCATTTTGCCCTTTTTTAGGTCATGCTCTGAAGTCCCTTTGAGAGGAGGTGGAATGTGGAGAGCATCAAAGCTGACAGGCGCAGTCTATCTTGCCTTTTTATCCTCACTTGAGTTTAAGCTTTGCTTAGTGTGATTGATGGGGCTCTGCTGCCAGGTTACAGACACACAGTCAGCATTAGTGTCTTTGAGAAACTCTGCAGCAGAATAGCAAGTGTCATCTACAATCACAGCAGTACCTCAATAATCCCGATATAACTAAATCAGAGCAAGGCTCAACTTCAGAGGCAGGGAAAATGAACATATCCTCAGTGAAACATAATTTTGCCTTGGAGTACATAACACCAGGAAAAATTTGCTGGGCAGTAAAAGCTTCCTACAATATTAGGAAGGAGGATGACATAAGTTACAGCCTTGGAAGATGACATTTACAGCTTTAACAACACAATGCAGTTCATTTTTACATGCAGAAGTGGGATCTCTGGCTCAACTATAGTAGAATGCAGTGCTTTTAATAGAAACCACAAATGTGCAATCGTGCACAAAACCTGTATGCTTACAGGAACATCACTAGCCAGCAACAGAGCGAAACCAAAGTGACTTCTCCATGAAACCCACATCTAGACAGCATTTTTTTTTTCTCTCTTGGCAAGCAAAAGAATCTGTGCATCTCAGTCAAAGCAAGTGGTCCTCAGCCACAAAGTACATAAGGATCAAAATTTGAGTGAAAACATACGAACCTTTTGCAGGTCTTTTCTGTTTGAGCTCACCAGCCCCAGCTGCCTGAGCACAGAGGCAAATGGATCAGCAGATCAGCTGAGAAGAGCTCAAGATGCTTGACAAGCTCCTGAAGCATCCCTAGGCCAGAGGAACTAAGAAGGGCGCATAAAAGGATTGCAGTAAGCTTGACTGTTGCAGAGCCTGGTGCTGAACTGGCATGCAGCTGCTTTCAAAGCCAGAATGGGGAACCAGAAACCCCCTAGGAAAAGCAATCTACAGATCCAAAGCGCAGAGAGGTGCACATGCTCAACGAGAAGTAGTGGTCCTGCACAGCCAGGAGCAAGGCTCTGTGCTCCCGGCTCTGTTTCCTAGCCTGGGGCTGCTTTTGCTCTACCTGGGTGAGAATGGAGCACTCCTCCAAGCGCTTCTCAGGTCAGGCTATTCTAAGAAACATCTGCTTTACATTGCGTGCAGAGAGGTGAGGAGCACAGAGAGACAAACATTTACTCCAGCGTCCCAAGGACCCACGTTCGTGAGGAAGCTATTTTCTGAAGGTCATCCAGACTCCCAGGACACGTGAGTTGGGAGGAGGATGAGTGCAGAGGTGGTTGCACACTGCAGGTGGCCACAGTGTGGGGATACACGTGCATGGGAGAAAGCCCTGCCTGCAGCTGAGGCCCAGCCTAAATGCACTTTGTTCAGGACACAAGGAGAGTAATGTTATCAGGCACTAGCAGTGCTGGGTCACCATCTCCCTGCTCACTCTGTGCTGGAGCAGGGGGTGTCTGAGGGGCACCCTGGGTACACGCCTGCTCTGTATGGGATGGCTTGCCCTAGAAGGCCTGCCTGCACTCACTAGCTGCTCATGACAGAGGCATGAATGCCGCAGGGCTACCAGCTGGTGTGCGTGAGGACAGCCCTGCATGGGTGGTGTGCAGTACCCTACCGGGTGGGGAAACAGGTCTTCCCCTCACCTGCCATGGGGGACCATTTCCTGCACCCCCTCCTCGGCGCTGTCTGATGTGTTCCCTGCATTTGACTTGGTGCCAGAGTCCGGAGAAGAGCCCTTGGTGCCTAGGGATGTCTCCAAGGAGAGAGCCAAGTGGATCAGCTGCCAGATGCTGTTCTTCAGGCGTTGCTCCCAGGTTTGCTCTGTCTGGGCAGGGGATCCCAGCCTGGGAAGCGAGGGAGCAGTGGCAGCCGAGACCGGCAGGGTCGGTGGGAGCACAGGCAGCCCTCTGTCCTGCGGGGGTCTCGGTGTCCCTGGCGTGTCCAGGGGGAGCTTCCTCAGAAGCAGTTTCTGACTCAACAGTGCATAGGAGTACTTCAGGAAAGTGTCCACACTGTCGCGCAGCAGGGCAGAGAGAGAAGCCCACCCTGGAGCTGGGGAGAGAGTGGGACAGGGGGGGGCTGAGGGCACCTTTCTGAGGCCAGCCAGAAAGCTGCTGGAGGGGGGGGAAGAGTAGCTACAGGAGACCAGCAGGTGAGCAGGGGTGCCCAGCACAGCTTGGTACAGTCATACCTTCTTCCGTAGGGATGCTTTCACCCCTTGCCCAGGAGCCCACAGCATGGGGTTGCTCCGTCAAGTGTAGGTTTTTTGCAGGAGACAGCCTCAGACATGGGATTCGCTGAGTGGAGGAGAGAGGGAGAAGCGCAAGTCCTGCTGTGTTATCTTCCTTCCTCCTCACCCCTGCCACTTTCCAAGAGATATTCCCCCCACCCATCCCAAATCCTGCTCCCCACCTTGGCGTAAAACTGGCGTTTGAAGCAGCGGTACTGGGTGAACTGGCAGAAGGTCTCAAACCAGGGCGCCTCCGGGAAGTCAGAGCAGACTGGGCCTGGAGAGGGATGGAAGAGAGATGTGGGATGGGGGCAGGTTGCAGGTTTAGGCATCTGCCCCCTTGGCCTGGGTGCAACAAGAGATGAGGACCTCTCGGATGGCTGTTTTCAGAGGAGCTTGTGGTTGAAGGGAAAGTCAAAGCTGTCTGCCCCCAAGTGGAGATCACAGCCTTGTGCTGTTACAGCTCCTGATCCCAGATGCCACATGCACTTTCCCTCCAAACCACTCAGGGTTTCACTTCGTCCTTATGCCCTTGTTCACATGGTTATCTTCCCTTTTATGTCCTGGGAACACCAGCGTAGACAGGCTTTTCAGGGCAAAATAGTTTGACAGTGAAAAAAAAAAAACTTGACACAGATAAAGTTTCCCACAGGCTCTCTTTGCTGGTCTCTTGATTTTCAACATGGCTCATCTATCCCACAGCCTGTTGAACGCTGATGGCATGGCCTGATGAGCAGCTTGCCTTCTTTGCCACTGATTCCCCTTGCCTCTTTTCTCTCAGCTCATCTGCCCTATGGAAATACCTTTCTCTGACCTTCCTGCCAAGGGGAGCTCTTCCCAGCACCACTTGCTTAGTTTAATCAATATGATCTTTTGCCTCTTTCCTCTGCTCCTCCTGTCCATGTGTTTGCTGCAAGCAGCTACAGCTTCCGCTGGGTGTCAGGGAGCCACCTCCTTGGGCTTTGTGGCCAAGTCCACCTGCAGGAGCTCCCAGCATGGGGAAGGCAATTAATTAAAAACTGCATCGTCACTAAAAGATAGAGCCAGCCAAGATATTTGCATACACTCATCAGGAAACATCCTCCTGACTCTCATCTTCCACAACAAAGAGGGTTGAAAGGTTACATGTAGGCTTCCCTTGTTTAAAACACAAGGTAACGGCTTTCCTTAGCACCACACCTGAAGAGGCTCAATTAATGGTCATGAATATTTGGATGTGGTCAGGACTGCCATTTATCTGCGAGGACAGTAAAGACAAAACTTGTGAGGGCACATGCTCTGTCATATTCACTCGGCCTCTCAGCCTGGCAGCAACATGTGCCAAAATAGCCCCAAAACTGGAAGAAAAGGAACACAGAGGGGAATAAAGTCTGCTGGATGAGTCTGTTGGGCTGAGAGATGAGAGGAAAGAAGGCAAGGAGGGCATCCTGCAAAATTGTCCCATCTCCTGGCATTCCCAGATGCTCCTGCTCTTGGCAGCTGAGCCTCTGAAGGCGGCAGCAGTGGGAGTGTGGCTGGACATGCCAAAGAGCAGTGCCAGGGTGCTGGGCATTGCCAGGAAAGGAACCAGGAACAGCCCCCGGCTGCACCTAGTGCCACAGCATCCTGGATTGCAGGTGCCCGCAAGTGAGGGAGGAGCTCCGGACCCATCCCTGGGTCTGGTGATGTACGGTGGGACCCATTCCCCTGACACAGCTGCAGAAACAAGCAAGAAATAGTTGCCCTCAAGCTGCAGCCCAAATAAGCACACTTGGCTGATCATTCAGTTCATTGACGTTCATAGCTAAATATAAAGACATATTTTTAATGAGAAAATTGTTCTTATTTTTTTTCCTCTGAAGAAAAATACAACAGAAGTAGTCCCAAGTTTTTCAGCTGCACAGATATAATTACGCCACTTAAATTCTCTGATGCAGGGGTGCAGGGAAAGTATGACTGCAGAGATTTAAAGGGTGCTGTTGCTATGGCGCTTTCTGAACTGGGATGTTTCTTGGCTCCTGAAATGTTAAACACTTACAAAAGCAGCTTATCAGCTCAAGCTTTCTTAAAGGCCCGTGAAAGCCCATGAGCCAAGCTTCTGCATTAAACCCCAGATCAAGCTGGAAGGAGCCGGACAGGTTGTAAGAAAAACTGTTGGGAAGAGATGATGAGCTTCAGTGAGCTTCAGAAAACTGTGGCCAGTTTTTTTTCCCCTGCCACCCCATCAACAGAGATGTGGAGAAACTGAAGAGCTCAGCAAAGGGCCATTGAAATGGCCATGGTTTTCAGCCCGTGACCCCTGAAGAGAGGCTGGGGCAGTTGCACTTGTTCAGCTGGTTGAAGAGGAGATGGGGAGGTGAGTTAGCAGCCCACAGGGACCTGAAGGAAAGCTACAAGATGACGAAGTGAAAGTCTTCTTGGTGGTGCCAGACAACACAAGAGGGAAAAAACCCTACAAATTCCTGCATGGACTGGCCATTAGGAGAAGCTGTTTTGTCTGGGAAAGGGGTGCAGCACTGGAGGGAGTGCCCAGAGAGGCCACAAAACCAAACTCCCTTGAACAAAGACACAGTGCTGTAGTGCTGGGAGTGTCCTGCTCAAAGCCGAACTTTGGGCTAGGGACCCCAAAATGACCCATCCCACCACCATTCCTGCCATCCTGTGGCATTTCAGGGCAGAGAAACAGCTGGCACTGCTCCAGCTGGGGCGATGCCCGCCTCTGCCCTTTGGAGGTGGGGCGATGCCTCTACCTTCCGGGACACGGCCGTGGTTCTCCTCCTCGTCCAGCTGCAGGATGGCAGGGCTGAGGCAGCCGTGTGCCTGGCGCAGCTGGCAGGACACGTCTGCCTTCCAGGGGGGCTGCAGGCTGGCAAAGAAGAACTGGTACTCTCTGTCTGACAGAGGACTGCCGGGAGCAGGAGGCACCGGTAAAGCAACAGAGGACATCAGCAAGGTCAGGAGCCCTGGGGGAGAAGGCAGGCTGTGATTAACCCTCCTTAACGGCGGCAAGTGGTGGGTGGAAACAAAAGAGTGGCTGGTGGGGCGGCCTGCTCCCATCGGATGGTGCTGAGCAAGGCACTGGGACAAACTGGCCTGAGGTCTCCCTCCGTCACCCCTGCTTGCAAGGCCCTGGGGGAACCAGGAACCCTGGGGCAAAAGGGGAAAAGGAATGAAAAAGCAAGAAAAAAAAAAAAGGGGAGGAGGGGAGAAAATAAGAGGAATAAAAAAAAGAGAAAAAAGAAAAAAGGAAAAAAAGAAGAAATAAAAAGGAACAAAAAAAAAAGAAAAAAGAAAAATAAATAAAAATAAAAAAAGAAAAAGGAATAAATAAAAAATTATTTAGAAGTTGGGGTTTTTTTGTGGTTTGGGTGGCAGTTGTTTCGGCTTGATTTGGTTTGGGGGAGGGATTGTTTTGTTTTTGGTTGTTTGGTTTTTTGTTGTTTGTTTTTTTCCCCACAAAACACCAGCCTTAGCCACCTGGTAGACCCCTCTGCCCACCCCTGCGAGCTGCCGCCTCCACCATGCCAGGGGCTGTGCCCCTCCACGGGGACATCCCTCCATCCCATCTTTTCCCTCCTCTGCCTTCAGCTGGGCCCCCTCCTCTCCTGCCTCCCTTCTGCTCAGTAACCTCTGCGGTGGCCCTGGGAGGGTGTCGGGGACAGCTGTCACTCACCCATCAGGCAAGGCAACCTCGCCATGTCTGCCCTAGTCCCCAGCACAGTAGCCCTGGCAGTGGTGGAATGAGAAGGGGATGACATCACAGTTGGGGCGCCAGGGACAGGGGGGTATGTGCCCCTCTGGGCACCGGCTGATGGCTGCCAGGGGGAGCAGTGGAGGGGAGCTGAGGCACAGGCTTGTGCTTGTGGGGGTGTGAGGGGAGATGGGCACACCATGAGGAAGGAAGAAGCCACGGTGTTATGGTTTGAGAAACCCACAACAATTTATTGTTGTTTAGACAATTATTCTATCACCTGATGACCCCTGCCCACCCAGGAAGGGGAATCAGGAAAAAACAAGGAAACCCGGGGGTTGAAATATGAACAGATTTAATATAATAAGACTAGATAATTAACATTAATAACACTAAAGAACCAATATTGATCCTGATACCAATATAAAATACACAAGGATTATACTCAGCCAATTCTATCAGTAGGAAGCTGTGCACTCCCAGCAGTGGACAGCAAATGTCGGACGCTGAGCTCTACAGCTTCGGGAGGAAGGGAAGGCCTCAGGGGTCCGGCACTGGGGCAAGAAGTTCTCTGGATTGCCGCCATCAAGGGAGAGAGAGCTTCACAGCAAACTTTCTAATTTATATTGAATGTGACATTTATGGTATGAAATAATCCTGTTGGCCAGCTTGGGTCAAGTGCCCAGGTCTCGCTTCTGCTCATCCCTGCACCTGGTGAGCTCGAAAACACTGAGACCTGGAAACGCACACACCATAGCTGGCTATAAAGTAAATATTTTCACAAATTCAGAGTCTTCTAAAAGTACAGTTTTCCCAACTATTAGAAGAGAAATTAGTCCTGTGTCACTCAAACCAGGACACGGGACCATAGGGACAAAGCAAGCGGGAGGACCGGGAGCCAAGCTGGGAGCTTCCCCTGCTGCTCAGGGACACGGCGGTGGCTGGCAACAACCTGCAACATCATTTGAGGCCTGTCCAGGCTACCCCCTGGGCTGAAGCTACCCCAAAAGTGGTACCTTTGGGGTACCTTGCCCCCAAAGCTTTTTGTGCTCTTCTGCAGGAGAAAGGGGACAAAAATCTGTTCAACCTACGGGGGATCGAGAGGCCTCCTTGAGGAGTGTCCCAGCACCACCTTGCTTCAGGATGTGGTGGGAAGCTGGCTTGATCTCTTTCTGGCAGCCATGCCACTTCCTGAACCCCCAGCAAGTCATGGGAGCACCAGCTGGTCTTCCTCTGCCCTGAGTGCCGCTCTCTGCATGCTAAAGCCTTCCCAGGCAAAAGGGGGCATTCTGGCAAAAGAGGCTTGGGACTGCTAGCACAGAGGTGCCCAGGGCCCCACAGGCCTGATTTTGAGGGAGACCCGCACCCACATGCCCGTGCCCAGCTTTTACTGCAGAGAGACCAAAGTGCAGGGCACAAACGCAGCGACCCACGTGTGCACTCCATGGAGAAGCAGCCGCCACAGCGCTTCCCACGGCTGGGCACTTTTCTGCCATGAGAGGGAAAGACGTGACTGTAACCATCATGCGCAAGCAGCTGTCAGGGTCATTGGAAAGAAAATGCTTGGCACAGCAGCTCCAAGAACTGCAGCCGTAAGCAAAACGCAAGCTGGCATAGCGGCTTTGCCTACCCACCCCAACACCCCCCAGCTTCAGCCCGGCTGCGACACGACACCCTTGCAGAACCGAAGAGGAGCCGCAGGCAAAGCGGACAAAGTTTTCGACAGCATAGCAGGATGCTGCTGAAGAAGGAGCTTCTGTTGCAAATCCCAGGAGATTCCAGCAGCGCTGCTGTATGCAGCGGGTGCAGAGAGTGCCGCGGACGTGCCGGCTGCGATTGCAGGGCTGACACATTGCCTGCCAGTACCCTGAGTGGCCATGCAGGCTATCAAGGGGAAAACTCAAATCACTGCAGCCATGCAGTCCATTAAAAAGGTGTCTGGCAATAGCACATAGCTCTGCGAATCCTTGCAGGAGACAAGTTGTAATTTGCTCTAAGATGTTTTGCTGGAAGGTAATGTTTCTGAGAAGCTTGAAGCCTGACCATTTAACTACAGCATTGAATTTTAGGATGTTTTTGCAGCTTCTTAGAAACACAGCGAGCAGGAGACATTTTTCCAGCTAGGTCTTGCCACTTACATTGAAACAGGCAACACTGCTGGGGCTTGCAAATTTTAGCCAATTCCTCGTCTTCCATTGCTTAGCTTGAGATGCATTGTGTACTAGCTGATTTTAGACACCTCCATGGCCTTCAGAGCAGCTCTGTTAATCCCCTCTGCTCCCCCGTAACAACAGAGCCCAGGCTGATTTCTGTTGTCCTGACTTGAGCGGCTTCCCAGCGGAACTCAGTGCTGACCTCAGTGGCTGATGGAAATGCATGACCTAGGAAAGCACGCCCATGTGGCATGTCACACAGTGTTATTAATGTCTGGCAGGTGCTGGCTACATGTGCCAGCAAGAGATTTATGGCATATGAAAACAGGAAACAAGAATGAATGGACCAGAGTCCCTGGACATACACTGAGAACTGAAGCACAAGGCAGAAGATGAAGGAGCTGTCAAAGAAGTCATCCTTGGTTGATGCTCTAGTAGCAATGCCCGTGGGGAGCTACTGTGTATTTGGAAAAAAGGTGGTTAGTGATGTGAGGACAGCTTGGCTACTTAGCACGTCTCATGCACTGTGGCATACCCTGGATTTAGTTTGGGTTGTCAGATTCCTTCAGGGAACTCATATGGTCCACAAGTGCATAGAGAAGCCAGCTACTCTGTGGTGTGCACCCAGTGGGGTTGGGAGACAGCGAGTGCAGAAGAAACTGCTGTGCTGTTCAGCTAGGTTTGTGCCAGCTGGCTATGGGGCACTCCTGTTGTAAGGTTCTGCAAAAAAGAAGTCATCTTTGGGGGAGGGGTGGGGACAGGAGAAACAGTAGTTCTGACTGGACACATCAATGTGGCAAGCTGGGGAAAAGTACTCCCTACTGCAGTGTCAAGCAATTGCAGTGGTCAGTAATGAGCAGCACGGGGGTGATTTTCTGATTTCTGAGGGTTAACTTGGCACCGATAAGGCTGTACCACCGATGACCGCATTACAAGCTGTATAATTCATGCACTGAGGCAGATTTGCAGCCTTGTTTTCAGAGCCACCACAAAATGGTGTTTCCTGCAGACGGTGTTGCTGCGCCAGCTGGAGCTCGGCTGGCTGATGTCCGCAGCTGTAACACCCAGGCCTACAGAGTGCCTGGCCCCAGCAGTAGGGATGTGTAGCAGCAGGATAACAACTCGCTGCTGTTACGAGGAAAGGAGCTGCATTTTCCATGTTGCTATCCCATTGCCGTGCCGATTCTGAGCTTTGGAGGGGCCTGTCTGGTTTGTGAGGGACCACCCTTCAGCAGACAAGCTTCCAAGTCACTCTTCTCGTTGTCTTCGGTACTTCATCTTTTTCTCAGCATTTTCTGCTCTGCATGTTCCACCACAAACTCCACCAACAGCAGCAATGTCTGAAAACCTCTTGAAAACCCCAGGACTGTGACTCACAGACCCTCCTTCCTCTGCTACAAGAGTTATATTGCCCCTTCCTTCATCAGGCTGATAGAAAACATCACAGGATCAAAGTGAGCACCCCGAAATATCACCATCTTGGACATGAGGCGCTGATCTAATCCCCCACCCCTTTGTTTCCCCTCTACCATGTGCCAGTGCATGGTGTACGGTGCACCACCCCGCAGCCCAGGACAGCTAAGGGCTGTGACTAGAGGTGGCATCTACAGCCAGAAAAGGCTGTCCTCTCCATAGCAGCACGGTGCCAAGCCAGGCCTTGGCTCTCCTGAGCAAAGAACCAGTGGGGAAAGGGTGATGGCAGAGTCAGGTCATGGAGCTGTGTGGCATGGTTCCTCAGCATGCACACTGGCCTAACTTGACAGGAAAAAAGGACACTCGGGCATACAGAGCGCTTATCCGAAGAAGAAGGAATGATGGCTCATGCTTGTTAGACTGTGTCAGCGCTATGAGTTAAATTGGGGGAGGGGCAGGGGGAAAAGGATGTCTGGTCAGCTTGAGAGACTCATGAAGATGAAGGCTACAAAGATTAGGTGTGAATTCCAGATGCAGTGCCTTGTCAAACAGCATCCCTAGAAAGGATGTGTCTTAAATAATTTGAAATATAAGCAGAGATGACAGAAAAATGCTTCCAAAACCACCTGTTATGGGGAAAAAAAGTGATTTCAGAAAGGAAATCTTGGTAAAAATACCTGAATCCATTTTCTCATGTTAGCTGGAGTGAAAAAATCAAAGAGTACTGGTACAGCCATACTGGTGCTGTTAACTGCAATACGTTTGTATATCAATATGTTTCTAGAAAATAAATGCCAGGCTCTTTGCTTATGGAGGAGGCTGTGAGCAATTCTGCTTATGTAGCTGTTAGGGCAGATTAAGGAAGGGGCCAACAGAGCCCCCATGACACAGCAGGTTATGTATTCCTTCCAGAGCATCAAAGAAAAGGGAAAACTGTGATACCTTTTATTAAAACACACACCTAAGAGAAAAGCAACACTGTGAAGGGGTAGAGAAGGGGGTCCAAGGCCCATCACTGTTCCACCCTCTCCCCTCCAGGGATGACAACATTCAACAGCAATGGCTCCAGCTCTCCTTGGAGTCCCCTCTCTCCCTGCCCACCAGGCTGACTTTCTTGTTAGATCCCAGGTCACAGGGCATATGGTTTTGCTCCAGTCTCAGCAACCAGCCATCATTTGGCAGCTCCCAGGAACCCAGGCTTGCAGAGGTGCCCTTGCTGCATGCTGGCTGCAGCTCTGGTGGTGACACTGCTGGGTCTCACGTGAGGGTGCAGCATCAAGCAAGGGCACGTTTGCTCCCTTCACATGAGAAGTTGGACAGTACAGAGGAGACTCCCTGCTGAAACAGCGCTGGCACCGACAACCCCCTGCCCGTTGTACGTCTGATCTCCCCTCCCCACACCCCTGTGCACTGGCCCTGTCTGTGTGCACAGCACAGGCCCTACCAGTGACCATAAAGCCACAAGCAAAACCAGCTTCAGAGCCAGAGCTCAGCCACCTACCCACAAATGAATCCGTGGGGGAAGCTCAAGGAGAGGTGGAAGTTGGCAATAGTGTTAGTCTGAGACGCAGGACAACGAAGCTGCTGACTGAGACAGCAGTTCCTACCCCAGCGCCTACAGGACATGGATTTAGATGTCCTCCAGTGCTGCATCTGAAGGACATGGAGGTGCATCTCAGGAGTGTGCCTGGGCTGCTAAGATCAGCTGCCATCTGGTACTAAGAAAAGAACCAAGAAGCCATCAGAGCCACTGCACAGCAGCCAAGTAAAGGTCCTCTTCCAGTTCAGCTCCAGGTCTTCCACGAAGCAGAAACTACTCCGAGAGCCCAACGCTGAACACCTTCATCCTGGTAGCTATGGCCCTGTGGGAAGGGATGTGGGTACCAGCCCACTCAGAGCAGGGCTGAAATCTCCATCTCTCCAGTCAAAAGCATTAGATAATGTGCTGATTTAAACCAAAATGATATGAATTGCATACTTTAATCACAGGTTAAATAATCTTCATTCTGCAGTTCTACTTTATTTTGGTAGGTTTACTGTCACTGGCTGAGAGCTATGTGAATATGCTGATAAATATAGACTTTACATTAAAATTGGCACTCATTTTAACTTGGTGGATATGTTAATCTATTCACATTTATACAAGCCCTGTATAGTTATAACATGCATTAATTCAGATACTTAATTTACATTTTATTTTGTTAGGAAATAGTGAATGAAGCATTTTTTACTTGTCATTTAGAAAATGGAATATTTAATTGATTGCAAAAACAGCATTTAAAAATGGATTCTTGAATTAATAATACAACCAAAAATGGAGGGATTCATAAAAGCATGCTTGAATGAACTGCTCTAGTCTTTTTAGGCAGGCTGGTTTAGTGCAAGAACAACCTGATCTAACCACAAAGGTAGCCCTAGTGTGAGCAGGGGCTTGGACTCCAGAGCTCCAGACAGGTCTCTTCCCACATAAATCTTTTTGTGGTAACTAAGTTCTTCTAATGACTAGATCCTTCAGGCTTTCAGAATGAGGAAATCTCATGGTCTCATACTTTTTTTCTTGCTTGTTGTCGATATGTAAAAAAATAATTCCAGCCTTTTCTCCTACCAGCTTGGTTTTCAGCTTTGAGTGAGTTAATCCTTTGATGGCAGCAACCAAAATCACTGAAATTAAATTGTACGTCTGCAAAACCAAACCGAAGCAGGCAACCTGCTGAGCATTTTTTCACACTAGGCTTTAGGAACTTAGGTTTGCCTGTTCTTAAGACTTAGGCAAAACCATCTTTTTTAAACTAAGACTTAAATTTCTTTTATGCATTCAGAAGAATAAACATAAATTAGCATAAATTAATCAAGATGTTTGACTATTTTTATAAATGAAATGCATTTTATTTGATAGAAACAGCTATGTTTCTTCTGATACTGTAACTACTAGGCAGTGCAGTTGGAGAAACTTCCTTCAGTTTTCTTTGGAAAGAAAGGACATTTTGTTTCCTTCTGTTAGTCCTTAACTCTTTTAATGCTGCAGTCTTCCTTGCCGATTGCCACTGCTTTAGAGCAGTCACAGATCACATGCTCCCCAGGTGCTGCCACTCAGCTTGTCAACATCTCCACAGTTTGTTCTCCTGGTTCACGTGGCAGGGAAAAAGTAGAGCCATGGCTGATTGTATATACAAAGGACAATGGCTCAGAAACTGTCAAACTAGCCAGGTCTGCTTCATGCAGGGCCCTTGGTCTAAGCTCGTTCAGAAGTTTGGATAATCACGCTATGCTAAATGATCTACCAACGAGTGCTTGGTAAGTGACCAGTGTGCCTTGCCCTGCTCTAGGAGAAATGAAACATCAGTGCTTTTTTTGCCAGTTTGCACAAGACTGTTCACTGTGGTTGCACCATGGTCTGGGCTCCGTCACCTCAACGTCCTGCTGTGCTTTGGCTGAAGCTTCACTTAGCCAAGTGAATTACTAGATACTCTTCATATCGCTCCTTTCTGGGACTTGGAGGACGTGCCACCCATTTCTCTGTAGACATCAGAGGGGAGCAATCCTGCTGTCATCTGTAACTACCACTTCCCGACAACGTGTACCTGCATATCTACAGTGAGAAACATCCTGAGAGGACCTGGCCTTATTTTCAGCCAGTATAAGCAAATTATCTCTTGGGAAAGTTTTTCTTCTCCGCTGCCAACTTGAGATCTCTGGACTGATTTGGCCAATCAGGCCTTAAGATCTTCAGCAACATCACCTTTCACCTGGAGCCATGCAACTGCCGCTTCTTATCCTAGCTTGTTCTGCTACAGACCGTCTTGCTACCCAGCATATATCTGACCTGATTTAGGACTGACAGCAGCCCTGCTTTGAAGGGTAAGCTGGACCAGATGACCTCCAGGGGCACCCTCCAATCAGTGTTTCTAAGATATATATATTTATATGCAGTAATTGTCTCGTAAGAATTCATCCCCAATAATCTAACTGAATACTACCAAAACACACTCTACAATTGAGCTTTAAATAGTCTGCTTAAGCACAGAAACCTTACACAACTTTTTCAACAGACGGTAACAGACAGCCCAGTGCATGGCTCTGAGTGTATAGTTAGGTAAATAATACCTTAAGAGCACTTAATGAAAGGCTGAATGTTGCTGAGCTACAGGGCTAGTTTAATCACTTGCTATGTTTCTAACAGATGAAGAAGGCGGTCCCGACCAGTGGAAGGCGACGGTCGTGGCCAAGATGGTTTCTGTGCACATCACGCAGCAGACACAGCAGCAGCAGAGCCCAGGGGACGGGAGCTTACTGAGCATGTCTGCTTGCTGGAAAGCAGAATACTTTGCTGAACAGCCTCATCAACCCGCCTGCCCAGCTACCTAGGAATGATGCCCACAGCTGGACAAGATAAACAGGTCACTTGTGTGCATGACCAATTATTCTTAATAAATGGGCTTAAAGAGGCTGGCAAAAGTCCTCCCTCTTGTCGTGCTGTACTGCTCCAGCTTCCTGAAACTCAGACTTGACTTCACTCATCAACTTGGTTACTTCTAATCACTCTAAAAGGGCAATTTCTCCAGCTCCATTTTAGAAAGTGTTTATGTTGCACTGACAGCTGTTCCAGGAAATCTACAAGCTAGGCAGGCCTTTAAAGGAGTTCACGATTACTTTAACTTAGTGTGTCCCCTCTTTAAGCACTTCAATTCTAGGTGAAGTAAACTTTTCAGATCCTATTACCACCACAGTGATAGAGTTGATCTTTTTTTTATTTAAAAAAAAAAAAGGAGTAATTTTTGACTGACCTTTTTTTCCCTACTTCCAGTCAAACTGATTTTATTTTGTTGATCTGGATTTCTTGCTTGTTTTAAAGAGAAGCAATTTACTTCTCTGCTGTTTCAGTATTTCACATCTGGACTGCTATGGCAGCTTTCTTGACATCGTTAAGGACCAGCACAGAGCTGGCTCTTTTCCAGCCTTGTAGGCTTTCCCTAGCAGTCCACAGCCTGACAGAGAGCAGACCATAGATGCCTTCAGGTGGCTTTCACAGGACGACAAACACCATTTACTGAAGACTGCTGATCAAAAAAGCCTTCGCCCCAATAGATGCTATTTAAAAATCCTCCTTACTGTTTGCCTGGGAAGTACATCATCCCCATATGACACCAGCACCAACACAGAATAAATATTTACAGAACACTTCCCCCTCCTCTCATTACAAACAATTCTGCTATCTGCAGTTGGTAATGGACATGTGCCATGTTCAATTATATCAAAAACAAAAGGCATTCTAAAAAAAGCTGCTTATGTTTCTAGCGTTGTCACTTATAGGCTTTGTTGCCACTGGCTTCATTTTTGTACTTTGTAATTTGTAGCATCTATTGATTTGATTATTTCCCTCCTTTGGGGATTAAATATTGCACAGTTACTGCCCTTATTCCCTCTCTCCCAAGGTTAGTTTTTAATATCCTTTCATTTGCATTTATACTTGCAAGCCATTTAAAAATTCTCACTTTTCATCCATATTTTTGTATAAATTCCCTCTTCCTGTAAGCCTTCTTCAAAGCATTCCCTCAGTTGTTCCTAAACCAGAGCTACCCTGAACTCCTGTGCAGTAAGCAGCACCTAAGCAACGGGCCACCTTGTTTCCTGGTTTTGTGTGCAACGCACCCCTGCCCACTCACACTGCTTTCACATTACACCACACGCATTTATAAACTACTTATTATCCTTCATCAACAGCAGCTTCATTACAGCACCACCACTTCAAACACCTCTCTCGCCCACAGTTCCTAGAAAGCTTGCTGCTAATGGTGGCCATTACAATCTAGCGTCCTATCCCATCAAAACCAAACCACTTGGGGGAGTGTTTGCATCCTTTGTCACCCTTGCACTTTGCCCGAAGCCTGTTTTCAAGTTCAGGCTACATCCTCCCTTTGTTCTGTCAGTTGAGCACCCAGCTGGTATCTGGATAAACCCCAGCTAAAGAAATTTGTTCTCCTGCCACGGCCTTCTCACTGGATGAAAGCACAGCATCTCCTGTTATGATGACTGTACCACATTCACAACTGACATTTTCCAGGATTTACTTCCTCTCTGTTTAAGGAGGGAAGCCCCAGGAAAATGGTTTAATACAATCTGGGGACTGAGATCCAGACTGTGGTAGTGGTACCACAAACCATATGAGCCACCGTCTGGATAAGCACTTACCTCTATTTTTTTCTGTACAAAATGGGAACCTGAGCACTCCTCAAAGCAAAAGTAAAGACTGACTCAATGCTAAGTCAGTTGAACAGAAGACTCAACACCAGCTTCTGAGCTGATGGCTTTGACAGGGTCCCTTTTACAGTTATAAGGCAAGAGTAGCACTGCTCTCCACCTACACAGTCCTCTGAAGGGTTTTAATAATAAATCCCTAGAAGCTCTTTGGCTTCACGGCTACAAGAACAAAAATGCTCCATTGATCCTCATACAAGTTATCTCTGTGAGGAAAACATTTCATCTTTCAGGTGAAAAGCTTAAACCTTCCTGAATAGCAGAGGACAAGCAAGAAGAGACTCAAGCTCATCAATCTCCAGGCCGTGCCAATGGAACACATAAAAGGCGGCTTCAGTATGTACCATCTCCTCACCTGCAGACACTACAAAGAGAAATGTGTCTTCACTCATTGTTTTGGAGCCTAACATTATCTTAGCACCAACAGCTGCAGTTTCTGGCAACAAGGTGATCCAAGGTGAAAGTGACCCACCAGGGAGCAAGTTATCACAATATCTGGAAAACCAATCCACATTCTTGGATGCATGTGGCTTGTCCTGACAGCTTATTTTCTCAGCTGCACTGCCCAACAGCCACAGTAAGGGTTGGCCTTCTATAACCTCCACCTGTCCTCATTTAAGGAGAAGACAACTGATGAAGTAAATGATCCACAAAAATGTGAATAAATGTCCACCATCTTGTGAGGGCATGACTGACTAGAAAGCTTAGTAACCTTTTGCAGGTACATTAGTTATATTTTTCAAGCCTGACTTAGGCAGAATGTCACTTATTAACGCTGTTCAGGATTGTTACATGAAAAAGCTGTACCACATTCTTCATTTAGAATACCAGCAGAGCTGATAGAGTAAATAAAGAGACCAATTGCTGTAGTTTACTTCGGAGGTGACAGCAAGGCAAACAGAGTATTTGTTTCCATGAGCTTTATTTATTTCCATATTATACAAGTGGGATCTGAATCCCCAAACTTCCCATCATCAACATAATGGAGACGCACCACTGCACAAAGGCAGGCAGAATTTTGGAGCTGGAAGACAGGCTAGATCAAGCCATTTCTCCCCATGTGGTCAGAAATTCTCCCTCCTTCACACAATGTGCTTCCCAGACCAGCAGGTTTACCCCAGGAATAAGAGAGACAATGCTAGCTCTAAACACTCCTTCCTCCTCTCCCCAACAAAAGAGGCTGCTCAATGACAGTAGTGGAATGGTTAAAGATCAGGAGTACATTAGTTTTTCAGTCACTCAACCAGCCCACTAGATCAAGAAGTGGCCTGGTTACTCCCTCTCTCCTGAAAAAGATCCAGGAAAATCAAAGACCTAAAATGCTGAAGACTTACCTCCTTTCCTTCCCCCATCCCATAGCCTTGTTCTCTAAGCAGAGAGTAGGCAAGGAATTCTGAGGAGGCTGAAGGAAAGCCAAGGATAATCAGGGGCTACCTGAATCCCTGGGAATCTGGTGGCTACCCTGGTGCCCTCATTCATTCCCTTTGAGGTTGAGAGACCTGTTTGGAATAGTACACAGAGAGGGCCTCTCTTAGGGATTCGGAAGCAACCAGGGATACAGAACACACAGAAACCACCGTGAGGGTACACACCATTCCAGGGATGGCCCAAACCACAAACAGGGCAAGACTCCCCCCAGCCAAGGCCCCAGGGGCTGGGGGAGCTGGGACGAGGACCTGGCAGGGGGAAGAGAGCTCCTGCAGCAGTACTGAGGGCTCATGGGATTTTACTTCTTCTTCCTCTCCTGGGAACAGCGAGGGCAGAACCTGGTAGAAAGGGAAGTAAAAAGCCAGCATTTATGGCATGATATGAACCTCAACATACAGTCCCAAAGGACCTTTTCAAGGTCCCAGACAACGCTTTAATTCAAATTTTCCTTTTTAAGAGGACTTCTAAGTGTGTATATAAAGTACTCTCCCTTCTGCCACCCAGGACCTCCCCCTTCCAAAGACCAATGAGCCCTCCAGGCTGCTTGTTCACTTACCATTTTCCTCTTGGTTTTGTTGTCAGACCCACACAGGCAAAATGAAACCATTCAATAGAACACTGTTGGGATGGAGACCAGTCAGTTAAAGAGCAGTTTTCTTTGGAAATCATTACTTCTGGGCTACTGAAGCTTCTTAACATTTGATTGCAAACTCCTAAATCCCTAGCAGCAATCAGGGAATGAAGACTCATACCCAACCTATACACTGTTAGCAAGGAGAACTCCCCCTCTCCCTCAATAACTGTGGGGGCAAGAAAATAACCTGTCATTTTAAGGAAAACCCCGAAGAAAGATGCACTTAACAGGCCTTAGCAACCCACCCCTCTGCCCTTCCAAACTATCTGAGGTAAGCCCTTTTCTTGTCACTGCTTGCTGTATCAGGCCCCACCCAAGCAGGACAAGACTTTCCATGCAAGACTCTCCGCACTCCCTTCTCCCCCACTTCCATCAAGCACAGGCTCTTACATCTGGGTTGTCGCAGCCAATCATCTCCCCATAGGAGACCTGGTGGCAGAGGCAGTAAGTAGGCTCATTGGGGTCCACAGGCATATCCAATACATCCGAAGGGTGCACATTTCCAAAGGTGACTGAAGGCATCCCATACTCTGTGCTACTGCAGGACAGGAATAAAGTAGGTCAACAAAATAACTGACTTAGAGTCCCTTCATGTCTCCCGAGACAACGCCCTTGTTTGCTAGACACATATCTTTTTTTAAGCACATGCACCGACCTCCACTGAAGTAATCTGCTTTCCCCATCATGGCACATGAAAAAATTAAAAGGTCTCCTTCCTCTTGCTTCCCAACAAGGGGACACATCGTCTTGTCTGGGTGAGTATCAGATCGTTCGCAGGGAACTCTGGCTAGGCCTCCCTTGCTCTGATTCTCAGTGCTGCTCCTCATTCCCACAAATCTTTTAAACACTTACGTGCGGACAAGCTTCAATTTTTTTTGGGCAGTTTTTGGCGCCTCCTCATCAGAGTTCTTCCCTTTAGAGCGAGCACGGGCAGCTTTCTTCTCTTTTTGGGCTCGGCCCTCTGGTAAGAGGAGAAAAAGGTGTTGCATCTGCCACCCCATCAAAATAGACACCTGATAGTAACAACCTCTCCAGCACTAAAATACTTTGGAGTGTATATTGGCTTTGGGCCATGCACCCCCATCTTAATTTTATCTAGCAGCCTTGAATATGCTCACACAAGAAGAGCCCAGGTCACCATCTTTTTACCTGTCCTTCAGATTCCAGCGTAACAGTCTTTGATCTGTACCACTCCAGTGCCTGCCTTCATCCCCACCACTTCCATAGTCACTTGGCTGCCTCCTGTATCAATCTGCAGCCCAGTGGTGGTACTCACTCTTCTTGCCCTTGCTGGAAGAACTGTCATAGTCACTCGACTCTATCTGCTTCTCCTTCAGGTCTGCTTCAAAGCGAGCAAGGTCTGTGTCCAGCCGCCGGATGTGCTTATCAACCTGCAAAGATGACAGTGATGAGCAGTTACCACAGAACAGAGTCCAAGGGGGCAAAGAGGAGAGAGCACAGGGCTTGCACTAAAAGCTGAGAAGCAAGAGGGCCTAAAAAAAGAGATCAGGGCCTTCCAGGCTTGGAGGCTTTAGTACAGCCTTTCATATGACAAGCACTAGACACTTCCCTTCATACCATCTCGTAGGTCTGCATAGCCAGCTGAACCTTGTCATCTCCAAACTCCTTGCATTTCCCATAGGCCTCCTGGATTTGCTTGAGAAGCCCCAGTTTTTCCTCCGAAGACAAAGTCCGTGCATTGCTGATATACTCCGTGGCCAACTTATCGATCTCTGACTTGAGGTCTGAAACAAGTATACCATTAAATACATAAATACACACATACACTACAGTGCCCTCCATTAAGAGAGACTGAAGGATCAGAGCAGCTGTAGGCTTCCTCCCCTACCCTGAGACCCCCGTGACAAAGGCAAAGGAAAGAAAAGCTGGTCGAGCTGCACACCTCTTGTCTCGTCAACAAAATCATCTCTAATCCTTACCTTCTGTCCTCTGATCCAGGTCTCGCATGAGCTGGAAGTTTCTCTGCAATTCAAATGGCAGGTTCTCAATACCTGCAGGGAAAGGAGGATACATGGAGAAGTCAGGTTCCTGTCCACAATGCCAAGGCAGGAACGAAGCTAACTGATAACAACACATACACCACTCCAGCAATTCCCAACACCTTTTTCTGATGCACATTAGCATGCTTCCATTTGTTGTCAACTCCAAAGGAGACAGACTATAGAAACATGATATATTTAATGCAGGAGCATAGTTCTATAACACATACTAGTTAACAGGAAACTGCTGCCACGCAGAAAGGCCTACATTAAGAAAGCAGAAAACCAAAATGTGTAATGAAGTCAGTCATTATAATACAACATATCCATCCAAGAACTCCATTCAGTAATGAAAAAAATAGTACAACAGCTGGTAAATAATGCCATTTAGTTATCTCTGTACAAGGATGTCAAAATTAAAGTTGATCACATGCTAATTCACTAAAAAGTGAGTCTGTTTTAGTGCATCAGTTTTACATATAGGGGACAGAAGACGCTTCATGCAGAGCCAAAGGGCAAGTCTGAGACAGGACAGGGAGCAGTGAACAGCAGCCTTAACCTCCTGTCAGATGTTCCTTGTTCAGCCTTCTGCACCGTAATCTCAGTGTCGTCTGTCCAACATCTGAAGTGATGCTATACATTGTGAATAATAAATGTATGTAGGGCTCTGAATGAGCATGTGAAGTTGACAGTCAACTGATTTTCAATGCACTATGCTACTCATCCCCTAGGCATCACCAGATGCTCAACTGACAAAGCTGGTAAAAAATTTGCTCAATTTTCCATGCCTGTCTAATCAAACTGAGATCTAGTATCACTGCATTAAGCTGAAGTCCAAGCTTGACTGTTGTCACCTTTATACCTAATAAAAAAAGATAAATCTCCTTGCAGGTTTAAAAAAAAAAAAAAAGGTGAGGGGAAAAGCTCTTCAGAAACACAACATAAGCACACCTGCTTCCTGCACCCACTCTCCAACACAGAGACAGTGTAAATGAAAGGGTGTCTACCCATCATCAAAACTGTCTAATACATCAGTCCCAGCAGCAGTCTCTGTTTTCACTGCCACATGTTTCTGCAGCAGAGACATTTCCCTGAAAAGCAATCAGCTGGCAGGGAAGGTCTGTATGCAAGAGGCAGGTTTTAACAAGTACTAGACACAGGCCATGAAATCAATTCCTATAAGAACTGCGGGCCTCACTGTACTCAGAAGCTGTTCCTTTAACTTATTTTTTTGCACAAACAGAATATAGAAAGTTACATACAGAATGCTTATAAGTAATCAAGCTATTGCTTCAATGGATTTCTGTTGCCATTTCTATTTTAAATACCTGAGAAATGCTCAGATAGTACATGTCCTTAAGTACCCAGATACATAATCACATAGCACATACACATCACCCCCCTGCATTCAAGGACAGTTAACAGTGCAAAATCAAATTCTCAAAAAATTAGTAAGTTGCAAAATTTAGGCTGTCTGCACATTCCTAAATTTGATATTTCCATGTTTGTCCAGCACAACAGACTTCAAACATGGTTCAAGCAGCCGACTACCAGATTACATCCCTACGGCTCAAAAAAGCATCTCAAAAGACAAGGGGGACACAATGCTGAAAATTATCATTGCTTACAAAGGGAATTTATGGCAGGGATGAAATCCAGCTTTGGAATCTCAAGACTATGCCTTTTTCCTTCCTGCCATCCCCAGCCTCGTCAACTCCGAACAGTCCAATTTGTACAGCAAATGAAACATGGGTCACACCGCAGCACGCTACTTTTCATTTCTCTCCAAAGCATCCCCTGCAGAAGACAAGACAGGTATCCCCTAGAGGAAAACAGTATCTGTTCTTGCACAATATGTCAAATTTACACTGAGTTTATTAATCCTGGAAGATCATGACTTCTAAATTCTTGACTTTGTAGTTTTAAAAAAAGAATAATGTAATTTATTTTTCTCTTCTAAAAAGGAAAGTCAGTAAAAGCACAAATTCCACTGGGTACAGTCAGTTTTCCCTCAGCAGGGCTAGAAACCTTCAGATAGAGCGGGCACCTGAGCTAGCACACAAAACAGTAGGATGCAGAACAACCCCACAAGAGGTTATGGCCACGTTTCACAGCAATGTTCTCGCAGCAGGAGAAACTCGGGCAGGAGTTTGCTTCTACTACAGAACCTGAAAGGAACTGTGCTCTAGTTTTCACATCCGTTATTCTAAATATCTGCCACCACCACTAATGCCAGCACATGCCCTTGTCTGGAAAGCTTCTGTCTTCCCTTTGCCTCTATATGCCTGGCCTTGTCTTTTCAGCACATGCCATCTATCCCTCACAGACTCTCCAGCACCTCCTCCCCTAGCTGCCAGCCCTGCAGCCAGGCCAGTGGCTCCCCTGCCTTGTTACCTGCCTCCATATGTGCAGAGCACTCTGCTCCCGGCGCTACGCAGCTCTGTCTCTGACCTACCAGACACTCAGCACAGACACAATCAGCGGATCATTTACCAGTCAAGAACCTACAAGCAATGATCTTCCAGAGGCTCATTAGCTGAGCAGGTTAGCTGAGCAGGTTTCCACAGGGACTGAGGAGACAAACCCCTAGCATTTGAATTCCTTCCTTGCTAAACCCAGCAAAATAATTTCCTAAAGCCCCAGCAAAATCTTTCACTCTGCAAATCTATTATTAGACCAACAGTCCATAATTGCTTTGTCAATAAACTGGGAGAAAATGAAACAATTGACAGTACAGTGACTTTATAATCAGAACTGTTATAAAGATGCTTTATCTATTCAACTGAAAGTGGAAAGAAGCTGCATACACTACTACAAATTATCATCCAGAGAGAATTAGGCAAGAACAAAAAGCATAACAACATAAAGCTGCAGCTAAGCAAGTTTTAACTGAGCAACAAACTATTTGTACAGTATATAGTTTAATCTAACTATGGGAAGTTTTCTACTGTCTGCAGCTTAACTCAAAAGCTCTTGTGTACCCTTAAAAATCCTGATGCTCTTCACCACAGACTTTATCACAGTGGTCAGAACACTCACTGAAATTGCTTGGTCTGTGCTGTGCTGGCTATCAGACCTCACCCTAACAGTTCCACAAAAACAAGTCTAAGATTTAAGTTTCCATTCCCTCATTCCTACTAACACAATGCACTTTCCCTCAGACTAGCTAAAAACATTCATGTTACATATGTAATTTCATTTCCTCCTGAATTTCTCCTTTTTCCTTTACAATTCATTTCCTCTTTCTTCTTATTGTAAGATGCAACTTTTCATGACTGAATACTATATATTGTAAAATACCCAAATAATTCTGATTCTGAAATTAATCATAGTAAAGAAAACACAGCCTACAGGCATCCTTGATCACTAGAGAAGAGGGCAATGATGGGCAGTTGCTCTGTCCCAGACAGGCAACAATCCAACAGAAAAATAAAGAAAAGCAAGGGCCTCTTTCAACACAAATGGCACAGCAGCAAGAGAGGAAGAGGAGGATGGTGAAGATGTACAGCAAAAAAAGGGCTAGCAAGGCCAGCAGCTTGGCCCAAAGCATGGGCTGGCATTAATGCAACTGTGTCCATATCTGCACAGATCCACACAGAGCCACGTGCAGCTCCACTGTGCCCCACTCATTCCTGTCGCAGCACGATTACCGTGTACAGCATCAGCACAGGTCTCTCACTGAATTTTTCCCACCCTTTCCTTTTCTTACCTTGTTTTCATTTCTTATCACAAGTTAAAAGTCTCCCTACCTACCTTTGTCTTTCCTTTCCTCAGTTCTTGTCCCTTCATTACCCCTATTCTTTTTTCATCTCTTTTATTCTCCTCTTTCCTTGTCATTCCTTCTACCATTCATTCTCCTGTGGGCTTCCATAACCATGCTGTCTTGTCCCTTAAGAACCATGCATTCTCACTCTCCAGAATTCGGAATCCATCACCACCCTCCTTCCCTTCCAATTATTATTTTATTTATTTCTTTTTAGAAACACATGGAAGGTGTCAAGTGTAGGCAACTGATACTCAGCTACTTAACTCGGATGTTAACTCTGACATACACACACAGAGAGCAAGCTTACACAAACCTCGTAAGCTATGCTTCATTCTCCCACAGCACAGCTTTCAACTGTGCCAAACAATGGGTTTGTACTGTGACAGTGTCCAAATTCCTAAAAAGAGATCCATTGCACAAAGCACTAGACAAATACACAGTCCCTTTCCTAAGACATGTTCACCTACCATGTTCAGATGCATGCTTTAAGTTTATTAAAAAATGTGAAAACACATTTTGAAACATAACCACAGTTGCTTTATTGAAATAGTACAGATTTCAGCAAACACTTAAAACACCACATCACTGAAGGTAATTTAAAAAGTCCTGCTTGTGCCAGGGATTGACACAATGAGAGGGTAAGTTCTTTGCCCCCTGAGATAGGAATTGGCTGGGATCTTGCTGGGGAAGCACGTAGGACTTTTCGGTACTCCGTGAGTCTCATAATTTTGTAGCATCTGAAGGATACTGCAGGACAACTGGCTTACAGCAATCTTCAGGAGCTTCCTGGCTTCCTCATTAGGGGGAAGGATGTCTTGTATATCACTGCATCCCTCCTTTTAGAGGGTATAACCCTTCTAAAGCACTGCTTCTACTCTGCCCTGTGTTCTAAGCAAATCGTTTCTCTTCCTACATCATTTATTGACATTGGAGCATGAGCAAAATATATAGCTTTCTCTCTATTCATATACGGCTCAGCCTCATTGCAATATATGCAGCCTAAACTGTAACATTATCCTCACAACACTTCTATAAGGGATAGTACTACCTACATTTTTACAAACGGGGTACATGAGTGCACAGTAGACTGACTTGCCCACGGACACCCAGGAATTCTGTGGCCATGTCATACACCCCAAGCTCTGGGCCAGTGCACTGCATACTAGTCCACGCAGGCCCGTCTGCTTCAGGTACTGTCCAAAGAAACAAGTATCAGTCAGTAATGACAGTCAATGTAACACCCAAAGAAACCTAATACTCCCCCTAAGAGTGGACCCTTTTCTTGGGGAGGGAGGGCTCTTTTTGTCTTTTTTTGTATTACATTAGTTCACTACTACAGCACCCACAGCCAAGATAGTAGGCAATGTTGTTAAGTCTCAGAAAAGGGATCTTTATTGCTATGTTAAAGATCAACCTTGATTTCAGAAGCTTGGAGGATCTGGAAGACTGACATGTCAGATGAGACTTGCACCACTCCAGGCATTTCCAGCCTGTCAACAGATCTCCAAGGGCAGGGACCACCACCAAAGAGATCACAGGGTTGTTTGCCAAAATGGTCACATCAGATTTGCTGTTGGGTAAGTGAAGAACTGCAGAGAAAATGCAGCATGCTTTGTCTTGTAAAGGCATCTTGTGTTAGCTCTGATAAAAATACCAGTCAACAACAAAATCAATTCTAAATAAACCGGTCATTAACAATAATAAATGTATTAGCTTAGTGTGGGCTGTGCCAGTAGCTTTCACACAGAAACAAACGATGCCTATGAATCACCAAGTCCTCTCCCTTGCATGTGATTTTTTGTAATTTTCCATAGATCATGTGTGCTGCGTCATAGGTACAACTAATTCAAAGTCTCAGTAAGGTGAAAGGCGTCTTTCACTACACTAAAATGATTTTGAATATAGAAACAATTTATAAAGAGATCTGCATATCTGAAATATGATGCGAGAAACTTCAGAGACAAGAACAGGAGGGAATGGCTACATGCTATGTTGAGGAGGGGATAAGAGTACTGACGGTAAGTACAGTGACAGACAAAAGAACTGCTAGGGAATTTGGAATGCAGCCAGGACTGGGAAGGAGTCAAGGGCTAGCCTACAGCAAGTTCTGACATCACACCCATGCCCTCTAAGAGTATTAAGATGACAATACGAATCATACCCTCATTTGATGAAGCTATCCAGACTGATGTAGCTATTCTGAAAGAATAATCCTATTTAATGGGTTAGCTAATGTTATCAAGGAATGAAAGGACATTCCCATGTCAGTTGTAGGAGAAAGGTCCTGACTTTCAAAAGGGTGTATGCTGCTTCTGTTGCTCTGTGCTTATGCTGGCATAAGTATTCTGGTATTGACAAGCCCTGAACTGGTGCAACTCTATGTGCATACTGACACATGCAAATAGGAGGAGCAAAGAAAACTTGATGCCTCCCTAATCAGTATAAAAAAGGGGACCCCCCCCCCCCCCAAAAAAAAAAGACTACACAGCACTGTGTTAACTTACCAGCTGAGGACTCCTCATCTAAGTCTGCTGTCTCCATCATCCTCTTCACTGAGACAGATAATGTCTTAGTGTCTGCTCCTGGAACACGTCCTGACTGGTGGCCTCCAAGACAGTGGAATGAACATCAAGCAGCCATCTGAGTAGACAAGCCAGCGACATCCTGCTGCCTCTCAAGCTCACCAAGATTACCAGCCCTCTGCTGATGAACTCCCAAGCATTTGTATCTAATTTAGACCAAATGTTGGCAAAATCTAGTTCCTCAAAGGTTTGGAGTGGGGGAAGATGGAAACATTTTTTATTGTTTTGTTAACCATTCCTTACCAACATTTTATATTGACATTTATTCAGTAACAGACCAGTTCAATCATATGGAAACCTAATTTCCTTCCAGTCTGGCACACAGTTCCCAATTGGAACAACATGTGCTCCCCATTCAGTACGGCAAATAAACCAACAGCCTCATTAGTCCAGGCAGTAACGTATGTGGTGGACAGTGATGGCTGGAACCACCAGGGAAGGTGTCATTTGATTGCTTCAGAAAGCACACTCACAAACATGAGACTTTCATTCACCTCAGCTATCTGAGCAACTGGGCAGACATGTCCTCAGCAGTAGAGCATAGGCAGGTGAGCAGAGAGATCATTTCATAATAAATTCAGGCACCAGACAGTTGAGAAGATACATGACTTGGTTCTGTTGCCATAAAAGATAAACTTGCGTGCTGTCACCAAGTATACTTACTTAGTAAAGAGGGAAGCACTGATGGTAGAAAATACATCTGGTTGCACAGCAGTTTCCTCTACTATAAAGATAATCCCTACACTCACGGCACATTCACATATAAACAGAGACTTGTAGAAAACAATTTGGGACTGTTTTCTAAATGTATGTACTTTAATGATGACTAGTATAAAGAAGCTCTGCAATCCTCTTGAGAATTCCAAACACGGAGACGACTCAGTGTTTGCACCTCATCTTCTGGAAAATCTGTATTAGTCACCCTTCCTTTCTCCCCCTCAAAGCCTTCACTACAGTATTTCTAACCCAGTACGAGAGCAAATACTGAGCCAAGCATGGTAACTCAAGTTTGAGCAAGCATAAGCTCCTCTAATGAGTCTTCATGCAGATTCAATCCTCTCATCACAAAACACTACATTTTCTTCCTTCTAATTCTTTCTCCGTTCCTTTCTACATCTCTAACTCCTTTGCACCCATAGTTTCTCCACTACTAACGTTGCACTGCTTTCTTGGCATGAGGGAAAGCACTTCAGTATCTTGCTTTCTCCCTCAGAAGCAGGCATAAAATGGTTTAGAGACCAGAAGGAGGATAATATTTGAAGAACTGGGAATCTTTTCATGCTTAATTTTAGCCACTGAAGAGAACTGAGGAAAGAGCTGTGCTCAAAGAAAAACGCTCAGGAAGAAGAGAAGTGGAACAAGAAACAACCCTCTTCTTCCCCTTTCCTGAATCCTTTGGCTCATTATAGTCATTGAAGGGGCAGCTTCAGTAAGATGAAGGAAGAAAGGCCATCAGAGCAAATAAGATAAGGAGTTCCTCTATCAGGATGTTCAGCAGAGAAGGAATGTGCGTATTTTTCTGCTGCAAAAACACCTGCTAGGAGCATAACACATTTCAGACAGATATGCTTTGCAATTAACAGCTTAGAGCAAAGACAAGGGCATGTCTTATCCTAGTTCTAAACCCAGTTTCAAATTACAGCAAGGACTTGAAAGCTACTGAAATACCAGACCTAAGAAACTGCCAGATACCTTTTACTAAGAGAACTGTTGTTAATTTGGCTATTCCACAAAAATCTTCTGGAAAAGAACTTCAGATGTCCAAAGCAGAGGACTAAAAATTTGTGAACTGAAACAACTGAGGCTGTATGTGCAGCTTTGTCAGACCACTCATGCATTTTAATGTATAGTTTCTAATTACCTAATTGCATGAGGTTTTCATACAAGGTGTTTCTCATTCCCAGTGACTGAGCAGGGATTCAAAGTTTTATTTTAACGTACAAAGAGAATAAAATAAAACTCATACTCTCTCCGACTCACACATACATGACCCAGATCTCAATCTGAATATTGCCTTTTCAAGGCATTCATTACTGTGACATTAGAATGCTTTTTCACAATGCTGCTGTGGAGTAGCCCGCTTCCCTTACCAATGAAATGAAGATCAAGACATGTACTGAGGTGAAGAGATTAAAGCCAAGAAGGCCACCTAATTACAAACACACCTCTCGAAATGTCTAAAAATGCTACGTAGCCTGACTCTTCAGAATTATCTGTTCAAAACAGACTTCAGTTGCAGCTATGGCATTCTGCACGTTTGCTCCTCTGACTACAAATTTTCACTCACAATTTGAGGGAAGCACAAACTATGCAAGGAGAACCTGTGAAACGCGTGACCCCCAAAATAAACACAAACATCAAACTCACTTCGTCTGAATGGTATTCAACTGCCTCAAACTTTTTTTCTTCCTACAATCTTCACTTAATTCATTATACACCTTCCTTTCTTCAAGGATTTGAAGAGGTCCTACAAACAACTGCCCTCTTTCATCACACACTCCTCATTCATTCCCTGAGCAGATCCAGCCAGTAAACCATACGAAAGAGAATCTCTGTGGAAGGAAAAAATAAAAAAATCAACTAAAAACTGTGTCTGCGTTAGCACTATAATACTGAAAGAATTCCATTCCAAGAAGTAAATAATAGACATTTTTAAAGTGCTGACGAAAGGTTCTGGACTATTTATTTGTATCAATTTTCAGGAAGTTTTGGAACATTAGCAAACTACTTTAAAACTGAACCAAATGATTTTAAAATATGGAAATAATGTTTAAAAAAAAAAAAAAGGAAAGAAGGAGCAAGGGGGAAACTGAATGCTGTCAGGCAGTCATGAAAAGAAATAGAATAGCTGATCTGAGATCATCTCAAAAAATAAAATGAGAGTGAAAACATAGATTAAGTGTTAAAATAAACTTGCCTGACTGGACCTTTTTTTGGTAAGAATACACATTTCATCAGTGAAAATAATTTTTTGTAGTGATTAAACTACAATTTGCATCAAATGCTTGATTTAGTATCAGAAAGTATCTTGCATAACAAGCTAGAATTCAAAAAAACCCCAAACATAAGATATATTAAAAGTACTTTAAATGGCTACATAAGGCTTTAGAATGCATTCTAGAAAACTATCAGCAGTGGCTGCACCACTCATGCAAATCACACATGAAACAGGTCTTGATCCAACAAAAGAAAATTTAGTCACTTGGAAGTGAGATACAGACTGGAAGAACAAGAATGGAAGGAACAGACGACTGGGACAGCAGGAAATACCCCAACTGCAAACAGATACTTTCCATCAAGTCTTACAGAAGGTAATACATTTCGGGATGAGCAATAGAAGTGATGGATAAAGGATGCAGGACTGTGTTTCTAAGAAACAGAAAGACTGTATCATATCAGTATCATGGTAGATAGTTACCTGAATATGAGCTCCCAGCTGAAACGCAATGACAAACAGGGATAAGGGCGTACCCAACAGAAGAATGATAACCTGACTTCTTTAGTTAGTACCATGAAGAAGACTTGTTACTAAAGGACTGTATGCCTTTTCAGATAGTCAGAAGTTCAAGTAGGATGTCAAAAGATTAGAGCAGGCTTGGAGAATAACAAGATGGCTAATTAGAAAACTGAAAAATACGTTATCACAGGCAATTTTTTTTTTCTAAGTTACCAGAAAGAAGGTTAAGATTTAATCAATTACAATCTACACAACTTCTAATAAGCGGACACTTCAACACAGCAGGTAGAAGGCATCAGAGGTACAATGACTAAATATTGGAACTGTGAAAATTAACTACAGACAAAAGTCATAAAACCATGACAGGAAAGCCTACCAGCAAACTACCTTACTGAAGACTGAGGTGGATGCTCTTTGACTGGAAGTATTACAATTCATGCAATGTGCTTTTCTGAAAGAAACTCTAGATTAAGCACAGCAACTGTCTTACAATTAGCTAACAAAGGGAAGTAATGTTGCATATACTAAAGGACACCAGACAAAACTGAAAAAGGCCTCAAGAGCTCTAGGAGTATGCAAAAATGACTAAACCATCGCAGCAAAGATTGTTTTGTTCTTCCTGACATCTCTGTAGACAGATTTTTTTTTTCTTTACTTTTAGATTGTGCAGATTACTCAGATTACTTTTTGGGTTTTTTTTTTAAGCAAGACACCTTAAAAACTACAGTCTGCACCACCATATTAATATCCACCTTCAACAGGACGAGAATCTCTAATTCAATTGCAGGACCACAGATCTCAGCTGAGAGACAAAATAAGAGTTTGTAATTTTCTCTGCATGCTTGTACTAGAGGGGAGCAGAGGAGTTTCCAGGGGGTTCATTGATTTTAGCTGACAATGATGAGATCCATAAGTGTTTGGCTTTGGTAGGAACACCGTCTAGCCACCAAGAGGAAAGGAAGGAAACAGCTTCCTTTCTCTCTGACTTGGTATCTGCCACACATCTCCACAGTCAGTGCTGCATCTTTCTGATCTCTGCCTACCATCCGCAAATCCCAGTCTTTCACTGCTTTATCTTCACACTGCAGCTCTTACTCAAAATACACTTGTGCTCTCGCAGTAGGAAAACCCTGCATCCTCCCCAGGCACTTACTCCTTGTCCATCTGCTTCTTTCCCCTCTTGCCTAGCCCATCCTCCCAACTCCTGGCGATCTTTGCTGAGAAGCCTCAGTCAACTGCAGTCTTCCACAATGGAATGAGAAAAGCAGAAGAACGTACTCCTCTCTGACAATCCGCCTCCTCATCCAGCTCTTCTTCCTGGCTTTTGCATTCTCCTTCCTCACAGCTCCTAGATCCTTGCCTATTCACTTCCAGTTTCTTTTCAGCTTTCACTGAAATATATTACGGTTCTTGAACTTTCTTAATTTAATTCAGAAGAGCCTAATGACAAAAGGAGCACTGCAGGCACAAGGAATAAGATCTTTTGTCTCCATATCAACATATTATCAGCTCCATGCTGGAGAAAACTTAAGTGTAGCAAAACTTCTGAGGAACCAAGCTCCAATGTTTCCAAGCACATGTAAACAGACAGCAAGAGATTTAACTTGGCCAGGTATAGTGAAGTAAAAGACATGTTACCAGCACTACCATGCTTTAAACACACCACCCCATCACCATACTCCCCCATTTCTAGCGTTGACATCAGATCAGAAAGAAACCATGGAACGAGCATTCATCAGAGAGGTTACTAAATCTTAACTCATTAGTACATTCCTTCAAAAACAACTCCTCCACTTGACTGTTTTTAAGAACACAGGGGTAAAACACGCATTGAAAGTCTTATCCCCTAAAGGGCAGAGTTTGACAGTGTTATAGGCACCTTAAAGCAGGATGGTACCATACAAAGACTCCGATAATGTCACCAACTCCATTAGTATTTACAGAGCACTTCTCTCACCAGCGAAACATGTTGGACCGCACTTTCACAGCGACAGTGAAGGAAGCTCTCGAAACTACCTTCCTACTGATAGAAAAGTTATCTTCGACGTTGTTTCACCAGCCCTGCAGTTTACTCCAGGAAAGCCACCGACAGCCAAGCTGCCGCACCCAAAAAGCGGCCAGAGCAGCACCGGACTCCTTCCTCCGGGGACAAATCCAGCACTCGCCGCCTGTGTCGGCGCGTCGCCCACGGACAGCAGCGGGACCAGTCTCCTGCCGGAGCCCCAGCCGAGTCCTGCCCCGCGGCGGGCGGGCAGCTCGTACCGGCGCTCCGGGCGGGCCGCCGGAGCTGCTGCCGGCGTTTCTAAGCGGCCTCGAGACACCTCTACGCGGCGGACGGGACCTCTCCGCACAGCCGCGGGACCCTCACGGCTGGGCCGGTGAGAGTCAGGCAAGGCTGGCGCCTGAGAGGCTCCGGGCAGGCCGCGGGCGCCCCAGAGACCGGTCAGACCCCGGGCAGAGCTCAACCCCCGCGGGGCCCCGCCCCGAGCCGCGCTCCGTCCGTGCCCGCGCAGGCCCCCGCCAGGCCGGCCCCAGCCGCGGCCCTCGGCCCCGCCCCCGGCGGCCCTTACTGTCCAGGTAGTGCTCCAGGTACATCCCCGCCGCCATCTTGGGCCCCGCACACACCGGCGCTTCCGGCGGCAGCCGGACGCAGGCGGCCCTCCCTCCCTCCCCCGGAAGCAGCGCTGCCCGGCTGCGGGAGTTACTTCCGCCCGCTTTCCCGGGCGCTTCCGCTGCGCTCCTCCCGCCATTTTGGGCTCTGCGGGGCTGCCCCCGCGCTGTCCCCGTTCCCGGAAGCGGGGAAGGACGGCGAAGGCGGCCGCTTCTTCGCCCGGGCAGGTGTCTCCTGCCCGCCCACCGCCTCAGGGCTCCGCCGGCGGTCCCTCAGCAGCACCGGCCCCCGGGGCCCCGCCGGGGCTGACGGAGGGAGGGTGCCCTGCGGGATCAACCCGGGTCCCTCCGGTGCAGGTTGCGGGGAGGAGGAGGCGGGCCGTGTCCGAGGGCACGGCGGAGGAGCAGGCCCGGGGCTGCCTTCATCCGACTCCCCTGAGCTGCGGGAGGGTAAATACATGCTGCCTTCATCCCCACACCAGAAGAAACAGGCTTCGTGTTTTGGAGGTCACGGAGGGCTCTCCTGGCTTCACAAAATTTTCAACAGCCTGGGTGGGTCATCTGGGTGTTGGTCAGCACTGTATCTTTCTGTTCGCCACACAATTCCCCAGCGACGTGTAGCTGCTGCTGTATTATAAACAGAGACTCTCTTTGCTGTAAAATGATTGTGGTACAAACTTAACATACCTAACAGACCAAAAAAGCAATGAAATGAAGTTAAGTGTGCGCATACTGTCTTTTCTCCATCTTTCTTGAGCATATACCACGAGTCATTTCTAGGTCAGAGATCTTCTTGCTACACAGTATAGGAACCCTTCCCCAGATGGTTCTCGGCTAGTGGTTGCATGTGTCAGGGTACAGTATTGTGCTAGGTCAAGAGGGTGAAGGAACTGACACAAAATTTACTTCTTTTGAGCCTTAAGAGTCTATAGTATTCAGGAGCGTTGTTTCAAGAGGTCAGTGTCAAATTTAGCATCCTATACTGTTTAGGAGGCACTGGGTTTGTTTGGCAAATGTTACATTTCATCTCCCTTTCTCCTGTGCACTGACCTACGTCATGTTTTTTCCTGATAGACTGTATAATGACGGTCATTGCTCAAGACTGCTTGCTGCTAGACTCTGGCCATAAGAAGTCACCAGACTTGTTCTCTTTCCTCCCAAAGATCTTCCAAGGCACTGTGCCTTTATATGGATATACCAGGATTAAGTCTCCCAGCAGCCTGTAATGAAGACCAAAGGGCTGTTACAAAAATGAATTGCAGCTGTTTGAACTATCAACCATCTTGCTGTTACACTTTTTGGTTAATTCAGAGATCCACTGTGTTCTGAAGATACAGTGTTTTCCAGTACTATTCCTATAGTAATTTTAAGTTATTTATGATATTTTTTTAATGATTTGAAACAAATTCTTTTCAGTTCCCATGTGAAGCAGCTGGCTTCAGTTAGCTGAGCATTATTGTTAAGCCTCCCTTTATTTTTAAAGTACTTCAAAATTTTTGTATAAATTGCCTTACACTCTTAATTAAGGAGGATGTGGCTGTTACATAAAAAAAAAAGATTAAAAAAATTTGCTCCCTATACCCTGTCACAGTACTAAACCAGAATCCCCCAAATGCATCCTGCTTGGAGCTACCAGTCTGAATGTTAAGAAACAGGTATTCTTAGACATTGCCAATTTGATTAAGAGACCACCTGGGAATCCCATCTTACCCTCCTCCAAGCCAAGGCTAGGGAGATGTCAAAATACTAGACCACTGAAATGGAAAGACAAGCTCCTTCTGGGCTTGTTGCAACTGCTGACACAAAAGACAGGGAAAAAAGGAGACACTTGCCTAAAATCTAAATGGTAAAGGTAAACCTTAGCGAAGTACTTTTTTACATTTAACTTCATTAACTGCCACTGTGAAACTGGAAAACAAGGGAGAGGCAGTTTTGTGTACCTGTGTGGTCTCACGGCAGCAGAAACTTCCTATCTAGCAAAAAGTAGTTCCTGAGCTCTGAATCTAGAAGTCTGCTGTCTCTGTTTTTGCTTTCTTTAGAAACCCATGGCACTGATGTTCATGGAAAAGTGCATCACTCAGGGTTCCAGAAGCATCCTCACCCACAGACGGAGTGTTACCACAACAGTTATTTGGTGAGAGGTGTAATTTCTTTTTTTTCTTTTTTTAACACTTCTACAAGTGAAAATCCTAGCATGGGGACAGACGATTTTACAGGAAGATGCTTCCCCAACTGGAATGTACTCTAGAGGTACATGACTATTTATGTCTATCCCCACTCAGCTTCATATATTGATACTCAGGCACCTATTGTGGTAACAAAGCCACATATGCCAGAAGTACCAGATTATAGCTGTGTCCACATTCCAAAAACATATCCTAATTCAGTAGCAAAACTAGGCATAGACTCTAGTTCTTTGGTGTCATGATTTCTTTTCTTGCAGCTTTTTTTTCCATTCATTACATAGACTACATGAAATCGAAATGTTTGTTGGACCAAGTTACTACATCTCTCTAGTACTCTGGTGTTCTACTGTACAGAAACAAGAAACCATGCACACAAATTTAATCTTTTGTACCTGAAATGATGATTGAACAGGTACCTATCTTGTAGTTAAGGAAGTGTACAGAGCAATTTCATTCTATGTTCTGAAACTGCACTAGTAAACTTGGGCAGCTTTTGGGTATATTACCTGCAAAATATTAAAAGAAAACCCTAAACATGATACATATCCTTTAGTTGATATAAAGATGATAAAATAATCAATAAAAATATAGAAGACAGGCGGAATCTCATAATTATATTCTGTATTAGGAAGAAAGTTGGATGATGTAGACAAATCTGTGAAGTAATGAAATATTACCTATTGCCAATGAGATTTAGGAAGATGTTTAATTCTATTCATTAAATAATACATCCTAGAAGTTGCATAGCTAGAAACTGACAATAATTTTAAAAGAATTATCTGGCAAGCAGATGGAAGCAATGGGCTTTCTTTTCCAACCAGCTTTGGAGCTCTGAATGTGTTCCAGAAGACCAGCAAATACTTTTACTTAAAAAGTATTTGAAAAGTAAATGGGGTCATCCAGGTTGCTGTAAAGCCAGTTAACCTAACACTGATTTGGCAAAATCACAGTATAATTGATATGGGTTGCACTCAGCTAAGAAAAGAAAGATAATGGTGTTTGTTTTAATTTCAAGAAAAAGATCTCATTGAAAGAACTACATATCCTTTTATCGCAATGTAAGTTTGGTGGCTCACGACAACCACCTAGGCCTAATGTAGCAAGACTTATAACTGAACACTACACAGCTAGGTCATTCATAAAGGAAAAAGAAAAGCAAAAGACAAGTACTACATGATGAAGCCAAGCCTTATTGTGAGACACCTAAACCAGCTCAATTTCATTTAGCTGTTTGGAAAGATGAATACAGTGCCTTGATCATGGTCTGTAATTCATTACAAAAGAAAAAAGACTTCTTATAGCAGAAGACTTTAATGTACTGAACACAGGCATAATAAGACCCTATGGATTAAAAAGAATAAAAATAATAATAGAATAGCAGTTTCAATGGCAGTGATAACCAACAAAAAACTCTAATAAGGGACATGGTTGATTAACCATAAGGCTTTAAATTATGAAAGTTTTAAATCTTTCTTGAAGATTTAACTGAATTATAGACCAGCAATACGATCATTAGTCACAGCTGAGATTCAGTTACTGTTTGTGGGTGACTTTTCTAAATGATTTCCAGCCTACATGATGTTTCCTTTTAAAGCAATGATAATTTGCAAAATCCAGCTAAGAACAGACAACCAATTCAGTAAAGGACAAGAAGAAAAAGTGCTACTGCCTTCCAGCAAAGATACACAACCTAATACAGAACTCCAGAGTCATTGTCAAATCTTCTTCGGTACAGACATACAGAAACAAATGGATTGGCATCACAAAGAAAATGCAGGGTCAAAGAACGGGATCTTGTTAGAGAATCTTCCACCTTTGTGACCGGGAGTTAAATAATTGAACCACTGTTTGCTTGAGTGCACAAAGCTGAAAAACTGCAGACTGTAGAACCTGAGGCTTCATCTCAACAGGGAAGAATTTTGTATAAATGTTACATTTTGCGTCCACAGGTAGCAACTATACTTTTTAAACCACCTGAAGCACTTTGGATATGTTAAACCACCTTGGGAACCCAACGAGGAAGACTTAATCAGAACTCAAGTAAGTGACAAAGATAATGAGAGTAAGATATCTTCAATTATTTCTACACCAGCAACACGACTCTGGGAACACAGAGAAGTAAGAAATTCTCACTGATGAGAAAAAAAGACGCCTGGAATAAAGTGGCATTTCTGAAACTTGATGGGAAAGTCCCTTAGTGAAAAATCATTAGTTTCTTCCTCAGCAACAGTAAACGCTACAAGAGCAGCAGCAAACTGCACAAACACAAGCAATAATACCTTTGAAATAACTGGTAACACAGGAATTGTACAGCCCTTAAATACATATGGATCTCCATGCTAGGTAGCAGATTCCAAGAAGGGGAAGGATAGCAGACATTAGAAAACAACACATCAAACCAGGGACAAGGAGAGGTGATTTCAAGCACCTTTAACATATAAAATGAAAAAACACTGCAAGGAATTTTAACTTGTGAGCCATTCCCCAGGGAATTCAACCAGTCGGCAAAACATCTTTCCAACTTTTAAAACTGTAGCTTTCTTAATACAAGACACTGCACCCAAAACAAGTCAATTTTTCAGACTTCAAGGTGATGCGTACAAGACAAGATGGTAACTTAAGTGAAACTGCCAATTTTGTCCTGTTCATATGGAATATGGACATACAGAACAGAGCCACAAGCAGTAATAAACCTGTGCTGAGTCTGTGCTAATTTCCAAGGTGAGCAAAACTATAAACTGAGTTGTCTGTGAGAAAAAAGAAATAAAGCAGAAAAATGTGAATGAAACTTCTGTAAGAAAAATTTATTATGTGGCCAAAAAAGCCCTAATTCCACAATCAAGAAAGAAGAAAACTTTTGGTAAAAGCTCATCCTGGGTTCAGTGAGGAAGTCTGTGAGCAAGAAGAAACAATTTAAAAAACAAAACAAAACCCAAAAGCTGAAACGTAACACATGGAAAAGGGGAAGGCCAGACAGCAACCAACATAAATTAGACATTTTTCTCTATAGAAAACTGTTAAGGAAAGCTTTGTGGCTAGCAAAACTACTGGTAACAGGAAAGGGATCTTTTAATCTTTCATTCCTTTCTTTAAATAAAAAATAAACAAAGAAATCTTACTAATAGTACTGTTCCATGCTAGATAAAAATGGTGAAAATGCTAGTGACACAGAACAGGGGAAATCAGTCAACAAATACTTCCAATTCTATATTCAGAAAGAAACAGGATGTGGTAGTCATACAAAAAAAGCAACTTCTATCCAGTACCTTAGTATCAAAGTAGGAGATTAGACAACACCTACTAGGGATGTGTATTTTTAAGTCAGCAAAGAAACAGGAGTCCTAAAAGAGTTCACTAACAAGCTCTCTAGCCCATTTAGATTTTAATTAAACTCGGGATATTAGAGAAATACCTTAAGACATTCATGACAGTATTCCCAAAAGGCAAATGAAATGACTCAATGTCAAAATTACGGAAAAGTTGTTCAGATGAAGAATTAGTGAATGAAAAATAAAACCTATAACCCAAAGGTTTTATGAAATACAGATTTTTGTAGAAAAAAGAAAAGAAAAAACCCAAACCCTAATTTCATTATTAGATGACATCATTATACATTTGGTTTAAGAAAGGGGACTGCATAGGTGCAACATACTTAAGTTTTTGTAAGGCATTGACCTAGCACCATAAGTCAAAAAGATTTACTGTACATAACCACATACTAAGAGGATTAAGAAATGCCTAGCCTGCGAGTCTCAAAAAGAAGCTAATAAAAAGTTGCACTGAATGATGCTTTCCAAGTTAGCGTAGGTCAGATGCAATATAGCATTTTCAACCTGTACAGTCTGAAAGTAAAAAATAAAAACTGATACAGTTTGTGGGTGACAAAACTGGAAAAGCGGCAAGTAACCTGGTCCATCAGTAAGCCAGGTCCATTCACACAAACTGGACTTCGGTACAGCCTCATGTTAAGTATCAAGGAAATAAGAACTCAGACCATACCTGTAGAGAGCAGGCAACACTATCACGGAAAGCCGAGACTTCAGATGATCTAGGGGTCACACCAGACAAGCAGCTAATGTGAGTTCCTGTATAATGCTGCGAGAAAAGGGCAAACACAATCCTCTGCAGACTTAAGGCAAAGGGCAGGGGGACCTTGTCCATGGCACTGGGGCTTGAACACTCAATTTTGAAAGGAACATTTTTACAAGATACTGAAAAATTTGACAAAATGTAGAAAGAAAAGACAAGAATAATTCATGGGCTGGAGGAAATCCCTTACAGTGGAAGATGTACAGAGTTCCATCTATTTAGCTTGTCAAAAAGTGGATTGAGAAGTGACATTACAGTGTTTAAATACCAGTCCAGGGGAAAAAGCCCCACTGTGCTCTAATGCTCTCTGAAACAGTGGGATGGACGTATCCAGAATTAGTAACTGGAAGCCAAAGCCATACAGATCCAAAGGAGAAATCGGGCTTAAGTATTTAAACAGTGAGAACACAAAGCCCTTGCAGCAGGCTACCAATGGAAAGGATTCTCTGTGTCCCAGTGCCTCAAAATCAAGCCAATACATTTTGTCAACACATACTTCAAATACACATTAGTTCTTGGGGCTCAGTACAGGATAAATGGGTTGAAATGTCAGCTGTAAAATGCAGGAGTCAAATCAGACAGCTTCTTCTAGCCTAACTTATGGATCTACAAAACACTCCCAACTGTTTGCAGCCAACCCTGGTGACTAAACGCAGAGAAAAGCGTTTCTGTCACAGGCTCCACAGATGCAGAGCACAGAGGGCAGAGCTCCTCACTTTTTTTGTGTGAACTACAAGGCTGCCCTAAGGCAGGGATGTGCCTACCCTTGCATCCGCACACACAGCCACTCGGGACTCACAGCAGCAAGATGCCCGTGCAGTCGTCTGCTGCAGGGGGAAGGAACACACGTCACAGGGGCAGGGTGCTCACAGCAGCACCTTCAAGGAGCCTTTTACACCAATTTATTTCTATACAAGGTGGTTAAAAAAAAAAAAAAAGCCCCTATTCGTTGTTGATACAGAAGTCTGGGATTCTATAGGCTCTGGGTGGGTGACTGAGTTTAAAACCCAACAACACATGCTTTTCCCCTTGCCTTCTCATTCTCTTCCCAGTCAGCCTCCATGATCCAAAGAAACTAACAACTGACACACAAGACTAGTAGTCATGTGGACCAAAAAAAAAAAGGGGGGGGGGGGGGGAGGAGAATTGAAGACGAAGAGAAAGGGAAAAACAAACGAAGAGTGAAAATAAAAATTTGCCAGGATAATGCGTTTTATAAACACAGAGATAGAAACAGTTACAGCAAGGACAGAGCGGGCCAGGGGTGGGGAATAGATATTTATATATATATATATATAAATTCAAGGGGCCTTCAGTTTATTCGTGTTGGCTCCCCCTTCTCATTAGATTGGTCTCTCTGTGGGGATCTTCATCCCCTTCTCTCCACTGTCCACCTTTTGGGGATTCTCTCCCATGACCAGGGTCCAGAAGAGGCCACCACTGCCATGTGAGTCCAGCCCGTCTTGGCAAGAGGGAGCCTGGGAGAGCACTGATGGGAGGTGAGCAGGAGAAGCTAGCCTTTCCCTGCCTCCTGCCGGCTCCTTGAAAAGACTGGTCTATTCCTCCTCCTCCTTCCCTTCGGGAAACTGGGGGCAGGACAGGCGCGTAAGAGTCAGAACTGCTGTCATTCCGCCTTTCAGGAAAGGGAGTAGAGAGAAGGATGATGATTATTTTGGCAGTCTCTTACCCTCCCTCCAGTTGCTTTTTGGTTTGTTGTTGATGCCTGCAGGCTTTTCTGAGGAGGTGGGGGGGGAGCAGGAGGGAGAGGAGGAAGAGTACAAGCTGCTAGGACATCATCCACAACAGGCAGGAAGAGCAATGAGCAGGAACCCACATTCCTACAGGGCCTTCGCCATTGTGCTGGGAGAGAGAGGCAGCAGCCAGTTCAGACAGACTCCTCTCTATTGCTCTCCACCAGGGGAGGAGAAAGAGTGCAATACTCCACAGCCCTTGGGCACTGCAGGCACCTGTCCGGCCCAGAGAACATGCCTCGCCTCTCCCCCCCGCCCCTGCCACTGGTCTCACCTTCCACTGGGGAGAAGGAAGTTTCTCCCATCCAGTCCTTGGGGCAGGCCAAGCGACCCCTCCTTCCTTTCACAAGCAGGAGGGACAGGAATGGATATTTCTCTCTTAGACACTCAAGGAAATCCTCAAAAAACCCCATCCAACTGTGAACCCTGCCACATTCTTCTGTGGCCTGCTGAAAACGTGTCCAAGCCCCTGTATGTACAAGGACTGTCTCTCCATACCATCCACCATGCGTGTCTCAACACACACCCCCCCTTCATACACATCCTACAGTGAGAGAGAAGGCAAAATCGGGGCCTTTCTTTGGGTTTGAAAGGAGGGGCTCTTGCATGAGGAAGTGATCCCAGCACAGGACAGGGGCTCTTGCACAAGGAAGCATCCTCCTACCAGGCAGGCTGTTGCACAGAAGGAGCACCCCCTTGAGACAGGCTGTTGTTCAAGGGGTTGCCATGAACAGGGTTACACGGCCAGAAGAGGCTGTTGCAGGAGGAGAGGCCGGAGACTGTTGCACGAGGAGGGCCGCTGCACAAGCGGTGCCCCTGGGCGCAGGCTATGCACAAGAGGCTTTCTGCTCCCTGGGTTGAGGTCTCTCTAGGAGCTGGAGAGGTGCTCCACTTGGATGGCGCTGGTGCTGACAGTGAGGCAGATGTCCTTGTGATGCTCTGAAGTCTTGTAAGGAGTCAGGTCAAAGGAGCACTGGGGGGGAGGGTTGGGTTGGTTAGTGTCTCCAGAAGGGCCCCCTGCTGCCCCCCCGCCCTGCGGCTGGAAGTGCTGCTGCTGCTGCGAGGCCTGGGCTTGCGCCTGAACCACCTGCTGCTGTGGGTCAGGGATGTTGTGTTTCCGCATGTGCTTCATCAGGTACGTCTCCTGCAACAGGAAAAATGGCGTGAAAGGAAGGGACAACATTTGCAAAAGCCAAAGCCAACAGGGAGGGACACAACAGCTCAAGGGGCTGCTCCTGTTGGATCTGAAGGAGCTACTCCCTGGGAAGCGTGTCCGCTTATGCTACCCTCCAGGGCAGCAAACACTCACCGAGGTGTAGGCCCGGCTGCAGATGGAGCAGGTGTAGACCTTGGCGTGCTTCACCGTGTGTGTAGCCAAGTGTACTTCCAACGAGGCGGCATCCGTGTACGCACGGTGGCAGTTGTGGCACTTGAAAGGTTTGTCTTTGTTGTGCTGCCGTCTGTGGGACTGGGGGGGCCGCAGCAGTGTGGAGGAAGGAGAAGGCAAGCGCAGGGAAGGAAGCAAGTATTAATACTGGAGAAGGCTTTCCCCCTGACACCCCCCCTCCAGCCATGCCCCAAGCTCCCTAGGCCTCTGTCTGCAGAGGGAGATACACCTGGCTCATAGCGTAGGGGACAGAGCTTTTCCCTCCAGCCCACCGCATCTTCCCTACAGATGCCCTTTTTTCTCAGACATACTATGCATTTGAAGAGCAGAGTCTCCTAACTCTCCACAACTCCCATCTTCTCAGTCTCCATGCAACTCCGCCTCAGTCTTTTCCTTTTCTCTCCTCTTCCGCATCACTACACATTTGCTCCCCACATCTGTCACTGCCCTTCAGGGCAGGATCTCCCTTAACTGCTCCCAGGCATTTACAGCTCTTTGCCATTTGGCACGCCTTACAGTTCCCCTCCTCCAGGATACTGCAACAGGACACACCACCCCTGCTTCCCTAAATCCTTACTCTTATGCCCTCCATTATATTCTAAAACAAATCAAAGAACCAATCAGATAGCCAGATTTTATTCTGTGTGACATTTAGCAAAAGTCTTGTCCCAGCTAAGTTAGAAAACACTGCAGAACAGATGGGAGGAACTTTACCAAGGTCTCACTGCTTTCAAGTGAAGTTTACAATTTTACAGAATGTGACTGTTTATGTGATTTCTTTGGGTCACTAGTGCCACAAAAGCCAGGAATCTCTCCCCTGCCCAGGGCTTCAACAGCTTTTCTATATTCTTTCACTCTCCTCCCAGCTGCCCCAATTTCTCCATCTCCTCCACCACAGGCAAGTCTCTCCTCCCACTTGACAGCGGCCCTTGCCACCCCCACTGGTGAGCAGGACAATCCCAGCCCCTTACCTGCAGGTTGGAAAGCTGGGTGAAAGCCTTTTCACACCCAGGGTGAGCACATTTGTAGGGTCGGTCCCCGGTGTGGATACTGTTGAGGAGGAAGAGCACAAATGGGAGGCAGTGAGCAGGCAGGCAGGGCAGACTGCCAGGGCCCGATGCTGTGATCAAATCTCACAGCCACTCAAGGAGAGCAGTGAAGGGGATGACGTTGCCTCCAGATGCTGTTCTTTCTGGACAAAGAGAGCTCTGGCGAGCTCCTGTGTCCAGCTAGAAGTTACAGAAGATAGGGAGTCAAGCAGATTTCAGAGACTGGCTAGGACTGAGGAGCAAGAGCTTATGAATGCCTGCCCAGCTCAGCATGAAATGGGTTGGGAAGGGGTCTGGAGGTCCAGGCTGCCTGCTCCAAGCTCAGGAGTCCTGTATGACCAAGAGGAGTCTGTTCTCCTGCTTCTGCAGTACCAAGAAAACAGCTATGTTCCTTCTCAGGATAGACACTCCAACACTTTTCCCTTTACATTATCAGGCTGAGATCACCTACAGTGTTCATCTGTCCCTGTCCCCCTGCAATGCCAGGAGAAGCTTCCACACACTCAGTCCAACCCCCGTAGTGCCAGGCTGGGATCCCCTACAGCCAATGCCTCTCTCTATTGCTCTCTCTCTGTGCCCCCCACGGTGCAAGACCAAGGATCCCCAGGGACAGCACGTGCCCACCTCAGCCCTGACGTGGTCAGTGTCTCCTGCGCAGCCTCCACTCCGTCCACTCTGGTGGGTCACCTCCTTCTGTGGGTGCAGCCGGCCGCATTCCCCGCCCGCCCCCCGCATGCTTGGCGCGCGTGCTCCACAGGTGCATGCCGGCAGCGCGGGGGGGCCAGGGCCAGGCCCCCAGCCTCCTCTGGCCCTTACCGTGTGTGCTGCTGCAGGTGGGAGAGCTGGCGGAAGGCCTTCTGGCAGTAGCGGCAGGTGTAGGGCTTGGCCCCCGAGTGGATGCGGAGGTGCTGGGCCAGGTAGGATGTGTTGGCGAAGCTCTTGGAGCAGTGAGGACACTTGTGCGGCTTGACAATCGCCGTGTGGAGCTTGGAGTGGATCCTGCCGAAGAGGAGGAGGAGCAGCAGCAGTTGGACACGACCGCCATCTGGCTAGTGCTGATGGAATGAGGGCACAAAGGGGGTGGGACAGCACCACGCTATCTGCTACATGGAGGAACTCCAAACACGGCATGAGCTTGCTCGGTCTCAAACCATGCTCCCCTTGGATTCAAGAGACCATGGTCTGTCTGCACCGGGGGAGGATCCAGAGAGAGGAACTATAGAGTCTGGACTGAGGGGCATTGGCAGAGCTGTGTGTGGGAAGCCTATGGCTGAAAATAGCAGGGGGGCTGCAAGCCTGGACTGAGACGTTTGGCAGAACTACGCTGGGGTGACAGGGAGCAGTCCTCCTACGCCCAACTCTACTCTCACTCTGACACAACCAGCCCTACCTTCTGTCAGAAAGCATCACTCCATTGCAGACACCCCTTAGGGTGAGCAGCGCTAACCTCTGTGCACACCCAGCCCCTCATAGCAAGTGACAAGCCTCATGTGTCGGATACCACTACTGCCATTTATCATGTACAAGACCTGACCAGCCTGCGGAAAACAGCAAGGTCTCCCCAGGCAGTCGCCCACTGAGGGTGCTCACACCATGCTGGGATGACGGCAACATGCAGTGCAGAGGGCCCCCAGCCTCCTCTGGCCCTTACCGTGTGTGCTGCTGCAGGTGGGAGAGCTGGCGGAAGGCCTTCTGGCAGTAGCTGCACGTGTAGGGCTTGGCCCCTGAGTGGATGCGAATGTGCTGGGCCAGGTAGGAGCTGTTGGCGAAGCTCTTGGAGCAGTGAGGACACTTGTGTGGCTTTGTCTCCGTATGGGACTTGGAGTGGATCTGCATCTCCGACTTGGAGTAGAAGGTCAGCGAACACATCCGGCACCTGGGACCGGGGTGAGGGGAAGAGACAGTGTCACACGGGGGCAAGCCCCAATATGTATCAACTCTAACTGGATAGGGTCTTCCACACTGAGTGAAGAAGGGACATTTTCTTGCTATGTTGTTCTGGGAAGGTTTTACCCAGGACACTGTGCTCGGCTACGAGTACTCCAGTCCCACGGGGACAAACTTAAGCCAGGAACTGGCAGAAGAGACCAAACGATACCTTGCAGCCAGACCAGTAAAGGTCTTGGAAAGACTAAAGAGGTTAAAACAAGGGGTAATGGCTTTAAACTAAAAGAGGGTAGAATTAGACTAGATATAAGGAAGAAATTTTTTATGATGAGGGAGGTGAAACACTGGAACAGGTTGCCCAGAGAGGCGGTCAATGCCCCATCCCTGTAAACATTCAAGGTCAGGTTGGACGGGGCTCTGAGCAACCTGATCTAGTTGAAGATGTCCCTGCTCATTGCAGGGGGGCTGGACTAGATGACCTTTAAAGGTCCCTTCCAACCCAAACTATTCTATGATTAGGCTTACAAGGGAGACAGGGCAGCACTTTCAAAATTTTCCAACAGCAATCTGAACGGGACAGGAATAATAATTCCCAGACAAAAAAACTACTTTGTTCATCTATAATTTATTTCAGTAAAAAAAAAGGTTGGAAAACCTGGAAATCCTAGGCTAAGGTTCATCTTCATAATAAAAGCTAATTCCATGTACAGCTAAACCTGCAAAAGCAGTTATGACCAAACCCACTTAACTCTGCTCCCAGTTTTGGAGAAGACACTTGAGTATTTAGAATACAAAATGCTGAAAATAACAACACTGCTGCTTTCCTAGTGGGTCTCACAAAGATACTCTGGATATCAAAAGTGGTATTTCACTGATCTAACGGGCTTTCATCATTTCTACCTTACTGATGTGATGCAAAATGTTTTGTCTGGGAGTTTGGACCCATCTGTTCCCATAATGATTGGAAACATATTTGGTAACACAGACTCTTTGAACAGGAAGAAGCAGTTGGCATCTGTCTGCTATGGATGCTGCTGTTAAAAACTGTTCCTCCATCACAACACCAGGCTGTTAAGAGAAGCTTGCACTGTTACACAATTTAAGATGGTAAAAACTTTTGTGGCTGATAATTTGACAGAGAGATAGAGGCTGCATCCAAGTTACTGGACTTTTTTTTTTTTTTTTTTTAAGAACATATGCCAAGCAAGGGGCAGAGTTAAGGTTTCTCTGAACTTAGTTTTTCCATTTGCAGACTTTTCAATTAAACAAGACAAAACTGAACCTGCACTTGGAACTTCCAGGGTCACATTTAAGAGAAAAAATGCCACCTAGAAGTCTGGCTTCACAGAGTTCACCTAGAATTCAACCTTCACAGCAGGTTGACTTATGTTTTTGTCTGGGAATTTACTTAAGTTTTACAAGTGTTTACAAAACTGCTCAGTGACAAAAGTCTCTGCAGGTATTACAAGCCACAGAGTGTTGTTCCTGCTCTTCCCCATATCCACCTCCTCCCAGGAGGATACTTCATTACATCTACTATTGTGACTATTGATGTTAGAGCCAGAAGCCTTATGAAGTGTGCAGTCTGATTAGCGTATGTAATGTAGGCACTATTTATCCAGCACCTACCTTAACTTCCACAGGCCCTTCCAAGTCACCACTTAATTTTAAGCTATTTAACTGGAAGCAAGGCCTCCCTTTCAAGCACTCTGCCACACACCTGCCATAACACTTTTTCCTCTCCATCACTATTCTTTTACATTCATTATCATCTCCAACAGTTGTTCCCACATTTCCTACCTTCATCTTTCTCTTAATCCACTTTAATTGCAAACACTAATAGAACACACAAGCTAACACATCCTTACATAAATCCCCCCCTCACACACACAACAATCCCTTCTGGAATCAGCAAACAGATGCAATTTGGCTGTTTATCCCTAGGCCTATTAAAGACACGAGGAATAAAAAGGAACATCAGAATCATGTTTTAAAAAAGTAGCTCTTGAAACACTCGTGCAGTTTGTTCCGGACTTCCTGAAATGTTTTAAGATAGACTTGAATACAGCATATGCATTTTGCAGTTACCAAGTCATGCTTGCAGGATGAGGACTGCATCCTTGAAAGCAGCAATGCTAGAAAGAACTTTGAGGTGAATACTGAACTGAAAAATACCTCTGAGTTGCCAAGTCCAGTTCCTTGCTAATGCAAGCAATTATGGCATAATCTCATGCATGACTTTTATCAAGCTCCTTCTCAGCAGATGCTTACTTCCATTACTCTCAGTTGAACTCTGTTCCACAGTATCAGTTCTCTGATAAGAAACCATTCAATTGAGAACAAGCTCCCAGTGCGATGCTGTGCTAATACGGCTAACAAAGGGGAACAGCAGGTATCATTTTTGTAAACAGGAATGGTGCAACTATTCTTGCAACAGCATGTCTAATTCTGAAGTCCATGTAGTCAACAATTATTGAAAAACTCAGACAAGTTCAGCAAACTTAAAGAATGATGGCATGCGGAAAACTGGCTTCACAGTAAAGATTCACTAAGCCCAGTCTATCTAGGTTTGGAGAAAAGCTTAAAATATAGCTTGGTCAATACCCATATAAATTATGTAGGGAGAAAAATATCAATTACTAGGGGCTTGTTTTATGAGCCAAGAAAGGTATAATTAGAAACAGTAGAAGTTAAAAAAGAGGAAATAGGATCTTTCCAATCATGATGATAATGCATCTTTGGAACAATGCTCGGAGGCTACAGTATGATCTCAGTCACTTGGCCCCTACAATCAGTATTTTGAGAATCCAGCTACCTTTCTGAGAGAAATACCTTTCTAAAAGTTTTGCTGTAGCTTAAATACAGTGCTGGGCACTAGTCTCTTCTGTGCTGTATACATGACTATATTTTAAGCAGTCTGTTCTGAAAAGTTCATGAACTTCACTATGTCATCAAGTCTAAGTAGTCCCATGCACTAAATCTGTAGTGCCGTAAAGCCATCTACTTTATTTTCCATAACTTCTGTGCATCCTTTCCTTTACTTATTTGCTTTGTCAGGTATCTGCCTTCAGGTCAGAAATTCCCTAGAATAAACTTTAACGAAGAGAAACAGACTGAACATCCTTTTCCATTTTCACAATAAAATTATAAAGAAGGTATTTCAAAACCTCCCCTGCACTTGCATAAAAATGGAAGATAAATCTGTTAGCAAAAACGCTCCCCCCCACCCCCAAACCAAACTCCTCTTGTCTGAATTTAGCAGCTGTAGACATTCCAGTATTGTTTTTGAAACAACATTTAAAAATAAAGTCTTGCAAGGACTCATTTTCCAATCATCTAATTAACATCAGCCCTGAGAGGGCAAAAACATTATGTAGCACTAACAAATTCATGAGCTTTATGAGTTAAAAAAAAGCCCTGGAATATAGCAGAAAGCTGCATTTCAGAGAGTTTTGTATTGTGTGGTATCAGGCATTTTCAAGGGAACAAATGATCCATTTAATTAAGGGCTTCGCATTCTGCCTCAGACAACATCAAATATTCAAGGGGAAGACGCAATCAGCCCCCTAGTGGGCAAATATGGATTCAAAAAAATGTTAAATCTATATGGATAATAATGTGGTGGGTTGAGAACATCGCATCTGACACTAGCAGCGTTTCAGTATTCTACTTCAGTGAAATTCTCCTGGCTGGGGAGAAGAAGAGTTGGGAGTGCACCTTGCTAAGCATGAACAAAACGCTATATAAAATAATTGATTTTTTTCCCTCTGTTTAATATCCATTTTTAATCTTTTCTCCCCACTGCAATTCTATACTTCCACTGTATTCTTTCTGAGAGCAAGCAACAGAAATGATTGCAGCATTGCCATTGACACAACATCCCCACAGCTGCTTGTTATGGCTCTGCAAATTTAGAGAGCCTAGGACAACATATTCTTAATAACACAGAGGTGTATCTCTTCATATAAATAGTTAATTTAGTACCCAGCCATATGCCAGAGATCAAAAGTAACCCCTTTCGATGTTTATAATCCTTTCTTTTTACAGGGAATCTGCAGAGAAATAAAGTGAGACATTCAGAGAATGTTCACGTTAGACAGAAACACCCTCAAAAATCATGAAACGCCAGTAAAGGGTGGATGTACAATTCTAATTCTGCTCCCATATGAAAGTCATCATGATGAGTCATAAACAAAATGATGCTTATAGCAACTAGACTACAACTCTGTGGCACGCAGTGCCATATTTTTTCCCACTTTTCATGGAATGTTCCACCTCATTCATCAGATGCTGTTATAAGATAAAATACCATGTGAACTACCAGCTCATAGTAAGATTTGCCTAACATAGATTAACAGCATTTTTCAAACAAGTGCTTAATTAATCATTATCAGAGTTGTGAAAACTATGTAAGCTTTTACATGGCTTTGAGAATTCAGTTTCCTAGTATCTACTGAGATTAGTCTGAGAAGTTAATTGAGCCCTTGCTCCTTCTGTTAGGCTACAAATATAAATTGCACCACAAGTTTAAAAAAAAAAAAAAATCAAATCAGGAGGGTCTGAAGTTAAACTAGATAATAAGAGTAAGTTTAGGCTGCCAGAGTCAGCAGTTCATTTAGCAAGGAAAGAAATGTACTGTCTTTGCAATGCAGAGTTAATGAAGTAACTAATGCAAGCATCGCATAATAATGGACATGATAAATGCTAATTTAACCCTCGCATTCCCTGATTTTTTTTAAAGCTATAACATTTTCTTATTAATATTTTGTAAGAGGCAGGGGAAAGGAGACAGAACTAACATCCCAGATATGCAGCTAGAAAACTCAGATAAGAGCTAAATAAAGCCAGTGAGCATGAAGATGCCAAACGAAAGCATATGATTCGTACCTCTGCTTCCACACTTCTACACCCAGCATCAACTCCTATTCAAAAATTAACGTTACGCTTCCATTTACTAATTTACGCTACTGGCATGTATACTATCAAATCTACCAGCTACACTCAGAGATTTCAGTCAACTCATTTCCACAGTCCTTCAGTCACTTGGTGGCCTGATAAGGCTACAGAAAATCATACTCTCCTGGCAAGGCAGCAAGTGTTATTAAATGCTCTCACCATATAGCACTTTTCCAGTTCCCAGATTTGAGTGCATTCTTGCATTTTGTCCATTTTTCCAAATGATCTTTTAAAAATAACAGACCCAGAATTCTGTGGTATTTCAGCATGCTTCACAAGTTGGCTGTCTTTTAATGACTCCAGCGTTTATGCTTTCAACAACTGTCACAGCCTCGCATTGGGAGCTCACATGATGTCACTTAATTCCTCAAAGTCTTTTTCATAGTCATTGCTTTCCAGGATACTGTTTCCCCATATTCCTTATTTCTAGATCAAAGACGTTCAATAGCATCCAACAGGACAGTTCTGTCTAATACTGTTTTCCACTGTGTTCAAACACCTAGGTCTCAATCCCTGACTGCTGGAGAAGTCACGCAGTATTACCCAAAAGGCTAACCCTTCCATTGGGCTGTACTAAAATACATTTTGTTTGAATATTTCCAGTTTAACAAGCACATAAAGCTTCCCTTTTTTTTTTTTTTCAGCTATCCACCTGTAAATTATCAGCTATGACTTTCTGTTGACCTCCAAATCATTGAACAACATCAGTCCTAAGACCTGGTCTACCAATTTTTGAAATCAGTCACCATTAACAAAAAGACCAGCAAAACAATAAAACATAACTAGGGGTTTCCTAGTATAGTGGTAACATGTAAAAGCTAAAATTAAAAAAAATACAAAAGACCCATGAGAAAGCACTATCAAATTTGGAAACACTAGAATTAAGGTCATCTATGTCGCCATAATTTGGCTCCACAATGCAGGTGCACTCTGATACAGCCTTATTGACTGTTTCCACAGAACTGCATTCTTATTATGTTGCACAGACAGATACTTAACAAGTAAGTGTTCAGCTTTTTTCATCACCGCTCTGTGTACAGCCTCAAGCCTTGTCGACCACATGCAATTTCAACCTCATGAAGCAGAATCACTCATCTGTTGTACCCATCACAGAAGTATCAGTGCTCCGTAAGTACTCATCTATTCCCCACAACATCCCTGGTTTATTTTTTCTAGGAGAAAGGAGTGACAAAAGACAGAGGAATGAAACACAGTAAGACAGACATACCCACCAATTCTGAGTGACCAAACTGATACCTGCGACCACCTTATTTCCTTTAAAGGAAAATTCATATTGTATACATTCAAATCACAGCTCCTATAGATTTCTATGCTACACCTATGTGAGGCAACGCTTCTGCAAAGCAAAACAGGGTCTGACATGTAACAGAGGACTATTCAATGATACTTGAGAAAAGATTATGGTTTTGGGAACACCAAATGTTAATTATTTCAGGATAACTGTTCTGTGGTCATCTTTAGCATGCAGCAAATGCAAATTCAAGACCTAACTTGTATTTGTACACACTTCAAGGCAAGATTATCTGCAGGCCTGAACTGCATGGCTGTAGGACACCATAGCAAATCTGCAGCAGAGGCAATCTACAATTCTTCAGACTAACAGTCAAATGCCTTCTCCAGTTCATCCTTCTCAAGTCTGCAACCCCATGTCAATATATATTTTTTTTTTTTTTTAAATAAAACACTCCTTTCGTGTTCTCTGAGTAAAGATGCGGGACTCTGACATGCCATCATACACAATAACTATAATCACATAATCAAGCATGGTAGCAAAGTGCATTGACTCAATAGGGCCAAATTAAAGTGTGATCAGGTAAGATGTGAGACAGAATAGTTTTGAAGTTTTCTCTCCCCAGTGGAAACTGTAACTGCCCCCCTAATTCCCTTGCACACACTCATTCCACTGAGATGCATGTAACGTGCTAAAATTAAAACTCATGACTGCAGAACCTTTACTGTTAATTCCTTCTGCTTGGCACTATGATGAACTCAGAGCATGCACGTGCACGCACACACACACAATTACAACATCTCAGCAGAAGGGAGAGAACTTACCATAACACAAGTTTTTACCTTATTATGTCCTGAGGCATGTGGTCAGCCTTAATTCTGACATTTTCTAACCTCCAAGCACATCATTCATACACAAAGCAAAGCTTATGTGCACAAACTGCATGTGTATATATGGATGTGCATGTGTACCTGTCCTCCTTAAGAGTTTTGAGATCATAAGCCAATTTCAATCAAAACTGGAAAAGGGGTAAGGATCTTAAAGTCACCACAAGTCTCATAAAAAGTACACAGGTGTGGAAAGAAGAGAGACCCTCTTAGAGCCCCCTGCTGAGGGAAAGGCTAGTAAGCTCACCCTTGATTAGACATCAGAGAATCCACACAGGAGAGAGCCGCTGGAAACCAGGCTTCATTAGTTCCGCTGCTCACGGAACTACTTGTTAAAAAAAGCAAACAGAAATTCCAACATGTGGCATCATACCGACACCCACATTGGTCATCAGCAATCTTAAGATCCATTGCACAGACCTCTGCCACTGCAGCTAGGATGATAAATGATAGCAACAGTAGTTTGTCACCTTTTTCTAGCCTTAGAGGGGGATGAGATTCTTTGCCAGAGAGGTCACACTCTTGTGCTGACATCAGAGACATGGCAAAATTTATAAATATTTGGTTTAATATTTCTAGGCTTTGGAGGGAATGTGGTCAAACTTTCTGCCTGACGCTTCAAACTTAACTCTCCCTTTGCCTTCAGCCTTCTAGCCTGTTGCAATCCCCTCTCTCCTGCACCAAGACCCAGGCCCAAGCTCTTTACCCACATGCCCCAGCCTCTTTATCCTCTACTGCAGTGGCTCTTCCCTGTTTCATTCCCTCAATTACCTAACATTTGTCTCCTCTCCCCCATGCTTCGATTTGTCTGTCCACATCCCATGCTCTTGTCCCCATTTCTTCTGCTAGTTCTAGGTATCTCCTCATTTTCCAGCTCCTAGCAGATCTGATTCTTTCTTCCTCCTCTCAGTCTTGGCCCTTCATAGCTTATCTCTGTGCCATCTCTCCCTTGCAAACAGGCTCCCCATCACATCCTCTGCTGCCTTCCCTTGTTTGTAGGCTCTTGTCTTTTCTCTCTCCTCCTTTCTTTTTTCCCCATCTCTGCTCTACCAAGTTTCCAGACTTCCTGGACACAATCAGCTCCAGGCCATGCCCATATCTCATTCTCATCCCCACTACATTTGAACCAAGCAGTGTCTTCTCACACCTTGCCTTTGTGCCCATCAGAAGGCGGAGGTTACTGTCAACACTGGCACAAAAGACTCCCTTCTGAAGCAGAAAGAGGAACATTTGTGACTGCAGGAAAAGCATGCTTGCCCCTTCAGCACTAGTCCAGAAGATGCTTATCGCTGCAGAGAGAGTACACATGTAGTCCAGCCTCATGAGAGAGGTTAGGGTGCATTTATCTCTTCTGTGGAGATAGTCTGGTCAGTGCCTGGAGTCATGCAAGCTTCAAGAAACATCAAAGAGGATATCATCTTTGCATATTTCAACTACCAAACTATAAAGCATCTCAGAGCATGCTTAACACATTTTTTCCAAGCTTACAACTTGGCCAAGTCTGTCAGACTATTTTCACAGATATATGTGGCTTACAAGAGTCATAGCCACCAGATTTCAAATCTATTCAAAACCATGGGAAGTTCACCAAACAGTAATGCTAAATCCAGCATAGGGCAGAAAAAAAGGCTCAACATGAGACAAGTCTGAGACCATGCCCACATGCTGTATTCAAATCACTGCCCCCCACCTTGTATCCCTAATTTACTCACTAAAGAGGGCCTCCATCCAGCTTCTTTGCACTCTACACCTCAACTCTTGCTTCTTCCTAAGCCTTCTAAGATTTCTGTGCACTTTTTCACCCTGGACTTACCTCAGAAGCTTCCTATGTCTCTCAACTGCTTATTGTCTCCCAAACCTCCTGCTGTTCCCACAACCTACGGAAACTCAGAACTAGCAGTGGGGACCAGAGACCTTGCTGGTTACAGTATGATGGCAACGCCCTTCTCAAGCCTCCAACTATTCTGCTGGAGTCCTGGGCTCCAAAGCACAGCTTGCAAAACCATTCCAGACTATAAACTAGTATTTGTCCTAGCCTTTACAAATTTAATACTGGAACCAGGCAATGCCTATAAAGAGCTCTCCTCCTCTTGCAAAGAAGAAACTGTTTTGAGAACTGTTTGTCAGAGAGGGAGAACTAATGATCTGGCACAGATAGGCTGAACCACTTCAAAGTCATCCACTGATCAATTCACACCACAAACTTCTAAAAGTGCACAGGTACAGACACCAAAACAGTACTAAGAAACATTACCACTCTCTCCAGAACCTATGCTCACTCTCTCTTCCTCAGCACCTTTTAAAGTACTGAGAAGAAGCCATGGGCTTCACAGTGCCAGCATCTTTCTAAGACTCTTGATGCTGATCTCATTTTCCACAGAAAAAGTAAATTCTACAAAGATGTAACAGAAGATTAACAAAGAGTTGACAATGAATCCAGACAAGACTGAAGTGACAATACTCATGAAGGAAAATACTTCATAGGACTGGTTTAGATGCTGTCCCCTGCAGGTGCAAGCATTCTTCTAATAGCACAAAGCAAAGCACCAAGGACTCTGCCAGACTAATCCTAAGGCTAGATGTCCAAGATCTGCAAGCAACACCATCATTAGCAAAAGCCTCACACCTTTTCTTACAATGAAAAATCTAGTCACAAAGATTCTTGCAGCACGTTCACAGCTGACTACTAATTCACTTCTAGAGATGACACAGTAGCAAAACAGCTGCCATTTGCTGCAAAAGGAATATCTACATTCAGTAGAGAATGGGATGAGTTGTGATACGTGTATCACCTCTGTGCTCCAATTCCTTCTAAGTCTGCCTTGCTGTGCTGCCCATTCAAGGCCTTACTCTGTCTTCACTAGGAGTCAGGAATTAGGGAAATCAGCCACCTGCCCAGGCACTCAGCACAAGAGAGCTCACAGAGCTCAAAAAGAAACTTAAAACCAAAAAATAATTAAATTTGACAAAATAATCCCAGACTTCAGAAATTAGATATTAGAAACAAAAAAAGGTATACAGTGCAACTCCTTTCAGGCATCTGACTAGATTGTCCTCAGTGTATCATCATAAGAATCAGTGAACTCATACAAATGTAGACATATGAATACCACAAGCAACTCCTCCTCCAGCCTCAAAAGGGAGCAGGAGTAGATGAACCTCACCCACAGTCTTAATTTAGCTGGGATATGTCTGCATACTGTAATAACGGGAACTACCCAAATCATCCTTTAGAATGCAGAAGGAACCCAGGAGTACTCAAAGTTTAAACTTGCGAATCTATTCATACGTATATTACGGAGAAATAATTTTAGCGTGTTTCACAAAGGTTTTCTCTCCCACAGCTCCAGGAGAAGATAGCATTTTCCTTTATTTTTTTAACAAATATTTTTAGTTCTAAACTTGCACATGGAAAGCATCAGCCAAAGAGGAGATCCCAAGAAGGGCAGAAGTACTCCTTGGTGGTCTTCAATAAATCTCAATTTAGCTATCTTGCACCTTAGCCCTGCTCAGAGGGAGGCCTGATTGGGATGGAGGCTGGAGGAAGAGGCAGAGGTATCACACTTGGATTAAACATGAAGACAGGAAATCTTCCTGATTACATGTTCCTACATATAAACTCATTCATTTTTTTCCTGCAAAGTCTTTTTCATGAGCTATTACACAGACTGCGTGTTCATAAAGTTTCTGCTGAGTCACTCCACCTGGTCTTGGGCATTTTTTTTCCAAACTTACAAGTAAACAAGGAGCTATAATTAAAGCCTTGGTTCAGCTTTAATTCTAGTGTTCACTGCCAATTGTGTCCCCTGTAAATACATATTTAACAACCTAATTAGCAACCCAGACTGTAAGCAGCTTGAGTAGTGTGGAATTGTGGCTAAGGCCCAAAATAAATGGTGGGATTACAAATAGCAAGCTACCTAACACTCCCACCCTTCTTTGCCATACGCTGATTTTATTTTCAAAGTGGAAGAACTGGGACATTGGGTAAGAGAATAAAAAGGCTGATCCAAGCTCTGGTTTTGTACCCATTTAAACTGTATTGATTTAAAAATGTAAATATTTTAAAAATGCTATAGTTAAAAATGAAACAGTGCCTGGGGTGAATGAACTGATTCTGTGTAGATGCCTTCAAATTGTTATGACTTAATTCCAGAAACATAACTAAATCTGTACAAAAAAAAAAAAGAGGGTCTAGGATGGTTAAAGAAAAACTATTTGAGACAGGATCATAGGCACATAGTAGGGAAGTGAGGAGAGCTAGGGACCATCTCCTATTTCTGTTTCCATCTGGCTACTACTTTGCCTCTTATAGATCTTAATCATCCCTCAGAAACACTTATCACTAAATCACCCATAACATGCTCCTGCTTCCCAACTAAGACAGACCATCACACTTCCTCCCTTGCACTTGCCTGCTCTGTCCGGTTCCCACCTTCTCTAAAACACCCACGCTCCTTATCCTCTTGTTTAAGTATTCCCTCCTAGTTAATCCCTCCCTTTCCCACCACTTACTTGCAAACTCAAGCCACAACCCTCCAAGCTCAGAAACCCAACCTCAGAGCTCAGAACTCTCCCCCTCTTATCTGATACCCCTAGGGCTCAGAAACACTCTTATACCTAGTTCAGAAATACACTTTTTTTTCTGTCTTGCTAGGAATGCTGAAATAGGAGATCACAAGGGGCAATGCACACAGGAGCAGACACTATCACCACAGTTCACTTCCTGCTCTGTGTGCCTCCAGTTTGTAGTCTTTACACTGGACAGACTGGAGTCCTAATTCAGGAACACCCGGGTACACTAGGGCTCTCAGCTAAACCGAAGTGCTCCAGTTGCACCAGACAGTATGCATTCTGCAGTACACCAGCCATACTACCTGGCTGTGGCACCAAGGATACAGTTCAGCCTGCATAAAATGCTGGTCATTAACTAACCTAGTAATATTAACATCTGTATATTCAGGAAATCAATTTTGTCCACTAAGAAGGAGATCCTTAGTTTTTGGGTCAACCCACTAGCTTGCAAACACTCCTGATTAGACAGAAAACTCAACTCTTTCTGCAGCTGAAAGATTCTCTGCTCAGAGACTCTACAGGAAAAAGGCAGAGATCTCCTCTTCCCCATGTAACCCTCCGAAGAGTTAAATACACCCCCATCCCCATGCAATGTTACAGTCAAGGTTTAACCCCGCTCCCCACCTGTAGGTCTTGCCATCCTTGTGCTGGTCCTCATCATCCTCGTTTGACAGCACAAAGGGGTCGCTCATCTCTGGCAGCCCTGACTCCTGCAATCGTTTCTTCTTCCGGCCCCGGGGTGGTTTGGGGGCAACTCCCCCACCCCCGCCACCCCCACCACCTTCAGAGAGGGTGGTTGTCCCTTTCTTGGACAGGTCAGGAACCACCTGGAGGGCTGCCTGGGAGCCAGGTGGTAGCGCAGAGACAATCATGGGAGCTGAGATGGGAAAGGTTTGAGCAGAGGAGGCTGTGGTCACCAGGGAACCTGACGGGGAAGTTATCACCAGACCAGGACCTGCAAACAAAGAAAGATGGAAGAAGTCAGTTAATACACCCCTAATTACGTCCAACCTCCTTATCCCACAGAAGAGAGCTTTATACACCTACTTTTGACTATAACCCAAACAGAAGAGTAGCTTACCCTCCCCAACACATTCACAGTCTTCACTGCTGGAAGTCAAACTTCCACAAAGAGGGTGGATGTATGGAGTGCCTAGAGATTCACAGTGAAACCATGCCAAGGCAGTCCACACCATCAGTAAGCCTAGGAATAATCTACAGCCTGAAAACGATTCTCCAGGACCCCCTGTTTCCCCATCCCAGAGTCTCCTCTTCATATGTTGCCAAAGTCTTTGGAGTTTGCTACCTGCTGTCATGAGCCCGGCAGACTGCACTGGTACCACGGTGATGTTCTGAGTCACAGGGGCTTGGCTGTGTGGTGTCAGCTGCTCCGGCTTGGTGTCCGAGTCCATGGAGATACCAGCAGGTAGGGCAACAGAAGTGGGTACTGTCAGCAAGGCAGGGTAGTGGGGGGGAGCCAGGCTGCAGCCCTTCTCTGTGGGCAATAGTTGCTCCTTCATCTTGTTAATAAACATGGTGTTCTCAATCTAAACAGGTGAGAAGAACAGCTTTTAGAATACCCTGGCACAGCTTCTCACAGCAGTTGGCTGAGCAAGAAAGGCAACAGAAACACTTATCATGCATGAACTTCTAACAGGAAGCAAGACCAGCGTAATAGGTTGGAAGACAAAGATCTTACCTGTCCCGAGACGGTGGGCACTGCTGGCCAGAAGTACGGGGAGGAGTTGAAATGAGATTCTTCCATCCTAGCTGGGCACAGGGGGGAAGAGGAAGGGGGAAGGGAAGAGGAATGGAGAAGGAAGACAGACAGACAGACACAGAAAGAACATTAAACCCAAAGAGACTCCAACATGGAACTGACTCAGTCTAACACTGTGACAGTTCCTTAATCTCCCCTTTCTTACTTGAGCAACTTCTCCCCACTCTTGAGCTATCTGCCCAAATCCAAAAATTGTTTTCAGGGGAAAAAGGTGTCTGCTATCCCCACAGGCTTGGGTCCATTTCAAATGCCTCTTGCCCAATAGTCCTCCATGTGAGAGAGGAAAAAAAAGAAAAAGACTGACCACAAACCCAGAACACCTCCAAAATTCCCCAATTATCCACCACCCAAGTACATGGCATAAATGATGAAGTCTGTGCATCTGCAACGAGGCAAATGCAGCTGAAAATCATTTTTCACTGTCACAGACAGTCTGACCCCACAAGCAGTGAAAATTTTGGACCCTGCCTATCCCTCCACCCCAGCTCAACACTAAGGACCCAGATGCAGCAAGGGGACATTAGCATTGTGTTACACAGGAAGAAAGACAGGCAGAAAGAGGAAAACAGACTTGCCCAAGATAACAGACAGCCACAGCAGACCAAGAAGTCAAACTCAGGGCTCCTAACTTCCTGCTGCCCACTGCTCTGACCACCCTAGCCCCACTCTCAGAAGAAACCTGGAAATATCACTCAATATTCCTGACAGACAAGATCCTCCTCTCTCATTCAACGAGACTAGGCAGCAGGAAAACAACCTGACTACTCCTGAGATACCCTATGGCCAAGTGAGATCATGTCACAGCTCTCTATTGCCCATTTTATTCCCATCTTTGGGACAAGATTCTGTAGGACTCTGTCCTCAGTTAAGTGCCCGCTGCTCCGTCTCAACTCTCCATACAGTCAGAGGACCAGTTAGACATCAAAAGATGGCCCTCTGAAGACAGAGGAGTAATCTCTTAAGGAGCACCTGGCTGAAGAAGCCCTTTCCATTCTAATCCTTACATTCCTCTGTGTAATAGCATTAGTGAACAAAGTTTGTTACACTTGTGAAAATGCTATTCAAAAACTAAAGAAGTTCACAAAAGAGTATTTCCTGAAGCAGAAGGTGCACCCAGTCCTGAACAAGTACGGCAAAACTGGTAGGTAAAATACACGTGGTAAAAACTATGCTCAGAGAGCATCTAGCAGAGCACGCTGCTTAGAGAAAGCAAGCACTGTAGGTTTCTCATGCAGCTACCTGCAAATTGTCCCACTCCTATTTCTGTTATGATGTGGCAGTAGTCTAATTAATGAGTAAATACTGTTTCTGAAGGGCCTATCTCAATCATCAGATAAGCTGAGGAGCTTGCCCCGAGTAGCATGAAACACTTACTTTCCAGAAGTATATTAGGGCAGAATAAATACATGTGGAATTGCTACGTGTGAGCCAAAATGCAAAGATAATTTTCCTCTATGTAGAGAAGCAGTATTTAAATGAACCAAATTACCTGATAATTTTGTTTTCATGAATTGCTCACGCAACAGCAAAGCCAAGTATTCCTGCCTCACTCACTCACTACAAATCAACCAATAAACACACTTAAGGATGAATTATTTACCTTGCAATGGTGGCATGCAGTCAGACTGCCAGCTGCCTGACTGAATTACTCTAGATTTACATTGCCGTGATTCAATCAGAATCTGATGGGGCAAGATTTTTACCTTCCTTCCTCTGCTTTCTTTTCTGAGCCAAATTAATTAAGTACACTGCCCACAGCAAGGCCCGATGTATGTAACGCTTAATTACATTACTTTTTTCTTTCACAGGATGGGCACATATGAAGAGATAATGCATTCTTGGCAATTGAGCATTACCTGAATCAAGAGGAGTTTTTTGTTTGAAATGTCAGGTTTGGGTTTTGGGGGTTTTGTTTGTTTGTTTTTGTTTTTAAAATAAGCCCTTATTTGCTTAGCTTCCACATCAAAAACATCAAAGTGAACCTGATTCTGTAAAAACACAAAGTCTCATATAATAATCAGATGCATTTTCCAAATACACTTTGCAATTGTCCAAGACTCCCTTGGATTCAACTGCGAACTTCAGGAGTTAAACAGAAAGATGGCAACTTAAACAAAAATCTCACACCAGCTTTCTTATTTAAAGAGTACAAGTTATGAAAGGCGACTCCATTTCCAGATTCTAAAACCCAGACTAGCACAGACGAGGGCACTCAGTGGCTCCCTGTCTCCATCTAGTCCCCTCCCAGAACTTCACAGGACATCTAACTTTTGTTTGCTCAGTTTACAAAGTGTGCAAGTCAAAATAAAGCTCTTACTGATTCTCAAAAGATGACTACACTGTTTTTGTTAAACTCTTAGAATGCACCTCCCCATCCAAAAATCTTCATGCTTGAGTGGATATCAGGCCTCAAAACTTTTGGCTTGAAAGGCTTAAGTGTGATGAAGTTATAAGAATGTGGAGGAAAAGGAGAAATGGTGTAAGAGTTGAAGCTTTCATGCAATCTCACTAGCAAGCCAGTCTTCCAAAGGGAGAAAACAAAGATAAGATTCCTCCACCAAACTACTGCCCTAATACCCCCAGCTGTCCCTCCCCTACCCCGCTTTTAGGCTGAAGGAGATTTTGAAAACATGCACCCCTATTTGCAGCCCCCACTTTAACACTGCTCACACTTACTTTACCAGAACTCTGCACGTAACCCTTCCAATTGCTCTATAACTACCAGACATGGGATGGAGCTTCAACCCTGTACCACAGCACGTTCCCACTGCAGTGCCTTCATCATCCCAGCTTCCACAAACAGGCCAGAGATGGGACCTTCTTCCTATTCACCAGTCTAGTATCAGACAGATGCCAACGTACCCTCCTGATATAAACCAAAAACACCTTCTATGTACAGACCACAAATGTACATACACCAAATAAACAACCCAGTGAACCAGAGAACTCACAGGGGACAAGGTATCTGGAGTTTAGATCTCACAGTACTTCACAGAATCACATATTTAACGTGCTGGACTTATACTTCTTTGCGGGTCATCACTTTAATCATAAACAGATAAAAACACGTGCAAGTATACGGTGAGGTAGAGGCTGTGTTTCTGGAAGGCACAATCAAGGTTGGATATGCAGGTATTTAGAGGCTGACTTTTAATATCGTTTTCTTTATTCTCCAGATACCTAGCTTTTACTTTCTATTCAGTGTAGAGTTTTCAGTTGACAAAAGGCCCTAAATACGACACTCTGGAATGATTCACAATGTCGTTTTATGTCTGCTCAAGATCTTTGTTCGCTAACAAGGAGCTTTTAGGCTTCATTGTTTCAAAATACTACGGATGCTGAAGGCCACGCAGGCTATTAAGTCAAATGCAGAAATGCCTCCACGAAGCACATAAGCACCAAAAAGTTCAAGCGCCGCTACATCTTTAGAACAAGCACATTTGGACGCACATCAGGAATACCCAAAACATGCCGGACAAAGTCCCGAATCCCAAACCCACACACCAGAGCTAGAACAACTTTGGTGCCACTCCCTGACACAAGCATAGTGTCCACCCCAACTGACTGAGCCTCTGTCGGAACAGGTGCCTGGCAGGGGACATACCCTGCACCTCAGCTCCTCCGGGGCAGTCAATCCCCTCTCCCGCACCCAGCAGCACTTCAAGCTCCCAATGCCGGGACCTGCGGCCCGTCCCATCCCGTCTGTGTGTCCTTCCCGCCCACCCAACCCCAGTGCGGTGTGGCCAGCGGGAGCCTCCGGCGGGGCGCGGGTCACTCACGCAGCTCCGGGAGCTCCTTACCCCTCTCACTCTCCCTCCTCTTGCATCTCTCCTCCTTCCAGGGCCGTCTCTGCAAACAAACCGCCAGGGTTACGGGGGCGCCCGGGGCCCCGCATGACAGCGGGCAGCGCAACGCGGGGCCCACCGACCCGCCGGCCGCCTCCAGCCCCCAGGGAAGCGGCCATGGGCGGGGGAGGGCGCTCCCCGCAGGGACCGGCCGGGACAGGAGGGGGGGCCCGGACCCACCTCCCCCCGCGGGGCCCCGCGCGCACACGGCGGCGGCGGCCGAGGACGGGACGCGCCGCCCGGTCGCCCCCCGCGGGACGGGGCGGGCGAGGCGGGGCCGGCCCGCAGGGCGGCTCCCCCCGCGGCGGAGCTCCCCCCTCGGCGCGCTCTGCACCCGACACCGGGACGGAGAGACGAGCGGGCGGGCGAGCAGACAGACAGACAGACAGACAGCCCCCCTCTGTTTCCGCTTCCGGATCGCTTCAGCCCCGGAAGTCCCGCGGCCCCGGGCCCCCCGCCCCCACACCCGCCACCCGGCAGATTACCGGGCACCACCCCCCAGCGGCGACCCCGACCCCGACTCCGGCGGCGGCAGCGGCCTCCTCACCGGAAAGAGGAGCGGCGAGTCGCTTCCGGATCAGGGGGCGGAGCGCGCCTCAGCTCTTCCGGGGCGCCGACCGGAGCGGAACGGCGTCATCGGCGGCTTCGCTTGAAAAAGAGGCGGAGCGGCAGCGGCTGCCGGCTCGGGGCAGGTTTCCCCTCAGGGGGGTCGTCGCGGGCGGCCGGGCCTGGCCGAAAGCAGGGACCGGGCGGCGACGGGGGCAGAGGCGAGCGCGCGCTTACCGGAAGTGCAGGGTGCCGGCGCGCAGGGAGCCCGGGCTGGAGGAAGGGCGGAAGTGGCTATGCCGGCGGGGGCGGGCGCGCGGCGTCCCCGAGCCCGGCCGCGAGACCACTTCCGGCCGAGGGGGCCTTCCCGGCGTGACGTCCGCGGTGCGGGACAGCCGCCCTGATAAATATTCATAAGCACTCATGAATAATTCGGCCGCGGCTTCCTCCGCGCCTCACGGCCCCGGCCCGCCGCCCTCGCCTACCGGCGGGCGGGTGTCAGTGGCCCCGCTCCGGCTGCTGGCCTGGGGTAGGTGTGAGGCTGTGACCCCAGCAGTGACCACCCGGCCTGCGCCTCCTGCCCCGCGGCCGACGGCTGCCCGCCGCCTTTCTGCCTCGGTGAGGCCCGAGCCGCTTCGGCCTGCCGAGCTGGCAGAGAGCGCCGGCTTTGCCTCGGCCCGGCTTCCCGCCAGCCCGGTGGCTCTGCAGAGGGCCCGGCTGGTGCCATCTCCGGTGGCAGCGCGGGAGGGGGTCGCTGGGGTGGCTGCGCCAGCCCGGTGAGATGGGGCACCTTGGCTGGTAGAGATGGGCTGACCCGAAGGCTCGCCACCACCGCCTGGGGTGGTCCCTGCCTGCCCTTTGGCCTGTGCTGGCTCTAGCACTTCCCTGGCCCAACGCTAAACGTGTTTGTCATGCTAACCCAACAGAAAGGACTTTCAGCAAGCTGGTTTTCTGCCAGGTCGGCAAACTGGACTGTCTTGGTCGCATTAGTGCTGTAGGGAACAGGAGAGCAAGGCCAGGCATGGAGGGCAGCGGGATAACCCTCTTCCCACAGTTGCCACAAGCCAGTAGCTCAATGTAACCACACCCAAACACTAATTTAATTTTTTTTTTTATTTCTAACCATTCACAACTTGACCCCAGAGGGGGCTGCAACTCGCCCTCGTTCTTGCTCATTGAGAATTCATTTCACAGATTCAACCCACCTAAGTTTTGGCTGGCAGTTTCCCGCTGTCTCCCGTGTGCTGGCACTACCAGGCGTGTTGCTGTGCAGTGTGAGTTACTGCACTCAAAGCAGCAGGCAGTCACTTGAGCCTTGGAGATGGCGCAAGAGAAGGCGTGAGGCTGTTCCTGGAGAAGACAACACAGAGGCACTCCGCAAGATTGCTAAGCCAGGCTGGCTGATCACCCCCACACCAAATTGGAGACACCATACAAGATCACCAAGCCAAGCTGGCTGTTGCAGCTCTGCTCTTAGACTCTTAAAATTTAGGTGGAAAAAGACTTTTAGATACCATCTGCTTCTTTCCACCACTCGTAGCAGGGCTAACTTTGGCACTGGACCCACCTCCCAAGTCAGGTTAGGTTACCTTCCTTGCAATGGGCATTTTACTGAGCTGTTTCAGTGCTCTAACTGGGGAGAAATCTTTTTTTTTTTAATTGTTGCATGAGTTTTCTGCCAACTTGGCATGCTGGAACAGCTTTTCAGAGCCAGCATGAGTAAGAGGGTGGGACCAGGGAGAGCACAACTATAGCAGCCAGCGGTTAGATTGGCTCGGGTGATCATGAAACCGCAACATCCGGAGCAGTGGGCAAAGGGAAATCTCCTGGTGGCTGAGAAGCAGGCGGCTGGAGCCACAGCACACGCCTGTCCCCAGAAGGTGCCGGAGTATTGGTCATCCCAGGCAGCACAAAACTTCCTCCTGGGAGGAGCCAGGATTAGCTCTGCGTTCTTAAGTGGGAGTCACATGAAGGCAATTGTTGATTTATTTAAATAAAAGGAGTTGGCAGCCTAATCAGTTTGGAAATTAATTTCCTTGTTAATTTGGGGGTTTTGACTTGCTCATGAATATTCACAAATGCTCATCTCTTTTTTTTTTTTTTCCCTCTATGTAATTTATTTTTGTGATTGTCAGATCACCTCTGAAGGTGACATTTCTCTCCTTATTCAGCAACGTGGCAAATGTATTAAATCTTATGCCTTGGAAGAGGAACTCTGGCCTGGCACTGATGTCTCTTTTGCCTCTTCTTTGCCCCAGAGTCCCCTGTAGCCTCTCAGCTCTCCTCCTTCCTCTCTGCATGCTGCCTAGAAAGACAGAAGTCTGAGAGTCTCCTCCAAGAAGAGGGCTGGCCTGGGCTTGGTAACTGGGAGAGCTTGTCCAAATGCCTTATACCTGACAAGGAAAAGTCGTAATTGCCAGCTGAGGAATGGGACAAAGTGGTTAATTTTTTCTTACTGTGCCTAGAGTTTTCTGCTCCCCCTCCCTCCCCGCACTGCCGAGCACCCTTCAGTAGCACGTGAGACAGCGTGACTAACATCTGTCACAGGCACTTGATTTCTCTTATCTCCTTTCCTTAGGAGGAGACAAAATCAGAGAAATAGGGGTGTGTGTCTCTGGAGAGTACAGCTGATCTCTTCACCCTCTTTCCCAGCTCTCTGTTGCCCACCTTCGCTTATCCTGCCTGCCCTTGCTCCTCCTCTGCACCAGGGAAGAGCATCCTGGCTGCCACTGCAGGTTTTTCCCCAGTGAGGTGTGCCCGTATCCCACATGTATGTGCTTAGGGCTTCTCGCATGAGCAAGCCCTTGGGCAAGTAGCACGATGCATGCCCAGTGGCTGCTTCCAGACTGGCTCATTCCTTTAGAAAACTCAGCTTTGGTACAGTTCAGAGTGTGGCATCTTAGTGCTTGGAGCTGTGTGAGGAGGGGTGGCCATGCTGCACCAGCCATGGGGTCCGCACAGCGGCACTGCCAGCCCAGGCTGGTAGCTAGAAAGGGGGTGACTGAGAGAGGTTTACGATTGTGCAGCAAGGAAATAAACCAGCAGCAATGTAAAAGCAACTGCAGGAGGTAACTGAGCCCTGGAGTGGGTGGTAGGTGGAGGTTAGTGGGGCCTCCCTCCTGGGAGCAGAAGCATGCAAGTAGCACAGCCGGGTGCCCACCTCCTGCTGAGGGCACCAGCTCCTGGCAGGCTCAGAAAAGAAAATGTGTGGAGAAAGCCAGCTAAGCCCCAAGTTGCTCTCTCACAACCTTTGTAACAAGCTCTTCTACACAGCTTTGACCCAGGAGGGTGGCAAACTCACACCTCCACGCTGCCTGCCTGCTCCATCTCCAATCCTTGTTACCTCCTCCACAGTCACATCTGACTGTCACGTTCCCACCTCAGCTCTTCCCTTCTTTTTCAGCTCGCCTGATTTCTTTATGTTTCTCCTTCCTTACCACCCTAACACAAGGCACCCACCCCTGGACGTTCAGTAGTGACTACAGACCATCCGCTCGTGTTGCCGCTGTATGCTCTGTGCTTGAACACCTTTTGTCTGCTGTCTGTGTCTAAAACTGTGCTGTTCATAGTGGCCGTCCCATTAATACAGGTGGTACTTTGTGTCATGGGATCCTGTTTGGCTGGCTTCTAGGGCTGGTAGACCTGGCCTGACGTGTTCAGTAAGTTGCCTCCAGTGGTAGCTGAATTAGTTGGGGGTACCTGAGCAGTAGACAGAGATGGAGAGATGGGCTTGGAAAGTGTGATGATGTAGTGACACACATTTTAAGGATGAAGGCCGTTCTTTCTTGCCCAAATTTTCATCTGCTCGTGGGACAATATTAGGTTTATCCTGAAGCTGGTGTTTTAATCTTGTGAGTACATTTCTCAGCAAGGCATGTTGTCCTCACTCTTTCAGGGAGCTGACATCTCTTTGGCAATCGGCTGATTAAATCCCCTGGCAGCACACAGCAGAGAGCATTTCAGCACGTCATTCCTGGCATTTTTTCCACTGCATGGAAATAAATTGCATCTTTTCCTACTCGATGACTTCTCTGGTTAGTGTTGTTTAAGGTTTGAGAAATACACGGTAACAGAGAGTTACAGTGTGTGTTATCCTGCACATGCTTGCTTGCCTGAATCATTGCATTTTAGTGGCATCTATTCTCTTACGGGCAAGGAGCAGAAACCACACACCTGGGATACACTTTGGAATTAGCAGCATATGTGACAATGATCCACTGCTTTTTCACTGAAAGAAGTAGGTTGCTCTGGAACTGGGGGTGTGGGGATCCCTGTTGGGCAGGAACGTGGTAACCTGGGACTGATCAACCTTAGCTACAGACTGAGTTCATTTGGCCACTGTAGTAAGGGCAATTAGTTACCGAACCTTCTGGCCAATGTGCCACAAATATAAATCCCATAATTTGAGAGGAGGAAGTAGTATCACTGGATGTGTCAAGACAGCCAGAGGGGCTATGCCTGAGGACTTTCAGCACAGGGCAAAAATCACAATGACATCAGAAGTACCCAAGGGAGATCTCTCTTGCATGGTCACAGCCAAAGCACACCACACGTGCACGGGCAAAACCTGTTCCAGTGGGGTGATAGCTTCTCTGTGGTGATAACCTCAACAGGCTTAAACAAAAAAGGATTTTATTAGATCACCACAAAAAGTCTCAAGAAGCATTTTGAACATGATTCAGCAGCGAGCCCTTCAAGCAGCGAAGGATCTCTGCAGCTTAGGCTGTATTAGCAAAAGTGCAGCCAGCAGATCAAGGGAAATCATCGTTCCCAGCCACTTGAGAGTTGTGAGGCCCCACCTGGAAGGTTATGCCCAGGGGTGGCTCCTCAGTACAAGATAGATGTTGACAAACTGCAGCATGGCCAGCAAAAGGGCCCCACAGTGGTGAGCTGGAGCACACAATGTGCAAGGAGCAGGCTGGGGGAGCTGGGTTTGTTCAAGAGATAATGCCAAGGGGGCATCTAATCACTGTCTGCTCCTACCTAAGGAAAAGTTGTAGAGAAGATGGAGCAAGACCCTGAGAAGGGGGCACAATGAAAGGACAAGAAACAATGGATACAAGTTGCAACAAGGCATATTCTGGACATATATAAGGGAAAATTTCTTCCCCTTGAGAGCAGTTCAGCAGTGAAACAGGTTCCTAGAAAGACTGGGGAATCTCCACCCTTAGAGATATTCAGAAGTTGTGTGAGCAAGGTCCTGAGCAACCTGGTCTAGCTTTGGAGTTACCCAGCTGTGAGCAGAGGATCGGACTAGAGACTTCTGGAGGTCCCTTCCCACCTGATATTTTTCTGTGGATCAATGATTTTGTGCTGCTGATCTGCCATGAGCCAGTGTTCAGTGTCTTCATAATGTTGGAAGCCAGAAGGGTATTACGCTTGCTTGGCCCTATGGAAATGCATCTATATTGACAGCAGTGTTAGCATCTGTAAAGCCCTTCTGCATGAACATCTCTCCTCCAGCTGGCTTGCCACCCTCCGTAGCCCTATTCGACCCATCTTACTTCTGTTCCAAGTTACAAGAACAGAATTATCTCCAAGTATCTCCTAACAGCAGGACCTATTTGGTTTGGGGGTGACTCCCTAAGCTGTGACATCCATGTTCTTCTGAACAGTAGCAGTCACCAAAATGTCATTGAAAACTATATTGCAGGATCTAGGAGTTTTTTCCCCTACCACTACCTTCACCTCTTTAGAAGCAGAGAAACTTTAACAACTCCTTTACATTCTTGGCTTAGGTGTCTGTATGTTTCCGTACAGTCAGAGAATATGTAGCGAGTTTCAGGGGATCTCTGTTCTCATTTAGAAGTTATACAGTCACTTTGCAAGTTCCCTCTTTTTGAGAAATGCACCTGTCCGCTAGCCTAAGCTGTAGCATTTAGTGCACCAGGAGAGCATAGTGGTGGGTGCTTGGCTGATGCACTCCTCACGCCACCTTCAGTGCTCACCACAGTGCTGCTAAAGCACCTCTGGGTCTTTACAGCTCCTCATATCATTTCTCAATAAGAAAGATGATGCTGAAAAAGGTGGGAGAAGAGGATAGGAGAAAGGGTGAACAATAGTAAATTAAGGCAGAAGCAAAATGTGGGAAGCTCTATCGCAGCAAGACTGGAGCTCACCAGCTCACCTTCATATTGGTGTTTTTTTCAAAACTGGCTGAGGAAACTGCAGTTTTGGGAGCAAAGATTTGCAGCATATCCATCAAATTCAGAGTAAGCATGCCAGGGCTGGAAAAAGGGAGCTATATTTCAGGAAGAGAGAAAACAAAGTACTCTGGGCAGCTGCAAACCCATTAGTCTAGTCTCAATAGAGCATAAGGTTAAGAACAAATTACAGAAGGAAAACAAAATTAAAGCTACAGCAGTAAGTGGAAAATGGAATCAAATACAGAATGGGTTTATCAACAAAAGCACTGTGTGCCCTTAACTTGATCCTTTTCTTTACCTCCTCTCCCTTACCTGGATGAAAAAAAAAGAAATCGGTAAATCTAATCTAGCTGGATTTCAGTAGGGCATTTGATACAGTAGAGGCTGGAAGGCAGCTAGATAAGCTAAAGTGAAAGGAATCAGTAGGAGAATTTTAGGTGGGTAAAATGCTGGGGAAAGGCAGATGACGTGTGGAGTCAAAAGGGAACTGCCACCGTGGAGGAGTGTTACTGGCCTTGGGAATAATTCTGCTTGCAGTAATGGCTCTAGCTCAGCAAAAAAGCAGCACGAAAAGGAAGTTTGCTGATTAAATGCATTTAGAAGAATTACTCACAGTTTGGAGCAGAGAAGTGTGAGGTCCTGTTCTTTGCTTCTGCTCACAGAAATGTCTTTTGCACACAGAGATTCACTGGTTAGAAATGTCAGAAGAAAAGACAGATCTGGGTGCATTCATCATTCACAAGATGATTATGAAGCTCCGATGTGACGTGATCACAAAGACAACAGCCTTAAAGAGATCATTACGTTAATCTTATTTAGGATGCTATATACAATTTGTCACCCATATTCAGAAGTGGGCTTGGAGCTGGCAGCAGTGTGGGGGAGCCGGAATAACAGAGTCTGTCTCCGTGCCTCCTCCTGCTCTCTGTGTGAGTGGATGTGGAGAGGGCTTGGCTTCTTCAGCTTAATGAAGGACTGAGATGGGTGAACTTCTCTCTAGAAATCCATTTTATATACGGGGATGTGCCCAGCAAAATTAGCCATAATAGAAGGGAAGGAGCTTGGCCATGACTGAGTCAGGCAGTCCCTTTCTCTTCAGAGTTTGGCTCTTTTTAAGACTGCACAGATTTACCTCTTACTGCAATTTGCTGTGCTTCCTTGGCAAGCAGAGCAGGTTAGCACGACAAGCACAGCATCATAAGAAAAGAGGTGCTGAACACAGGCCCTCGAGCCCACATTTTCCTGCTCCATCCCTCAAAGAGTTTCTCCTTAAAGGGTAAGAGATCAGTCCAAAGCCTTGTGTTCTCTATGCAGGTGACTGCTTGGTGTTTCTCCCCCATAACACCCGCTCCCATAAACCCTCCGAGGAAGGAAATTTAAAACCCAGCATCTCAGAAAAGACTCGGTTCTTTGAAGAAATACACAAAAGCCTGTCTGAACTAAATGTACCGCACACACCTGTGCAGACAGCAGAGCCGAAACGGTTTCATTGTGCTGGTTTTCAGCATCAGGGGAACAAGTTCCGAACCTGGTTTACACCTGGACGGGATGAGTGCTGGTCTAATGCCTGATTGGAGGGGGGCACAGTGAGTACAGCTTGCTGCAACTTGCTTCTGCCAACGATTTCTGAGGTTTATTTAATTTAATTGGGGGAAATGAAATTGGGACGAGACCTCGGGCAATCATGTAATTCATCCTTCTGACCCAGTGACAAGATTAAGTAAGCACAACTCATCCCTGACAGCTATTTGTTGAACCTGTTCTCAACAGCCTCTAGTGACAGGGCTCCCTTGGCCAATCTAGTCCAGCATTTTATTTCTTGATACTTAAAAAGCTTTTCCTACCACACAGCTTAAGCTTTCACTGATGAAAATGAATCTGCCGATTTCCATGGCCCTGTTGGAAAGTGCCTTTCCACTCTAACAGTGCAATCTCCCCAAGCCAGCTGCATACACTTTTTGGCAATTGCATGCACCTTTTGGCAATTCCAACTGTGTTTTTTTTCCATAGTTTGTTTATGAGAGCTTCATGCTTTTCTCTGTATCAAAAGCCTTGAAGTCAAGACATATCACATCTACTACATCCCCCCAAGTCTGCCTGGCCAGTTACCCTGTCAGAGAGAGAGGTTAGATGGGCTTGACATGATCTTCCTGATGAATTGGTGTTGGAGGGGTTTTTTTTCAGGTTTGAAGCACACAGTGGAGGGGAAGCTAGTTTGTACGTGCAGCTGCTGCCTGACAGGGATGAGAAAGGGGCTTGGGGCTGTGGCAAGCTGAAGGGACAAAACCAGCCAGGATAAAATGCAGTGCTGGACAAGTAGTCTGCTGTTGGGGTTCTGGGGATAACAGGGTCTGCCAGGACCCCCTTGGGTAAGTGCCAAAAGCCTGGAAGGACAGTCTGCTACAAGTGTTTTAACAGTCTGTATCATCAGGGATGCATCAAGTCTGTGCACCGTGAACCCCTCTGGAATTCATTATGGACTCAGACACACTGAGAGGTTTTCAGAGTAACAGGCTTGGGCTGTGCGCTCTGGGCAGCTTTTCAGGTTTCAGCAGCTCTTGCCCCTTTATTGTATCCCAGAGCTTTCCCAGCGTCTGGAGCAGATCCCTTTGGGCAGGGCTCCCAAGTTTCAGGTAAACATAATGTTCAGGGAAATAATTTTTCAGATGTGTTTACAACATCATCAGGGAAAACTCACCAGCTGCCTTGCTTCCTCTCACTGTACCGCAGACAGCTTATTTTCCAGGGTTACTTCATTGTCCTCCTCATGCTGTAGTTCCCAAAGAGCTAAGCTCAGCATCAGTAGTGTTACCTAGTCACAGCACATCTTGCAAGCTTTCCACTGTTTCTCAACCAGTATCACATACCTGGACACTTCTGTTTCCCCAGCAGGCAAGGCATGTAGCCATATGGCAGGAGGGGACAGTTCCTGGTGAGCAGCAGAGCAAGTTACAGGCAGTTTCCCTGCCATCATGTCCTTCCCCATACCAACTTCATCCTTCCCTCATTCCACCTCCACCTGGGATGGGGAAGTCACCCTGCCCTTGTTGCAAGAAGGCAGAACTGCTGACAGCCTCAGCCTGCCATCTCCTGAGATGGTGTCCCAGAAGCCATGACTGCATTTGTGCTAGAGAGTACACAGCCCCAGGACACAGGTCTGAGTGGGGTCTTTCAACCCCCCCCATTCTGTCACACCACTGGTGCAGCTTTAGCCCAATCCAGCTACCACTGCTATTTACTGAGACAAAGACCAGACACAGCTCGGGGTGGCACACCCTTCCCAGTAAGTGGTTTCACAGAATCACAGAGTGGCTGAAGTTGGAAGGGACCTCTGGAGGTCATCTGGTCCAACCTCCCCCTGCTCAAGCAGGGCTACCAGTTGCCCAGGACCATGTCCAGATGGCTTTTGAGTATCTCCAAGGAAGGAGACTGCTCTCTGGGCAACTTGTTCCAGTGCTTGGTCACTCTCACAGTAAAAAAGGGTTTCATGGTGTGCAGAGGGAGTCTCCTGTGTTTCAGTTTGTACTCATTGCCTCTGGGACAGTCACTGGGCACCACTGAAAAGAGCCTGGCTCCCTCCTCTTTGCACAGGTGTCTATATACATTGATATGATCCCCCTGAGCTCTCTCTCCTCCAGGCTGAACAGTCCCAGCTCTCTCAGCCTGTCCTCATAGGAGAGATGCCCCAGTACCTTAATCATCTTTATTGGACTCTCTCCAGTATGTACATCTTTCTCTTATACTGGGGAGCTCAGAACTGGACACAGTACTTCAGGTGTAGCCTCACCAGAGCTGAGTAGAGGGGGAGGATCATCTCCCTTGACCTGCTGGCAATACTTTATCTAATTCATCCCAGGATACCATATGCCGTCTTTGTGGCAAGGGCACACTGCTGGCTCCTGTTCAAGTTGGTGTCCACCAGGACCCCCAGGTCTTTTTCTGCCAAGCGGCTTTCCAGCTGGGCGGCCCCCAGCATATAATGATGCATGGGGTTGTTCCTCGCTACGTGCAGGACTCTGCAGTTCTTGTTGAATTTCATGAGGTTCCTGTCAGCTCATTTCTCCAGCCTGTTGAGGTCCTTCTGGATGGCAGCACAGCCCTCTGGCATATCTGCTACTCCTTCCAGTTTGGTGTTATCAGCAAACTTGTTGAGGGTATGCTCTGCCGCATCATTCATATCGTTAATGAAGATGTTAAACAGGACTAGACCCAGTATTGACCCCTGGGTTACAAGGGGTCAATACTAGGCACTGGCCTCCAACTAGACTTGGCACCACTGATCACCACCCTCTGGGCCCAGCCATTCAGCCAGGTTCCAATGGCTTGTCTGTGTGAATCTGATGGGATACAGTGTCAAGGCCCCGCTTGAAGTCGACGTAAGCAATATCCACAGCTCTCCCCTTGTCTACCAGGCCTGTCATTTCATCATAGAAGGTTATCAAGTTGGTCAAGTGTGACTTCCCCTTGATGAATCCATGCTGACTACTCCTAATGATTTTCTTGTTGTTCATGTGCCTGCAAATGGTTTCCAGGATTAGCTGCTCCATCACCTTCCCAGGGATCAAGGTGAGGCTGACTGGCCTGTAGTTCCCTGCGTTCTTGCCCTTCTTGAAGACAGGAGTGATGTTTGGTTTCCTCCAGTCTTCAGATACTTCTCCCAGGTGCTATGATCAATCAAAGACTATCAAGAGTGGCCTTGCAATGAGATCTGCCAGATCCCTCAGTGCTTGTGGGTGCATCCCATCAGGATTTGATGTGATTCTTCCGTTTCAGAGGCAAGCAGGTCCAGCTGTCTGTATCTATAAGTTTGTTCTGCCTATTTGACAGAGCACTGTCCTTTTCTCATTTTGTACACTCCATCTTTATGTTCCTCACACTCCACAGTACAGCCTGGTTTCTGGGTAGTTTTCCACTATTCAAGCTGAGCACACAATATAGTTGCAAACTTGTTCCTGGGACCTCTTGATAGACCCAAAAGCTAAGCTCCTGGATTATTTACTGTTTCTCCAGGTGAAAGCACCTTTAACTTCAAATACAGCTCCAGGGAATCCAGAAGTTGCCAGGTTTTCTGCCCGGAGGAATGTGGCAATCCTGCCCAATCCCTCATCAGAAGCAGTGAATCCCTGGGTCAGGGCAGGTGAGTCCAGAGCTGCAGCAGGTAGTGCTCTGCAGGTTCAGGTGCCTCCTTCCCACTCGGCTGGCTGAGCTCCTCCTCCCAGATGGGCTGGCATGATGATCTCCACATCCTCAGGGCAGTTCTCAGTCTCAGCTAGATGTTCAAGAGTTCCTAGAAAACCTTTTGCATCATCACTGGGCCTCATTTTAGCAAGGATGCTTGTGTTTTCCAGGGACTCCCTGAGCACCGTGGTCACCTGGGGCTTTGCTTCCTCCAGGCTCACAGGCAGACTGAGCATCTGTCACAGAAGCCTTTGGCTCTGTCTGGGGAGCAGCTGCCACCTGAGAAATCACTCTGTGCTTATTCCCTCTCTCATTTTTCTGGAGCTGAGCCCTTCAGGCCTGCCAGCTGACAACCCCAGCTTACCCCAGACCAGCTCTCATCATCTACATGTGTTCACCATGGCAGGCATGGCCAGTTGGCCTTCTGGGTCAGCAAGGGGACCATTCTAGGCAGAGGGCAGGTCCTGCACACAATCCACATGTAAAAAAACTAGAGAAAGTAGGTGATAAACTTAAGAAGTGCTGTTTGACACCCCAAAACTACTGGAGATCAGGAGCCCAGCACAAAGCCTGGCTGGATAGAAGGACACTGAGCAGCCGGTATAGGGCAGGACCTGATTTGTGGCTGCACTTTGTAGTGATCCTCCTGTAAGTCACTGCTTAGGAAATACATACCCAGCAGCAAAGACTGTAAGAAACTTTTTTAAACTTTGGCAGTGTTGGGTTGATGGTTGGACTTGATGATCTTAAAGGTCCCTTCCAACCTAGACGATTCTATGATGCTATGATTCTGTGATTGGGAGTTTCTAAAGCACTAATGGTTTAATGCAGTAAAGAAGGTGAGCTGAAAATGGCAGCAGCATGGATAATTGGGGAGGGGTGTAGACAGGGAGTCCCTCTGGCCATTCTTTGCTTCTGTGCTTGAAGCTTCTGCAATCACTGTGTATTAAAACTGCCAAAATTTTCAGCCCTGGATCTTGTGTGCTGTGCATCTCTGTGACCCTGCTGGCAATCCTGGCCTGAATTCCCTGCTCTTAATATGGAGAGCCCATGATGGGGCTGAAGCTCATGGCGACCTCCTAGCATCCTTCACCTGAGACACAACAACCTCCATGGTAGAAAGAGTGTGACTGCAACTGCACGGAAGGGCAAACAGCTTGCTGCTGCCAGGGATCATGCGAGTCCTCCCCAGCTGTGGTAGAGCTGAATCTGCTGGGCTAGCTAAATTTGCTGCTGGAGATGACTCTCCCCCACCCCAGTGACTTTGCAGTGCAGTAGGTCGGGGCATGCTCTCCGAGTGAACACTGGTGGTGTTCTTCCCAGAGCACTGATGCCGCATGGCTGCGTTTTTGTGAGCTGATGCCTGCCAGAAAGTTTTTTCCTTTCGGTGTTGTTGCAGAATGGAGTGCCTGGTGAAATCTTTACCCCAGGACATCCTAATCACGTATCATCTCCTTCTGTCCTTGAAAGTGCTGCACTGAAAGTGCCTGGGTATCCCACGGACAGAAACACTTTGCCTTTTGTCACAGAGATGCAAGCCAGGCATGCCCCCCCCTGCCTGCCCCCAAGGGACTGGCTCTCCCTTCCTTGTTCACCCCCTCTGGTGCTCACAGTCCTGCAACGTGTCCCAGGTAATGCTCCCTCCAGTCATCGCAGAACGCTTTATACTTGACACAGTGAATGCAGATGGAGAGCTGGCAGTCCCTCTGGCAGCTGCCAGCTCAGAAGGAGCAGAAGTAAGGTTGCCTGGGCATGTACTTTAACTCCAAATGTCCTGTTTTTCCACAACTTTGCGTTTTGATGAACATAATGTTCTGGGAAGGAATGAGCTATCACCAAGCAACATTAACTCTGTGTTAACAAAGGGTTTTGACATTGAATTTAAGCCTGAGGACAATGCTGGCACAAGAATGAATTATCACAGGCTGGGCCATGGGTACACTGGAGTTGGAAATTAGAAGCTTCCTACCTGCCAGTGCAAGGAACTGGAACAGCCTTTCAACAGCAGCAGTGAGGCCAGGAGACTGAACTTGTTTTGGGACTGGAAGTCTCTAAGCAAGAGTATGCAGTGGGGCTGCCTGCCACAGGCCAGATCTCTGGCAGTCCGCTCTTCTTATGCAATTGCAGGATATTTTCATAATGACTTTGCTCTTAAAGCAGCACAAGCCAAGCCAGGTGCCCTGGGGCTCGTCTGGAAATGGTGGTGGCTGTTTAGGGCTGCAGGGACAGTGTCCTGGGGACACTGCAGAGAGGGCTGTAGGGCTGTAATTACCCAGGGAACGCACGATGTGCATCCCAGCCACCTCCAGCACGCAGAGAGCTAGCATAGAAATTGGAGGGGACAGTATGTGACAGGCAGGCCCAGGACTGATTGCCTTAGGTGACAGCTAGGTCTCTTGCAGATCTGAGGAGGTTTCTGATGAGCAGAAGAGGGCTCCTCCACACCACAGCACAGGAGAGCGTGTGCCCTTGTGAGCTGAGCACTTAGGGGCTTCGAGGCCAGCTCCTCCACTGTCTTCACTCATCTTCATTAACTGAGGCTTAGTACCCAGCCTGGGCCAGGGTCCATCATTCACCCCTTTCCTAGGCAGGACAGTTGGTCAGATGAGACCAGCTTGGCACTGGGCAGCAAAAGGGGATGCCCCAGGAGCAGCTCTCAAGGGGAAAGATGACAGCAGCTCTCCCAGGGCAGCTGTGGGCTGGGTGCTATAGCAAACCACTGGCATCTGCCTTGGAGCACCTCCTGCCTTGCTCCCTCCCACCACCAGCCCTGGACACCAGCAGCTCTGGACACAGGCACCCCTGGGACACGGCACGCAGCTCCCAGCCACCCCTGCCTCTAGGCACCCGTCTGCACTCAGCTGCCCACAGCAGAAATCCTTGCGTGAAATACTTCACTGTTAGGTCACAGTGGATTATACGAGCTGGGGATAAAATGGGAGTTACAGCAAATTGGGTGGTTGACTGTTTGTTTTCTGTTTTTTAATAGAAGATTAAGGCATTGCTGGAGTGACGTCTACATCTTCCTCAATGATGAAGGTTAGGGGTTTCAAGCCTAGCTGCTGACTCATAACCAGGCAGAAGAGAAAAGGGAAAATCAGCATGAGGAATGTTGCTGAAATGGCTTGTATGCGTTCAGAGATTAGTGTAGATGTTGCATTGCTGCCTGTGTTATGGCTGGTGTGTTTAGTAGATGATTTTAATGGAATCTGATCTTATTAAGAACATGGGGCACCTATATGTAGAACATTTGCCTGTATCTGCAGATCCACTGCCATATAGGGCAGATCTTTAAGAAACAAGCTCCTCCAGAAAGCAACTTTAATTTCTGATGTTGTAACACCTGTGCTTTTTTCTAAGCCCAGATGCCTTTGGACATTTTAGTGAGCTATTGAACCGCTGGATGGCATGTCACTGTCCAGAGTCTAGCCTGGCTCTGTAGGGATTAAAAATCACTCCCTGTGAGAGCATGTCTGTGGACCCTTCTGGGACACGAATTTGGTGTTCCAGCTTCCCTGTTAAATACTCGCTCTCTGACTGCACTAACTGGCAAACTCAGCAGAGGCCTGGAACGTGACCTTCATCTAAGCCGTGTCTCCTCCAGCACACGTTGCCTCTGGATCAAGGCTGAGGCGGGCGGGGGGAGGCTCAGGCTGCTGCTCCCGAGATAACTGGAAGGATCAGGGGAGCTGGGTGAGTGCTCAGTCTAAACAATGGCTTCAGAGTCAGAGTTGTGATCATACTCAAATTAATTTCAAATATGCACAGTAACAGAAGAAGCAATTTGCATAAGACGTCACATGGAGTTGCATACAATTTTGCATATTTAAACAAAATACAATAAAGCACAGCTCAGGCGGGTACGTGAAATCGTTTGTGCAGTGAACCATGCAGAGAAACGACGTACAATTATCAGAGAAGAAGAAAACAAATGGCAGCAACCACCCAGGATGCAAAGTCAGCTCAAGAGTTGGGAAACACCAGTCTCTTCCTTCATCCACCGTCTTGATAGATGCTTGCATTCACATTATCATTACATGATCGTGCGCTACTTTTCCACCAGGCCCTTCTGGTGCAGAGGGTGGTGCTCGCTGTATCATGCCACTACTCACTCCTTCACATTTGCATCCTTGGCTTCATCTTTGCAAAACACTTTTCTCATGCGTCATTCTTTCTGGGCTTTCTACTGCATTCCTCGCTGAGTCTGAGGCACCTCTCTCTCACCAGGCGCCACTCCAGGTGGCACTGTTCTTGCCCTTTAGTGGTAAAAGCCAGAGGCTGAAATACTGGCTCTGGGAGCCCAAGGGCAGACACGGACAGCCTCATTTTTGGTGGTCTCAGTGGTGTGCATGTTCAGAATGCAATCCCTATAGCTTAGTTCTTGGTGCCTGTGTAGATCAGATGATGTGACCTCCATCTCAGCTCCTGGAAAATGATGACTGAACAATTAACATTAGAAAAGGAAGCTGACAAGAAAAGGGCACAACATCCCTTAAGTGGGAATGCATCAACCTTCAGAGCAAATATCAGGAGGGCTGACACCTTTAAACCTTCAAAAGGGACTTTCACCCCCTGACCTATATTTTATGACAATCCTGCATCTCTGACGTGTGGGCTGGGTCTCCACTGCAGCAGTGAGGCTGAGCTCTGAGGGCTGAGCCATGAGCGTGTACAGTTGCCCCTGCTTCCCCTTCCCTCCCCAGGAGGCAGGTAGGAGAGGATCCGGTTGCTGCTCCTGGGATAGCTGGAAGGATCAGGGGAGCTGGGTAAGCGCTTAGGCTAAAGCGGTGCTTCAGCATCAGCAGTGCCCTGGTACCCATGAGCTTCCAGACACCTGCTTCACCCATCTTGACTTCATTTACTCAGCTTTTTTAAAGCCCGCTGGCTCTAAATTTCCGTCCTGATCCCTTCCTCTCATCCTACTTCCTCTTCCTGCCCCATCTTTTAATCCTAGCCACAATTTCTGGTTCTGCCCGCTCTCTCTTCACCATGCTTTTTCCTGTCCTCTCTCATGTTTCTGCTCCCTCATAACTCTCTTCTGTAAGGCCTTTGCTCGACAGCTTCAGCTCCTTGTATTTTAGTTAGGCAATTTGTTTCTCTCCGCAGGACTGCCTGAGTATCAGTGAAGAACTGTCACCGAAACCCTGGAAGAGGCAGTGTTATGCTTAGTCACCATTTCACCCCAGCCCTCCTCTAACTTGCAGGTACCAGGGGGAAACCTGTCTCTTCCTCATTTGCTGCACTTAGAGTTACTGCACAGTGTTATTAGCTAGAAGTGAGCTGGCCAACGTGAGTAGCTACAAGAAACTCCCATTTAGCCAGGACAGTCTTTTTGGTCTTCACTTTTGCCATGGAGGTCCTGATGCTTGGAATAAGGGAAATCTCATTATAAAGGAGGGAATGACACCTCTCTACCACTTCTTACAGCTCCTGCTGTGTATACAGCAAATGCAAGGTAACACTAAGCAAAGCCTCAGACCTCATTTGTGTCATGTTCTCTCACATGCAATATATCACACAAGAAAGGAATTGGCAAAGCAGAAAAAGGCATTAAAGAGAAACCATTTCAGGCTTAAATAACTCATCCTGGTGTCGCCAAATCAATGAATTGGCACAAGCCTCCACTGTGTGTTTAACCATTGCACTCATGTTTTGGTTAATCAACAAGTTCAACCAAAGCTGTGTGCGTTCACAGTGCACTAGCCTGGCTAGACTGATTCCCCTGACACTAGCAGAGGACACCCACGACTTACTGCCCCTTCATTTAGGAAGTGTTCAAGAAGCTCTTACTTTCTGGGTCACTTTACCAAGGCTTGGATGGGACCTGAGAGAATCATGATGCCTGTCCAAGCATCCCTCCTTAGGCAAACTAAATGGGAAACCAACTGTCTCTTCAGCCAGGCCAGGCTGTAATGCCGATTTAACCAGTGCATGCTATAGACATCAAACTATGTTCCTCTGACATTCAGAAAATGAGTCACCCCGGGCTTGTTTGCTTGCTTGTTTGTTGAACCCTCGCAGTATGTCCAGCCGTCGATGAATTCTGGGCTTCAAACTAGACTTGCTGCCCTAGAGCATCTGCTCTCCTGCCACTGGAGCTCTAACTAGGAGCCACAGAGATGCAGGACAGGTCCCTAGAGCAGAGACTGGCATTTGTTTCCCTGCCAGATCCCTTGTGGGGATTGATCTGAAGTTGAAGATGGTTTTGCTTGTATTCTGGTCACTCCCAGAGAAAGCTGGGCTTTGGATCAATGCGGAATGCGTCACTGAATGGTCTATTATTCACTGAGTGCAATGTGCATTCGGAGACCCAGCAGCCCTCAATAAAGATTCAATTCTGCCTCCGAGGATCAAAGCAGGAATGAACCAAGGGAACTACTCAACTCCTTTACATGATGCTGAAATGAGTGGTTGCTTGTTTCAGGGAGATTCTTCATGGCAGTTTCAAGTTGTGCATTGCTCCTAATTAAATGGCCATCTACACAGCCACATCCCTTTAGCAGGGTGGGAAGATACTTCTAACTTAAGCTGTCTTTCCCCTCTGCACTGAGGCTTACACTTGAGTTAGCACAGCTCATCCATGCTGCCCATGCCCAGTCCACACTGCAGCCCCGAGGAGCACAGTGATGCCCACAGCTCCACAGGTGCTTTCCCACCACTACCCTCGTGCCCACAGCATCAGGCTGGCTCTCTCACAGGCATGCTGCAAAGGTATACGAAATGGCAATAACCAACAGGACATGCCTAAGGAGGCAGGCTGAGCCAGAGCACATGGAGTCCTAACTTCCAGCCCCAACTCTGAAGAAGCTCCTTGAGCAGGGGAGGCAAGCAAGTGCTTTAGCTTGCTGCCAAATCCCTGCGTTGACAGGCACTTCCAGCTGACAGTTGCCTGATTTTTTTTTTTTTTTTTCGTAATGGGATAATTTATTGCAGGTTACAGAAGGCACTTTAGCTGGAGGGAATCCCAGCTTTGGGAGATGTTTTCATAATGTTTTTCTGAAGTACTCTCTTTCCCGGGAAATCACAGTGGTCAGCAATACCTCATGCTTGTTTTGGACCACTTGTTGGGGTGATTTTCATGTGTCTTGATGTGATTGTACAGTCTTTAGGTGTTCTTTGATTTAAATGATCGCATCCATTCCTCCCATCTCTGCTGTCCTCGTTCAGCATGCAGCTCCCCATTCTAGCTCCCTGTTGGAAAACAGGATGCTGGGGAGATGCTAGGGAGGGAGGCAAGGGTGGAGACTGGGAAGGAAGGGAGATGCTGGGGAAGGAGACACGGCTGCAACCAGACTGGAAGGGTGGGAAGTCAACGTGCAGGTGGGCAAGAGTGATGTAGTGGGGAGTGGTGATGGGAAGGGGCTAGAGCAGGGAGTCAGTGTTTCAGGAAGCCAGAAGAAAAAAGGGCACCTCATGGAGCTTCTCCTGTGAAGCAGAGAGCGAGTCCTTGTGAAGAAAGGGAGCATTTGACTGAGCGTCTGCAGCCTCAGCCTCTGCTGAGAGGGCACGGAGGAAAACTATCTGATGACAGAGAAGTCAGCAGGAAAGGCTGAAGCTCTGGCTGGAAGCAGATGAGGTTTGTGCAAGACATTTCACTGCACCAATGAGTATGTGTGTCTGTAATTTCAGCACAGTGAGAATCTATCGCCTTCTCAGTCAAATCTCTCCAGCCTGCCCAGCCCAGAGCTGCTGTATGTGGTTGACTGGGGAGGATCAGCTGGGGGGCAGGTGACTGGCCACCTAAAACAACAGGGGTGAGGGACTCCCTCCTCCCACATTCAGCACAGGGGCAGAAGAGGTGCTGTTCAGCCTTTTACGCATGCATGCCCTGGGACAGCCACTGCAGGTGTGTGTCTACTCTCCCATGGGCCTGGGGCCACCTCCAGCCCACAGAGATCCTGTCCAGAGCACAAGGTGCCATGTGGAGGGGTCTGGCCCTGCGGCAGGAGATGGTCCTGGGTCCTTCTGGTCAGAAGAGACCCCAGGACAGAGTCTGAGATCAGGTCAGGGCTGGAGAGCCTGCTCCTTCCTTCAACAATAAAGCAGTGGAGCAAGGACACCTCCTATGCCTGAAGGACTCAGACAGCCAGTGGGCAGAGGGAGCAGGGGCCAGGGACCATTCCCAGCATTCGGCAATCCTCCTACCATTGCTGGGGAGCAGCCCTTCGGACTGACCACCATGTCCAGTGCTGGTCTCCAGCACCCCCTCCATGCCCTCCCCAGCACCAATCGCTGCAGGGGCTTGCAAAGTGGGGGAGTTGCAGGAGACAAGGATGCTTAATTACAGAGCAGCCCTGGAAACCAGCAACGGCAGCGGCACTGTGGCCAGGAGGGGAGGCAGCAGGGCTGTAAATAGAAATTGCGGAGGCAGCCGCGGGGAACAGAGTGAGGGAGGTTTCTGTGCCTGCATCGCTCCGTCTCCCTCCCTTCCCCTCAGCTTCTCTCACCTCTCCCAGCCACCCTGGTTCTCAGCACAAACTGGTGTGTGACAAGCAGCCCCAAAGCGTGGCTGGGAGGCAGCAGCTCCAGAGGCAGAACAGACGCGCTGGGTGGAGAAGTGTTTGTGCAAGGCCTCCTCCATCAGGGGCCACCTCCCATGGAAAAGTTCGAGGAGGGTCAAAGGGCCTCTTTGGCCAGCAAGGAGACCAAGGCAAGAAGGACGTGGGGCCAAATCACCCCGTCTACCCCTCCAGAGGAGGCTGTGGGATGCCAGATGTCTGAGACCCTGTCCCACAGCGGTCTGCCCAGGGAGAAGTCCTGTTGTCCCACCCTGACATCTCCATTACAGCCTCTTCCACAGCAGCAAGAGCTCTGCTTTCAGTATTTTGCAAAGTTTTATTTAAAAATGTTGAAACTAACATCCCACAAGAATTGAGTATTTCACCACAAGGAGAAGAGAAATCCTACAAAAATATATATCACAGCGCACAAGGGCAAGGGAGGGGAAAGAGCAAGACTGAGCGGGGAAGCAGGAGGGAGGACGGAGGGGAGGATGGGAGCCGCGGCAGAACGAGACTGAGTGGCAAAGGGAGAACAAGAGAGGAGTGGGGAGAGCGAAACAGCAGGAGGGGAGAGATAACCGGGAGGGAGACTGTGGTACAGGACAGGAGTGGGAAGTGGGAAAACAGTGGGAGAGGGAAAACAACAGGAAAAAAGGAGTAGAGAGCCAGCAGTCGGTGAAGAAAGGGGGCCCCCCTCTATGGTCTTGCCAAGGTAGGGCCAGGACTACAGAGAGACATCAGCAGGGGTGCAACTGGGGAGCTGGAGTTTGGCCCAGGGCTTTTGTGCTACAGGACTCGGCTCTAAGGCTGTGCCATAGTTTAATCCAGAGCAGTCTGAAGGTGATCGTGTTTGAGAATTCGCGGGGAATGGACAAACCGCTCCTTTCCAATTATTTTTCCTTATTGGGAAAGGGAGTGGGGAATGAAGGGACCAGATTTGCAAGGGCACTTAGGTGCCATTGAGGAAGAGGTAGATTGCCCTCTCTGAAGCCGTGGGGTGCTTGACTGGATGTGAGTCCCTGTAAACTGGACTGGAGGAACATTGTGGAAGCACACACTGGAGGTCTGCTCCCCTGCCTACCAGTTGCAACTGATCAGATGGGAAAGCCCAGGCAGGATTTGGCCTTATGGTCATGCCACTCTGCTGGGTAAAGAGAGGGAGGCTCCAGTTCCTGCCCTGAAAAAATACAGGATGGAGGGGAGCAGTTCTCCCTCAGACCTTCCCTCTTTCCCACTGCGCTCACAGAGAGACCACCCTTGCGTTAACAAAGGCACATCCCTCCAGGAGCTCAGCACGGACATGGTGCCTTCAACTCTCCCAGCCCACCTGCATGTTTCCTTTTAATTGCACAGAAATGCTGGGCAGGCTCAGTCCAAGGCTATGAACATTTTCAGTTGTTTTCCCCACACACCTTTCTCTCTGTAAAATTTCCACTGGAAAAAATTAAGCCAGATCTTTCTCCTCCAGTCACCTAGAAGACAGCGAAACCTGATGGGCTGTGACTGAGAAGATGCTGGCCTCTGCCCTGGCTTGGTACTTGGTGCTGTCAATCTGTCTGTGTGTGCATCTCACGGAATTTTAGCCTGGGCCAGGGAAGAGACTGCAGGCACACTCTGGCTCCAGTCTGCGTAGGGGAAGATGGTTTATAAGGCTCCAGCCATGGAGAAAACGGATCTAGTGAGACTATTTATTGACTGGAAGAAGCTTGTTTGTCCACATGTGCTTTGAATGTTTTGTTCCAGGGACAAAATGTAGCAATGAAAGTTTGGGCAGGACAATGAAGTTGTTTCCCATATCTAACCTGTTTTGTGTCAGAGAGTGAATGACTGTCATAAAAACATATTTGGCTAGAAAAATTAGTCTTGGAAAAGATGTTCAGCATATCCAAGCTTCTGTCATTGTAAGAGTTTTCTCTACTGCATTCCCCAGCTTCCCCCTTAGCACAGCATCTGTGAAAGGCTTCGTTCTCTGGAGATACTTTTAACAAAAACAGAGACATGTTATGGGGGGAAAAAAACCCTAAAACACAAAAATCTGATTTGTCTGTAGAGTTCACAAGAGCCTGGCCAACAGAGCCAGCTTCCCCACATCAGGCGTTGGAAAATGTTCACACTATGTACGGCTCTTGCAGTGCCCTGCCACTTTCTTACAGACCTTCTCTCCACGCAGCGTGTGGAAAGGGAAAGTCCAAGGACAGCCCTTGAAGTGGTAGACTCTAAACTCTGGCCTTGTTTCAACAAGCGCTATTGATCAAAGAGAAATCTAATTAATCTGGTCTGGAAGATTTCTTAAACCAGTTCAAGGCATTATAGTGTAAACTGCCAGCAATAAGCAGCACAGCCCCTTGCAGACTGCATGCAGATGGCCCTCCTCAACGCTGGTGTGCCAGCAAGAAAGGGAACAATCCCTAACTGCCCTCAGCTGGTGGGGGCCATGGTGAGCAGGGCAGCAGGCAGGAACAGCTGTCTGCCCCCTTCTCTGTCCATCCACAGCCTGAATGTCCGCCAAAGCCTTAAATGGAGCCTGAATAAGGAAAAGGCTCAGTAATAGATCGATCTAGGATAAAGCAATAACATCCCCTGCTATAAGCGGAGATGCAACCTATGCTTAGGCTAGAGACCTCCAGAGTCCTTTTTCACCTACATCTTTCAGCCATTCTGTGCTTTTAATAAGCCAGTAATTTTATTTGACCTGTAATTTTTTCCAAATCTCTACTGTTTTTTGCAAAGCTTATTGCAATTTACACTCTCATTTAAATGTCCTTCACGGTGAGTCAGATGGGACCCAAGATCACCTAACAGTTCAGCTGGGTAAGTGGGAAGAAGCAGTCCTCTTATGAAATTCCCTGCGCTTTGTCCTACAAAGAATAAGCATTTATGGCAGAGATATAGGATGAAAGGGCCATTTCCTTTTCTCCAAGATTACTTTTGTCAGAGACCTTGTATAGTGCATTAGGGCCTTCAAATTGTGGGTGAGTTTCCTGTCTCTGGCCACATCAGTCCAGCAGCTGAAGGGGTCTGTCCAATACAGGGGCAACTTTACCTAAATCTGTATCATTTCTGCTTAGTGGCTGTCAATGTGGGGGTCTGTGAATTACTTTAAAGGTGTCCACAAAAGCCAAGGGAGAGCAACTATTGGTCATTAAGCTGAAATTTGCCATTTCACATTTCCTCAAAGTGACACCCATGGGTCCACACACAGGAAGAGGTTGAGACGCACTGATCTTGCTCACACAAGTAACTGACAATGGGGCTGCCTGCCCTACAGACCACCACAGCCCCGAAATACATGCTCAGGCAACTGGTTTGCAGATACCTGTGCCATTGGTTTCAGTCCCCAACCAGCTGGGGCAACATATTTATGAAGGCTGGCACCCTAGACATCCCCTCTCTCATGTCCTTGGTGAGTGTTGCCTCATGGGTCTCCAGTCACCTTGTATGCTGGGAGAGACCTACCAGCAGTACATGGCAACCCTCCAAATGTTCCCAAGGTCAAGTCTAAATTGTTCTTTGTCATCCCAGGCACACAGAGACATGTCTGCTGCTTGTTGCCTGTGGCACGAGTGTCTGAAAGCAATTCCCTACCTCAGCCCAGCAAAACTCAATTTCCTCATGCCCAGCTGTATCTGCGTGCCATGCTTTAGCTTCTTTGGCAGTATCCCAGTGTACAGGATGCTTGCTAAATGGCAGAGGGCTTTGCCTCAGATTTTCTGAAGAGCATCACCACAGACTGATGTTCATTAGAAAAACCTTGCTGAAGGAGACCGAGGGGATGGAGGGGGACAGCAAGGAGGCTTCCAAGAGATCAAAACATTTGGAAAGCTAAAGGAACTTCTTCTAACTTTAACTGGCAAGAGAAGTGGCAGGGGGAGGAATTGAGAGAAAAAAATTGGGGACAGAGAGATGAAGAAATATACAAACTGAAGAGAAAAAACAGAGGAGTGTTAAGCAGAAAGAAAATTGAAAGAAGTGAGTATCTTCCATCTAGGGGGGAGGCAATGTTTCCTTCAAGGAAGTGGGTTGCTGAGGGGACCCAGGTGCTGTGTGAGCCTCTTCTGGCCAAGCTTTGCCCACCCTTGGGACCCTCGGGAAGGCCAAGGCCTTGGGAACAGAAGAACCTGCCACCACCTGAGCCCTGGCTCAGGGGAGACTGAGCCCCGGCAGGCAATCCTGCAGCCACTGAACTCCAGACATTCACTTCAAAGCACACAACATGGGAAGGGACACACAGGGGGGTTAGGGCCCACGGGGACAGGGGTATGCCTTTCCACCACGCCTACCCCTGATGTCAGGCATGCACTGATGAGAGAGTCACAGAGATCCAAGTGTGTATGTGTGTGTCTGCATGTGTGGGTGTGCTAGGAGAGGGGCCAGAGAGGCCAAGATTTCACACCACCACCAGCTGTCTTCCCTCCCACCACCCTGCTCTCTCATCACCCTGTCCTGCGTGGGCAGGGGGGATCCCCAACCTTCCCCCAGCAGGAGGCTAAGGAGGCCCAGCTCGTCCATTTGCCCAGGCACGTCCTGGTGGATTTAGTTAATAATGGTGGTGGCGAGCCGTGGCACAAGGAGGTTGTTTTTTTCCTGGGGTAGCAGAGGCGGTGGGAGACTGTGCTCGCCAGCTGTGACAGGAGGGCGGGGCAGCCAGCTCTGCTTCTCCTGTGAGCATCACAGGTTCACCAGTGGGATTCTGGGTGGAAAAGGGAATCGGAAATTAATTAGCGACTTATGCTGCCCCACCACCCCCGCTAACTGACCGGCACCTTTGCCCTGCCTCTGCCTGCCTGTCCCCCTGTCCCCCACCGCCCCCTCCCTCCCCAGCTCACCAGCCACTCACCGGTTGAGCTGGAAGGCCGTGCTCTTCCCGTGGCCCCCCAGTTTCTCCACACCTGCCTGGCCTTGCCTGGACTCGTCTGCCTCAGGCGTGGGGGCCAGGGAGTCACCATAGGGCCCCAGGATGCTGACAGTGGTGGGAGAGAGGTCTGTGAGGGGCTGCTGGCTCTCCTGCTGCCTCCCACCGCTCTGCTGCCCCGAGTGACGCCGGCGTTTCTGATTACGGTCCCAGCTTTGGAGAGAGACAAGGGGTGAGATGAGGAGTGCCCTCTCAGACAAGCCCCAGCCCTTGATGACAGAGGTGTTCATGGGACCCCGCTACGCCCAGCACTTAGAGCCCAGCGCAGCCACATGCCAAACCTCCTGAGGGCTTCCAGCACCAGATCCGCACCCTTGGTACAAATGGGTGCCAAGCCCACAGTCCTCCTGCCCACCCACCTGCAGACACCAGTGTGGTGATAGCCTCCATTGGCCCAAACCCCACTCACCAGAACTTGAATATGATCCCGGTGGCAACCAGGACAATGATGATGGAGATGGTGATGGTGACGTACAGCTGGGGGTCCACACCTGTGAGACAGAGGGGGAGAGGGGGGGTGTGATGGCCACCCCCATCGGTCCCCGGAGAGCAGCAGCGCAAGGGGAGGTTCCTGCTGGGGCTCTCATGAATTTTGCAGAAGAAGCTGCTCCTGCGGGGAGGGTGGGGTGAAGGAAGCAAAGGGCAGATTTACCTTCCCCCCGGGGCCCAAACAAGAAGGGCCGCAGGGTGGCCGGGGTCTCGCGCAGGTTGAGCCCCGCGTTGTGCAGGAGTGAGTGGGAGTTGGGCTGCGCCGTTGCCATCCCGTGTGGTGAGACAAAGGTGTAACCCAGCGGTGGGAAGCCCGGGTTGGCCGAGTTGGTGTCCCCTCCATCCTCATCTGACACCGTGGGGCCCCACACGATGGCCCAGGGGTACTGGGAGGAGGGCATGCCGTCCTCAAATCCGGAGGGGGTGGCAGGGCGTGCCCCGGCCGCCTGGCGCCTCAGCCGCACCACGTGCCGCAGCTCTGCCCCCCGGGGTGCCAGGGCCCGCTGGCGCGTCAGGGCCAAGCGAGAATCCCTCTCCGGCAGCGAGGTCCTGTCCCAGATGCAAATGGGCCGTGGGGCCGAGGGGCTCCGACGGGTGCAAAGAGGCCGAGCGGCTGCCGGGCCCCGAGAGCGAAGAGACCAGACGCCAGGAGGAGGGACGGCCGAGACCAGGAGGAGAAGATGCCAAAGCTGCAGGGAGTGGATGCAGGAGAGGAGTGGAGGCATCCTGCTGCAGGGTAGGGGGGAGGAAGAAGAGAGTCTTATCTGAAATGTCCCTCCTGCCGAAAGACCAAGCCCGGAGCGCCGGGAGCAGCCCGCCGCCCACGCTCTCCCTGTCTTCCTGCGTCGCTAGCAAATGTGGGAAGCTGTGAACCTACCAGGCACTGGGCTCCATCTCAGATGCAACAGCGTCTTCGCTCAGCGAGGATCCCCTCTCATCTTCTTCACTGGGAACCAAATGGGAGAGGTGTCAGCGTCCCCTCGCCTGGTGGCGACTGCTCTCTCCCTGGAGGTACTGCGGGCAAGATCCTGGCCCTGGCCGGCAGGGCATCTCAGCGCCCACACCCCCACTCCTGTTCTTGTGACCCCGTGCCCACACACTGTCCTGCACAGAGGCGCATCAGCTCCCCTGACCCTGGCACCACACAGACACACGCGTGTTGGCATATACAGACGGGAGTGAGGAGCGATCTCTGGAGCACACGTGCAGAGGCACATGCGCAGCTTCCCTGGGGACTCTCCTGTCTGAGGGCCGAGAGGGGGATTCGGCATCTTTGTTTGCTTATCGCTGGAACAAGTTGGAATCTTAATTCCTGTGTTTATTTATAGTGTAGAGCGTGTAATCCATTTATTAAAAAAGAGCCTCTTCATTGTGTGCCAGAGTGAGGGAGCGAGAGGGGAAGCACGAGAGTGATAAACCAAGAAGACTGAGAAAGAGAGAGTGAATCAGCGAGAAAAGTCCAGCCTTACTAAAGAATTTAAGAGCAAAAATATGCCTATCAAATATTTAGTATTTACTCTCCTCTTAGCTAACATGGAATTATCATCCCACACTCCTTGTCCCGGAGTCCTCTGCGCTGTCCCACCCCTCTGTTTCTCCCCTATTCCTCTCCCTTCTCTCCCACCTCCCATGGCCGAGCAGCACCAGGCAGCAGCGGTAACACGGAGTAAGGGCTGGTCCTCCCCCCAGCTGGATCTCTGCACCAGCCGCACGCCTCCCTCTGGCACCAGTCCGGTGGTAGCATGGCTACCCTTCATGCTGTCTGCCCCTTCCCTTGGCCAGGCACAGCACAGCACCGGCCCCTTCCCCTGTGAGCTGTTATGTGCCTGACCCGGGCTTCTCTCCGCAACAAAGACCACATGCACACACAGAGAAAAAATCATTCAGGATATTCAGCTTGCTCCTGCATCGTGAAGGGGAAAGCATGAATGCCGACAACTCACGGTCATGCCCTTCTGTGGCTGCCGGGGTGGAGAAACAGGGCTGCTTGGCCAAGGGAGTCAATGCAAAGGCCAAGTGCCCTGCGCCTCCAGCCCCGAGCCAGCTGTGTTGCACCTCCTGGTTCCCAAGGAGTTACTGCCATCCCCTCCTGCTCAGCCCAGACCCCAACTAAAACTGCAGCCCCTCCTGAAGGAGGGAAGAGCCTGGTGCCTGCAGTGGGTAAGGGGACTCGCCCCTGATGTACACCTGAGAAGAGGGGCTGGGAGCAAGGGCACCCAGGAGTGAGTAGCTGTTTAGCTCCTGCTGCATTAACTGGGGATATTTTTAGTTTCCTTCTGTTAAATATTTAAACAAAGTTCACAGGAAAAAAGGAATTGTCGGCTAATGTGCCCTGCCCTTCCCTCCGGGGCAAGATCAGTCTCTGGAGGGATCCTGAGATGAAGATGAGGAGAAAAGAGCAGCTATTCTCAGCATTTCTTTGTACTTTGCTCCTGAACCTCTAAGCCTTAGAGAGGACTCAGTATTAAAATGCATCTCTGCAGAGAGGCAGCAGAACGGACCAAGTTTCTTCCAAAGCCAGAGGCTGGTGAGATCTTGACCATCTGGATTATGATCACAATGCCATGGAAGATCACATCTGGCAACACAATCCTGAGATGACAGAATCTCTTTTGGACTTTGGAAAGGGAATTCCAAGTGTCAGGGACCTCCGCACGGTAGTCCCCAGGCACACAAACCGGCCAAGTGGTTTCAAGATGGCCTGGGGTGCCTGGGGCCATGGCTGGGACTCCCCATGGAACAGTAGTGCCCTGGGGTGAAGAGCCTGTTCTGCTTGTGGGACAGTTACAGCTCTGGCCTTCGAGGGCTGCAGGGTGTTTTGCAACAGGAGATGTGGATCTGGACAGTGCCACCCCAGGAGTAGAGATCTTTTCCAGGTGCAGGTAGACCTCAGTGCCACTCCCACTGGGGAGTGTGGTACATTAGGGGTATACATGTAACTGCTAGCACTCCTCCTAACATAGATGGCTCTGCTGGGATAGACATGCCTGGGTGTAGACGCATAGTGCTGGGTCACCTAGCTCACTGCGCTCTTCTTGCTTGTTGGGATGTCTTATAATGGAGACCTCGCTGTACTTCTTGGCTGCAATTGTGAGCTCCAGCAACAGAACGCCAGACCATGGATTCCCAGGGTCTAAAGCTGGGGAATAAGAAACCCTACAGAACCAAATCCTGAATTGCTTTCACACCTGGTAGCCTGAATTTCTGCCCTACAGAGCAGGTAATGGCTGTAACTGGAGCTGAGGCGAAGGAGTGAGCCCCAGGGCTGGCCTCCTCGTGTACACATAATGCTGTGGAAGTGACAGCCCGGACATCGGGTGTAAGCCTCAGACATGAGACACTGTTGTGCACAGGTCCTGCTGCCAATGGTGAAGAGCAGGAGACTCCTGGTGCCCCTACACCAATGGTGGTTCCAGGTGAGTGCAGGAATGAGGCAATGTCAGTCGGTGTCAGTCAACATATTCTGGTTTGCTAATCACGTCATGTCCAGAGACTGAGAACATGTCCTCCACTAGCACACACAGGTGTGGTTGTGGAGGAGCTGGGAGAAGCACAGAGATGTGTCCCATAGCATGAATGCCATGAGAACAAAGGAAGGTTTTAGGTGGAAACGCCAGCCAGTGAGGGCTGGACTCTGCTGTGTGTGGACCACTAACATTTGAAACAGAGCATGGATGTCCCTGTGGCTTATCGACAAAGCAGCAGATAAAGCATGTCTAGGGCACTCTGCCGTTAGCCACCGGCAGTGCAAACTGTGTCCTGGGCACAGACCCTGCTGCGTTGGATGGCAAGTGTAACAAATGCCCCTCATTCAGCTCTGTATGCAGCTCCCGGTGCAGATGCTGAATAAACTGGTAGATCTTCAGAGAGGAGGAGGGAATGCCAATGATCTTACTACCTAGATGTATAAATCCCAGTATCCATGCACCTTACACCATTCAAGAGGCCTTTGCGTGCCAGAGCAGTGATACTGGATTTCTGCACCAGTGCCACATGGCATGGCTCTTGCTTTCAAATCTGTTTCCCAGGTCTAATTGTGGTAAAAATGGTCAGGGCTACTCCCAGGGTCCAAAGACAGACCTGTGTGTTTTCACTTTAGGTACAAAGCCTTCATCGCAGTGTTCCAGTCCTGTGATGCACAGATGACAGAGTATGAATGACAAAGCTATTTCCCCAGGGCACTTCATTGAGCTCAGTCTGTGAATCTTGGTGCTTGGAAGCTGTGAGTAAGAATTACACTGCTCTTTGCTGTTGCATATGGACCCCACTACTGGTCCAGACCAGAGATCCCTGGGGCTGATCTATTAGTAGCTGTTCCCATTGCATTTGCAGGATGGAAGCATGAATCCTGCTGCTGTTCCCCAGCATCAGGGACCCAGCTGTGCTTCATCCCTCTTTGTAAGTCTGCTGCAGCACGGACCCACCGCCGCTGGGACGTGAGAGAGCAGATCTCGGTAGCCATGCCCCAAAGCATGTATCCCGGTTCACCAAGGGGGCTAGGACTTTACATCCTAAATAATGGCTAGGAGCAAAGCCTGCTGCACTCCTGCTCTGAGCGGGGAGCACAGACTAAACCCCAAATGTGACACCCTGAGCTCCAGAGTTCAGACAGTACAGTGCCCTGGGAAAGCCCTAGGATTAGCTGCCAATAACTCCTTCTCCATGTCCAGGACTCTTGTATACAGTGGACCCAAAGATAAATCCTATCCAAATGTAAAAGCTGTCACAGGAGTAAAAGAGCCGAAGAGCCAGCCGTGTGCAGGCAATACCCGTGCTGCAGCTCCCTTGCATCAAATGCAATCTGTAACCTTCTCTTACAAAATGCTGAAGTTTGACAAATTCAAATGAGGAACAATACTATTAATAAAGAGGGTCACACACTAGCACAATTCACCTAGGCAGGTGGTGTATTCCCTACTGCCTGAAGCCTTTGCATGGCTGTATTTCTAAAAGAGACGCTACAGTTCAATCAGAAGTTACGGGCTTGACGCAGGAAATGAAATTGGTGAAATTCTCTGGCCTGTGCTCTGCTGTAGGTCAGACTCAACGATCAAAATGGTCACTCTGGCCTTAAAATCTGAGAATATCACAGCTTTCTTGATGCCTAGCCGAGATCAGCTCCAACTGAAGAGCAATTGGATGAAGCTGAGCATACACAAGCCATGTTAGTGAGAAGCGGGTAGTCTCCTTCCATCCAGGGATGGGAAAAGAGTTGCACCCGATTCTGTCTGGCTCGGCTGGCAGATGATGATCTATCTGTATTTTTGTAACATCTCGAGCTTGACTGCTGTGATACTGTGCCTCTAGGAATGAAGCCGTCTGCTCTCAGAGCGCTCCAGCTAGTTCAGAATGCAGCAGTCTGTTTGCTCGGCGACTCAAGCTGCCGGGAATGCATCACCGTGCTCCTCTGCACCCCACATCACCTCGCCTTTGAGCACTGAGTCCAGTTCAAGGTCTCCAAGCCAGCATTCAAAGCCCAGCATGGGACAGGCCCCAGTGACCTAAGCAATCAATCACCTCTCCTTATGCAGCGATGACCTCACATGATGGATATATTCCACTGGAACAATGAAATTGCCAACCAGTTTGGGGAGAGGGGGAAGGGATGGAAGGAGAAAGAGGCTCATGACCCTGAGGAACAGAACATTCACAGGAGCTGGGCCAAGATTATGAAACTTACTGCCGGCTGAAATAACGCTTGCCATTAACAGCCCCGCAGCACCGAGACCTTCATGCAAATCCTTTCTTTGCCCAGCTCCCCCACAGCAACGATCCCACTCAAAATTGTGATAAAAAAATCAAAACAAACCTGAGGAGGGCCCAGCCCTCCTCGCCGAGAAAGAACGTGAGGTTGGCTGTCATTTTTTAACTCCCAGCTAGCAGTAAGGGCTACGGTGACAGCTACCAATACGAGACTGTGATCTGGGACTGTGGAACCCAGCAGCTACCTCCAAGCATCGAGCAGAGTGAGTCTAGGCATTGGCAGCAAGACTTCCCCACACACTGCCTGGTGCCCCAGGCACCCCACACCTATATTTTTCTCAGCGGCCATAAACATCCCGGAGTTCAGGGTCCAAGTGGCAGAGATGCAGTCACTGCTGGTTTGGTAGCAGGAAGCATGAACCCTGGTGCTGGTGAAAAGGGGTTATAGATACGTCCTGCTGTATTTGGCTGGGTGGGGATCAGGAAAGGGAAGAATCCCAGGGAAGCTGCCCCAGGGAGGTAATTCTGCTGCACTTGAAGGAGTTTCGGCAGCTGGGAGCATGAATCTGAATGCTGGTACCCTGGGGTGGGAGATGCCAAGCCCATCTGGGGAAGGAGTTCCCACTGTGCATGGGGCCAGGGGCGACAGCTTGCAGAGCAGGCTGCATTTGGGGGCTGGCAGTCTGAATGCAGTGGCTCACATCAGGCTGCTCTACCTGGTGTCTGAGGATGAGAGGGTTGGTGGCAGCACCCAGGAGGATCCGACAGGACCGCGGAGGCGCTGACACTGCTCGCCCTGTGTCAGTGCAGGTCCTGCAGTGTTCGGTGACTGCCGAGGGGAATTCCTGTGCCAGGATACCAGGGCGAGCACTTATGGGCTGGGTATAGAAATCCTAGGCTGGGGCAGAATCCGGTACTGGAAGGGTGATGGTGCATATGGACATTTTGGTAGCTAGGGAATGGGCATGTGAAGCCCATCAATGGTCTTCTGAGCTTAAGTCTCCCTGCATTTGAGAACTGTGAGTGTGGCCCCATTCCAAGCAGCACTCTAGGATGCCGGTCCCCTGCCATCTAGTGCCTGCCTGCAATACATGTCATGAGTCTGCCAATCTTCTGCCTCCCAGTTTCCTACTGTTCCCGGGCATCCAAGTGCTTCAGGTGCTGAGTGTCCACATCTGAACTGCTCTCTCTTGCATGGTGCACCCTTGGCCAGGCAGGAGGAGGGATTGACCCCTCCGTTTCCTTTCTCCAGCTGCGCCAATTTGGCTGAAGTCGCCTTGCTCAGCGCAGGCTCCAGTGCTCCAGCACAACAGGTCTGTGATGGAGCCCAGAGCTGGAGGGCAAGAGGCAGCGATGCCTCGGCTGTACCCCCTCCCTTGCAGCCCCTCGGGCATCCGCTGCCCCGGACTGAAAGAGGAGGAGAAGGAGGAGGGGAAAGGAGCTAGAAGGAGACAGAGCACCTAAATGAGGAGAGTGAGAAGAAAAAGGGGGAGAAAGGACACAGGGAAGGAGACGGGGAGAGATGACTTGGAGACGGGCACACAGCCCTCCCTGCCTCTCGCCCCTGCAGCCCCATCCCCATCCCGTCCCCCAATTCCGGGCGGAGAGGAGGAACTTACCTTGCGGGGAGACGAGTGGGGCGCAGCCGGGGCGGCGGAGCAGGGGGCTGGGGGAGCACAGCTGCTGCTGCCGGTGCCTCTCATGTCCAGGACGAAGGAAGGAGAGGAGGAGGAGGAAGGTTTGATGAGGCTGAGCCCTGGCTGAGGGAGAGGGAGCGAGAGATGCCTTGAAATAAACAGCTGCCGAGGACTGGTCCAGCCCCTCTTTCTCTCTCTCTGTCTCTGTCTCTCTCGCTCGCTGCCTCCCGTTAACCCCATGGCTGCTGGCACGGGCGCGTCCGGCACCGTCGCCCCCGCTGCAGCCCGAGGGGCGCGCCAGGGGAGCCGGGCGGGGGCACCGCATCCCTCCGCCCCGGGAGCCCCCTGCCCCGGCGGCCGGCTGCGAAGGCTCCTCCCGCTCCCTGCCCGCCCGCGCTGCGCTCCCGCAGACCCGCGCCCGCCGCCCGCCGGACCTGCCCCCCGCCGCCCGTCGCCTCCCCGCCGCCGCTGCCCGCTCCGCTCGGCTCCGCTCCGCTCCGCTCCCCCGTCTCGTCGGTTATTTCGGGATCTTCACAGGAAGCGATTAGGTTGCCATGGAGAGAGGTGTCTCCAAGGGACCCGTCGCTCCAGCTCGCTCCGGCGAATGCCACCCCCGGACGGG
>VFFE01006113.1:213903-251332 GCA_008921705.1 Burhinus oedicnemus
CCTCAGCAGTCCCCTCGGGGAGATGCCAGCCCCCGGCCGCCCCTCGCCGCCGCGCCGGTCCCGCCCCTCGTCCCTGCATCCCCGCATCCATCATCCCCGGGCTTCGGGCCCCCGGGCCCCCCTGCGCGCCGCGGTACCGCGGGGGGAGCGGCAGGCGGGTGCCCCCGGCGGGGCGCAGCCCGGGCGGGCGGGCAGCGGGGTCCGGCCGAGCCTCACGGGCAGAGCCGAGCAGCCCACGCATGGGCCGGGTGGGACACAAGGGTGCTGGGGGAGCAATGGGGGGGGCTGTCCAAGGTGGGTTTCTCAGTTGAGGGGTCGTTTGAACGTGTCCCCAAGCGCGTTTCTGATGGGGATCGATGGGATGCATCTGGAAATGGGAATGTGACAGCGAAATTAAAGAAAGAAGCCGATGTGCCTTTGAGGGGCTGGGTATTTTACAGGGAAAATCTCCCTCCACCATCAAGTACCAAACAGAAAGCACAGTCCAAATCAGAAGGGAGCAGCTGAGCAACCAACGGGCGAGAGAATAAAGTCAATGACAGAAAGACAGTTTCCACTCCAGGGTCTGAAATATGAGGAAGCAAGAAAGTAATTTCCTCAGATCCTCAGAAACAATCAAACTTTTCATCATAAAGCGATGAGGAAAGACTGTGACTGACCCTAGGAAAAAACAGAAAGAAATAGTAGAGACAGCACTGAGCTGTAAAGTAACCTGCCACTGCATCAGGAATGGACAGAGACGACAAACGGACACACAGTACCAAATCCAAGCACAGCAGGATGCCTGGAATAGGTCATGCCAACTTTGGACAGACACCTGAGGGGGCTGAATCCATTGTTCTTTGTCAGGCCTCCTTGGGATGTCCCACGCTAATGAACCAGGGTGATCCAAACTTTCCTGTGTTGGGACATTTGAGTCTTGCCCGTGTTTCCATGAGCGTGTTTGGGAGAGTCAACAGGTTTTTCACGTGTTTGGGAGTAATGTCAGTGTGTGTTTGGACGTATCAGCATGGGGATGTGGTTGTGTTAAGGCTTATGGTCACTGGGAGGTTGGGGCGTGGGAGGATGATGCTGCCGGGGGAGATGTCACGGTCTGGGTTTGTGTGAGACACAGCGCCATTGTGTGTCAACAGGCATGCACACGGCTGAGACCCCGGGTTTTGTCCCCCTCATGTACATGGGGCTTTATGTCAGAGATTATCCAGGCTTCTGTCACATTCTCCAACCTTTTCAACTCTAGCCCTCCCAGGACTTGTACAAATGATCAGTGCAAAGCTCGCGCAGTGAGCCCTCGCACACTCACCCCAAGCGACCACCTGTACAGACATGGCCGGGGACAGGGCAGTGCAGCACGAGCCGTCGTTAAGCTTGTCTTGCTCCCTGCACTTCTCCTCCTGCCTTCTCACCTGGGGGTAGCAGAGGGTAGAAAGCTCTGGAAGGGGCTACATCAGCCACACGGGCTCTTTCTGACCTTTTCAAATCCTGACAAATGTGTTTAGTATAATTGGGAAGCACAAAACAGACGAGAAATTTCAACTGGGGAAAGGTCAGTTAAAGGGCAAAAATCCAAATGACGCAAACACTGAAAATCCCCCTGAAGAGCAAAACTACAGAAGGAAGCAAAAGGAGCCAGAGATATGAGACAGAACAAGGAGGAGGATGTGGTAGGGACCAAGAAAACCCTGGGAGATGTGGAAGGGGGGAGTCAGGAAAGCCATCAAGGTGATGTGAACAGTGAGCACAAGGGCTGATGTCACTCTTACATCACTCTTATGTGATATAAAGGGAATGGCTTGTTCGGTTTGGAGCACAGGTTTAGACAACCAGACAGGCAACTGGAGGTACTCTGGGTGGGGTGGGCTCAAAGGAAAGCTAACATAAAATTACAGGGAAATTTGAGGGGGGAGATGGAATCAGGTGGGCTGATGGAGGAGCAGTTGGGTAGCTGTGGAAAAAGAATACAAATGATGCTAAATATAAAGTATTACTCTGAAGGTGTTAAAGTGAGGGTGATGTGGAGATGAAAGGAAGATGGATATGTACAAATTACCTCTGTTTGGCCAGGATTTGGTCCAGAATCAGTGTATGTCTGGTGAGGACAATGAAGTACCTCACTGGCCATACCTGGGAAGGATATGAGGCTGTTATTTCTGTCTGGTAGAGTCACTTTTAAATCATCACATACAGATCATTTACACCCAAGAATCCTGAGGCCAAGCAGCCCACTGCTGCTGGTTTTAGTGTTGTTCCCTAAGGGCAGAGAGACCCATGTGATTGCCCTGCTATCTGCAGAACTTTGTCTGCCCGTCTGTCTGTTTGGGTTTGACAAAAGAACCAGAGTCTAAAAGGTAAATAAGCTCCAACAAGTTGCATGAAAACCAGCAGCCTGACAGAGGAGAGAGATGCTATTGGTGTCTGTGCTGGAAGAGAGCCCATAGCCATGCTGCTGGGCAAAACCCCACAGGTCGGAGCAGTCCAGCCAGCAGGCCAAAAAAATTAAGCAGAAAATACTGCAAAAGCTATGTGTGTTAGAGTGTGGTGGAGGAGGAGCCTGGCGACATAGACTATAGACCAAGGGGAAAGGACTCACAGATATGACAGACTGTGGAAAGGGTGTCATCAAGAAACCCCGGTTGAAGGTATGGTAGTGGGAAGTATAGAACATATGGGAAAGAAGTCCGTAGAGAACCCAGTTTCCTCGGCCCTGTTGCTCACTGAACAACTGGTTAATAAGCTCTGGAATATCAGAGACATCCCAGAACACTGGAAGAGAGCTGTGCCCTACCAATATTTGTAAAGAGCAAACAGAAGACCTGGAATTTTCTACGCAAAGCAACAAAGAGCTGATACGAGATTCTCCAGTTAATGCCAATCAGTCTGATTTGGAGGAAAGTGATCTTGCTGCATAAACTTGTTTTGTTCTTGCCAGTCTTTGATGTGACTACAGGCTTGTTTGGAAAAGGTGATGGCTTAGATCTTTCCAGGCTTCTGGAAGCATTAATATCCCAAAGCATGCTGATAAGAAAAAACAGCATTATGCAATACTAACAGAGCAGGAGGTTAAGGGAGCTGGTTAACTCCATTTAATGACCTGCAAACGCAAAGGAGGTCGTCCCTGGAAGCCCACCGTTGAGTGGCAGTGTTTCTTACGTGGATGCCCAGGAAAGACTCCTAGGTCAGATATGACTCACCATTTTATTCAGTGCTTGTTGAGCAGATACAGTTCATTCTGGCACAATTTACTGAGGACACAAATATTGTTAGAGCATTAAAAATAACGAGGAGAGGACCAGCACAGAATGACCTACTGCACTCAGTAAGGTGGTCATTATCATAAAACTTCTTATAAGATAGTCAAAGTGCAAATTGTACAGCCGTGAACAGGAAAAAATGTCCATATCTACAGAGAACAACTCCCAGTCCTGAAAAGAGGTGATCTGAAAAGGATTTAGGGATCATAACAGGCAGAAAACCCAACACAAGGCCAGTAGGCCGGGCTGCAGCAATGGGTCTGAAGTAAGCCCTGGCTGTGCAAAGACAGAAGTAAGGAAGAGAAGTGAGGAGATGATTAAACCTCTCTCTGCATCTGGGTAAGTCCCATGCTGGAAAACTGTACACTGCTTCATGCTCCATATTTTAAAAATAACTTTGAATCAAAGGTGATCTGAAGGCAGGAGATCTCAGTAATTTAAAGAGGTCAACCTGTTTAATGTATCAAAAAGCAGAACGAGACATGACTTGCTTGCAGTATCACTTCCTTCCTGGGGAAAAGTCTACCAGGTATTCTGGCAGAGAATAACATGAGCCAGTCACTGGAGAGTGATTAATCACAGAAACAAACTACCAAGTGAAGTGCAAGATCCTCTCTCTTCTGGAGTCTTTGAATCACGACTAGAGGCCTGTCTGCAAGGCGGTTCCTGGTCTGCAAAGTCCTGAGGACTATGAGAACAGATCAGAGGAAGAGTTACTGTGCAGTTACCCTCTTCTTCAACTCCTCTGTAAGCAGCTGCCTTTACGTCTAACTAGGTATAGGTCTTATGGCCCTGTGTGCATTAGCCCAGTACAAGTTAGAGGGTTAAAAGCCTTCTGGATCATATTGGTATCCAAGCAATTCACTCCAGCCTCCTTTGTCCTTACAGTGTTCTTGTCTGGGAGTCTGTGTTAAACACAATTGTGAAAAATTGTCTCAGAAGATGTGACCCTAGCTATGTTTGCAGAAGGACTGGGGAAAAAATATCATCAGTGTTTTGACAAGTTATTTGGATTCTGTGGTGGTGAAGAGAGGAACAGCCTAGAATGAGACTCTACGGTTCTACGGGCTTCAAAGTGGGACAGTGAACGCATAGGGAAGAAGGTGGATCTACAGCACAACGAGAATGAAGGTTTCTTTCTGGAAAGATCAGAGAGAGATCAGAAGAGAGGGGTGATGCTAGGGGTGGTTACAGTGAGGATTAGAAATCCCAAACATTCAGAAATAACAACACAGACCTCCCCATGTCATGAGATTTATCTTAAAATTATGAAATGTTGTAAAGACTTGCTTTCATCTGCACTCTTCGCCTCCTACTTTCGACTCTTTAGGTTACATGAAAATCACATTTCACAGTTTCCCTGTGACCACAAAGATAGGCATTTGCTTTGTGAACAAAGTGAAAGCACAGGAGTTAACGACTCCAGGAGTCTGGAAATTAATCTCAACACCCAGCACCCTGATCTAGGGATGAGGCAAAGACTTTGCTATGGGTACGTTACCATGCACTCTCACGAGAGTTTGCATATTTTAGGAAGACAATGACCTTCTCATTTGGAGAGCTCAGAATCTGATTCATTCAAAGGACTTTGTGCTCTTTGCCCTGTTTTAGTTCTGTGCAGGACAAAGAGAAGGAGCAGACAGAAGTCTGGACACAGGACATAGGACCATGGGGTCAGCGTGGAGAAGGAGGACAGAGAGAGCATCATGTAGCTAGGATGCTTGGGCTGCCTGGCTTTATCTGACTAATAATGAAAGGCAGAAAGCGTGTCAGAGAGTGTGAGAGAAACAGATCGATAGAGAGATAAACCTGAGATGGAAGGAGCTGGCGAGGGGGTGGGGAAGAGAGTAATAAAACACTACAAATCAGCAGGGTTACGTTTGAACCTGATTTGAATGCACTCTGCACTGGTGTAAGTGAATAGAGTAGGTGTAAGGCTATGGTGAATCAGACCTAAATACAGAAACAGAGGGGCAGAAGTAGGAAGGAAATAGTCCTCTTGTTAATACTGCCCTGTAACCTGCCTTCACAGTGCTGACCCAACCTTACAAGCCCTGCCCGTCCTTTAATCCTGCTATATGAAGAAGCCCAGACCTTGCTAGCTCTGAGAATACAGATTGATAGCCCTCCCCTGGGCCACCATGATCTTCAGCCTGTCCTGAAGATGTGTCTGTTGGGTAAAATGTGTCTTGGTTGCATTTTACCAAATCAAGTGCAGGAAATGCTCCTTACCACCTCATTCACCAAGTACCCAGGGGCAGGACAGCATCTGACAATGCACTGAACGAGTGGGTTTGGGACACTTTTCTAGGAGAGGTGATTGACTGTGTCCACACGTATATACCAACGGAATCTGACCAGAGAAGCCTCTTTGTTCAGCTCCAGATTTTTGAGGCAAATGAGACTAATACAGCCCAAAACTAAGGGGACATCAGAGCATGTAAAGGAAAACGTGCTCTGTCAGATCAGGACTGAGGGTCTGGGTACCTTCCCCTGTTTGCCTCCCTGGCCCAGGCACTCAGAGCCATTTTCCTTCTTTTGCCTGGAATTAGTTTTGAGTGACGTCCACCTAATTCTAGTGGCATGACCATTAGCGTTTGGTTTTCCACACTGACCATCGCTGTCCACACTGCTCCCTTCTTCTGTCAGTAGCCTCAGTGTGGAGGTCAAGCACTGATGGAACCTCAGGGACTGAAGGGACCCTGAGAAGGGGTAGGGACAATACATATGGCTGTTCAAATGAGCTTGGAGCAACCTCTCACTGGGAGACACAATGATCTAACTCCCCAAGGCAGCCACGGGTTGTGTTTTCTAGCTCTAAAATTGTGTTTGGAGCAGCACAGTACCCCAAAGGAGCCTTCTCCATGACTCAGCCACAGCAGGTGCATGAGAACTAGAAACAAAGCAAGTGATGAGGAGAGAGCTGTTGATACTGGCAAGTAAAACCTTAACAAACTTAGACTTTACCAAGATGAAGATTTCAAGATGTTATGCTTATTTCAAGATGTTACAGTTACAGAAGTCTGGTAAAGCACAAATCAACTGCCTTTAATATGTGCTAAACTGATCAAGCTGAAGACCAATTCTCTTGCTGGCAATCACGTGCTGGAGTGCAGACTTGCCCTGACAGCACTAAGACTTTAACATGCTAAAACCATGTTGCCTGCACAGACTGTATTGGGCTCCCATCAATTTGTTGCCTCCTTTGCTTTCATGGAAAATCATTGCTGATTTCTAAAGGAGCCAACCATGAGGAAGCTGGTACCGGACTGGAAACTGTTGGCCAAACAGCTTAATGCTGCTTATTGAAATGAGTGTTTGCTGGCTGCGCTCCCCCAGTCTCCCTCACAACTCATCTCTGCCTATCACGATTTATACAAGACAAGAAGGGCTATGAAGGTTTTTTCCAAAATGACCCTTGCTTTTTAGTCACATCATTGTAAAAACAGCTCTTTCACCTAACATGGGGAAGCGTGCCCTCGGTGATGCCTCCTCATCGCATTACATTAACTCATTTGCCCATGAAGAGATACTTAAATATACCATAAACATTTCTGTCCTTGTGGAGTATTTAAACTCTTTTTATGGGCATACTCTGCCTGCATCACGGATGCATTTCTTGACAAGTGCGATGGTTAATGATTCAGCAGATAGTAAAGCAATTTTTTTCATAAGAATTAATGCAGTAGAGGAGGGGATGCATGCAGTGATTTAAGAAACTGGCAGTTTAAATACATAAGGATAGTGCTTTGCAACATAAGATTTTTTACATTTAGATACCCCCAAAACACGGCCCAAAACAGTGAGCTCTTAATGGTGTGACAGCAAAGACAGGAGCGATGTGTAGGCACACACAAGGTATTCTATGCAACTCTTTTAATTCTGGTGTAGTACTTACAAAATACACCATTGAAATACGAAAAATACTGTGCCATATAGTGGTATATCTGTTTTCTCATCGGTTATTTTAACATAATATTGCACAGATTAAGGGTAGATATTCACCAAAACTTATGGAAAGACCCATAAATACATGGATATTCACGTGGTATCCATGACCATTACGCCAGCTGCAGCTTGTTGCACATTTCAGAATGCTTGGGCAGCTCAGGGCAGCTGTTGACAGAAGATGGGTGGCAGAGAACAGAAGTGAGTAGGTGCTGGTGGTGAGCAGGAGGACAGGGCATGAAAAAAGCGGTGGAAAAGGAAGATGACGGCCAGCCGGTGCCTGTGACCAGCACGGCCAGAGCTGGTGACAAACCGGTGGCTACTGTCACCCTGAGAGGAGCCTTCCCCCCAGGCAGGTGCTGTGGCCACCGTGTCTCAGCCTGGGCAGGCCCGGGCAGGCCCAGCCACCGCTTGAGGCCCGGGGACCCGAACCCTGGCATACCAGGCCCGCAGGAGCTGGAGGCTCCCTGGGCCGTGGCCCTACCCGGGCCCCGTGGAAGGGGGGTGCCCCGGGGGATGGCCACCCAGCCCAAGGCCGGCCCGCCCCCGCCAGGCCTCCCCCGCCGCCTCATGCAAGGCCAGGCCGCGCCCCGGGCCCCACGGAACTGCTCGGGCCGCAGGGGGTGGGGCAGCAGCGGGCATTTGGAGCGGGCCTATGCCCGCCACACCTGCCGGGCCCTGCCCGGCCCCGGGGCCGGGAGAGTCCGGGGCCAACGCGGGCGGCGCCCCGGGGCGGTGCTCGGCTGCCCGGGAGGCGACGAGACGCCGCTCCGGCCGGCGGCGCCCACCCCGGTCGGCGGGGGGCGCCCTGGCGGGCAGGGCCTCCCCGCCCCTCTGCCCTCTGGCCGGCCAATGGGAAAGCGGCGGAGGCGGGCCATGCCGCTGCCTCCTCCAGTCGGAGGCGGGCGCGAGGCCGCGGCGCGGCGGGGCTGGGCGGTGTCAGCACCCGGAAGCGGCCGCTCTGCGACGGCGGTGCCATAGAGAAGTCGTGGCGGGGCGGGGTGGCGCCCGGCGGCGGGGCCGGGGCCTGCGCGGAGGCGAGCGGCGGCGGGGCCCGAGCCCCGCGGGGGGCGGCGGCGGCGCCATGGCGGCCGAGGGGAAGGTGACGGGGCAGAGCCAGGAGCAGTTCCTGTTGCTGGCCAAGGCGGCCCGCGGCGCTGCCCTCGCCAGCCTCATCCACCAGGTGCTGGAGGCTCCGGGCATCTACGTCTTCGGGGAGCTGCTGGACATGCCCGCCGTCCGGGAGGTGAGACCGGCCTGCCCCGGCCCCGGCCCGGGCCCGGGCCCCGCGGCCCGCCCCGGGCGGCAGGCCCGCCGGGCCCTGCCCGCCGCCCGGGCCGGAGGGCGGCGGAGCCTGACCCCGTGTCCCCGCAGCTGGCCGACAGCGAGTTCTCCCCCGTCTTCCGACTCCTGACCATCTTCGCCTACGGCACCTACTCAGACTACCTGGGTGAGGCTGGGCGGCGGGCGCACGGCGCAGTGCAGGGGCCCTTTCCCCTCCCGGTGGTGGTGGTCCCTCGGTGCGGAGCCCCAGGCTGTTGTAGACCCTCACCCAAACTGCCCCCTTTTGCAGCAAAGGGCCGTGCCTCCGTCGCTACGGCCCAACAGGCACCTGAATGCAGTTTGGGCCCGGGACCACAGAAGTACCTGACAATAATTGATGCTACCATTTGCCAGCTGCGTGGGGAATTTCCAAGAACATCTTGACATTTGTGAGGGGAAAGACTTAGGTGTCCACTGGGATGTGCAGACTTCCATAAATAAGGCACAGGACAGCTAGAGAGGATGACTTGAGGCTGAGGGGAGGAAAGGCTGCCCAGAAAAGGTCTTTTGAGCTAAGAATTAATGGGGATGGCTTGGCAAAACGAAGCATGGCTTGGGGGATCGGTGTGCAGACGCTTTAAGAAACCTATATGTTGCAGATGCTTCTGTGCTAGGCTGGGAAATGGAAAACGAGGCATAAATTCTTAGACCCTGTTCTTTCCCCTGACAATAGCTGAAGCAGCAAACCTCCCTCCCTTGACAGAGGCTCAGAAGAACAAACTGAGGCACCTGTCAGTCGTTACTCTGGCTGCCAAGATCAAGGTAGTGGCCCTATTTTTCCCCAAGTTCTCCTTCCGCTGGGGTTACCTCATGCTAGTTACCATTATGTTTCTACAGTGCATCCCCTACTCAGTGCTGCTGGAGCAGTTACAGCTGAAGAATGTCCGACAACTGGAGGACCTCGTGATTGAGGCTGTGTATGCAGATGTCCTGCGAGGGAGCTTGGATCAGCGGAACCAGCGCCTGGAGGTGGATTACAGCATTGGGAGGGACATCCGGAGGGAGGAGCTAAGCACCATCACCCGCACATTGCAGGAGTGGTGAGGAGGAAGCCCCCAATGCTAACACCCAAAAATGGTTGCAGGAGTGGCCGGTGGCTTCCCTGGATCCTCTGTGTGTCGCTGGGGGTAGTGTTGTGAGGTGGCCTACTTGATCCCCTTTCCCATACTCCAATGGAAAATAATTTTCCAAATTCCCCTGTTTGTTACTGGAGGGCTAATGAGACCGTGGCAACCTGTGCACAGTCCTGGCTGCTGGCAGGAGGCTTTCTGAGTATGTATCTGTAGTTCCTAACCTTGTGTTACTTTGTTATTTCTCCCTTTCCCAGTTAATAAGGTCACAACATTGTTACATGGAACTCCTGCCTGGTGTAGCTGTCACCTTCCGGTGTTTTTCGCCTGTAGAATTGAAATCCGTCATTTTTCACATTTCTTTCTATGCTCTGTAAATTAACTGGCCTGTTCAGTTCTATGTCTTCTCTCCAGGTGCCAGGGCTGTGAGGTTGTCTTGTCGGGCATTGAAGAACAGGTTAGCCGGGCCAACCAACATAAAGAGCAACAGCTGGCACTTAAGCAGCAGATAGAGAGTGAGGTGAGTGAGCCAAGGAGGGAGCAGCCAGTGCCCTTCACTTTAAAATAGCTGGAACCAGTACCCTGTGGTTGTTGTGGTCTTTGCTTAAGTAAGGCATTACCTTTTCCCAAGGCCAGACCCCCAGGGGGGCTGTGCCTGAAGAAGAGTCCTAAATCAGCTTAACATTCCTCTGCAGTGCAGAGGTCTGGACAGCTGTTAGCTCTTTTGTTTGACCTGAACTTGCAGCTCTTAACTCCAGGGCTTGCTTTAAAAAAAAAAAAAAACACCCCACAACAAAACAAAACAAACTAAACAAAACAAACTAAAAACCTTGGGAAATTCCTTGGTTCTTGTTTTTCCACTATTGTAGGTAGCAAACCTGAAGAAGACCATTAAAGTTACAACAGCAGCCGCTGCAGCAGCCACATCGCAAGACCCAGAACAGCACCTAACAGAGCTCAGGGAGCCAGCCCCTGGCACCAACCAGCGCCAGGCGAGCAAGAAAACTTCCAAAGCCAAAGGGTGAGGAGTAGGGGCAAACAAACAGAGCCACTCTGTGTGCGTGTGTGCACATTTGGGAGGTGAGCTGAGGGGACCCATGTTTCAGAGCAGCGAGGTTACTGACTGCAGGAGTCTGCTCCCTGGACAGGGGGTGGTCAGAGATGTAGTCCCAGCTGAGCTTTTCTCCTGCTAACTTGAGGGGAAATCTCTGCAGCCCTTGATCTGAAGCAGAGTTTATAAGCCTTCCTTGTGTTTTCCTGTCGCAAAGAACATCAGCTGCTCTTCTTTGTGTGCATTTAGAAAAGGAAGGCAGGGGTGAACTTGGTGTCCACTGTGAATTACTGTTTTTTGTTTTTTTTTTTCTCTGTCCTTCTCTCCACAGGCTCCGGGGCAGTGCGAAGATTTGGTCTAAATCAAACTAGTTGGATCTCCCTTCACAACCGGGAGGGTGAGAGGAAGAGATTTGGGGGATGGAGGGGTAGCAAGGGTCCCAAGTGTGATGCTTCTGAACTATTCTCTGAGATCCATCTTGCCAACTAATTCTCCTGCATGTTTGTTCTCTTCCCTGTCTTCTTTACCAACTTTCTAAGTGTCTCCCTCCTTTTCATGACAGCAGTTCACACTTTAAGCTTCCAGTTGTATGCGTTGCTGTTTCCACTGCCACTCGAGCCCCCATCGCCATGGCCATGTGTTTCTCTCTTTCTCTCTCCCTGTCTTTTGACAGGTCAATTTAAAGAGCCATAAAACTGTGTCAGCCACCTTTGCACCCACCAGGCATCACAGAAGCTTGGAAAGAGTGCACTGGTGCTCAGCAATCATTTTGGCTCTATGAGACCCCTGGGATACTTTGCTCCAGGGTGCAGCTGCCATCTGATTGTTTAATCTTTGTTTTGCTAGGTGGGAGGGTAGTTTTTGAAGGGATTCTTTTAAAAATATATAAATATATTATAAATATATATAAGACAATAAAAAATATAGATCTATGGACATATCTATACAAACTTGTGCTGCCGTGGTGGTGTGTCTGTCTCGTATACTGATTCTGGATGTTCCAAAATAGGTTGTGTTATTGAGAGCCTAGGTCATATTTCTGCGTGGAATATCCTCAAAATACTTCCCTTTCCAAAGGGTAGTGCCACAGTAGCTCTATTGGGACAAAAGTCCATAAAACAGGAATTAATCATAAATCTTATTTAAATGAGTTTCTTGTGTGATTGATTTGCATCTGGAACGTTCAAAAGAGGTGCTTTTCAGGTAGTCTCAGAGGAAGGTTCAGAGGCTGAGGAAGAAGTTCATATTTGTGTCAATACTACATATCCTGTGATCCTGGACAAAATGGAAAGTGATGTGGGGACTTACCTGACAGAGTTGAAGGTAATAGTGTCAAGGCCCATCTGGGTGAGTTTTCGTGGTATAGATGCTTAAGCCATTCTTGGGTGATGGTCGGAAAAAAAAATAATGAAATTGACTCCTTTGAGATGCCCAGAAAAAAAACATCATACTCTTCAGAGAATGCATCCTTGAGACTGGCTTGAAGCTGAGTTAGATGTGGGTCTCGCACTGCTGTTCACAGGGGTGTAAAAGTAAATTGACACTGCGACTCCCACCCCGGCTTGGTTCTATCTCTTTCGTGATGCCAATGCTAAAATTTGATTCCTTGAACCTGCGTTTCTGTGCATGAGCAAACCACTGAAAAATTAATCCAACAAGGGAAAACCCTGATCTTTTGTCCGCATCGTGACTTCTTCAAGTCCCTGGCCTGGGTGAGTTTTCTTCTGGGTCAGCTCCCTGTGCAGCCAAGTGAGAGCTGGAGCTGAGGCAGCGTAGGTGGGAGCAAACCTTGTTACGGGCTTGCTTGTGGGGAGGGGGAGCAAGACCATGTTTGGTTTAGTGGTAGCAAGGTGTGATGTCATTTCAATACTCAAACACCACAAAATGCTGGTTTGTGCAATATTGCTATTTTAGTAATTCTGGACTGCTGTAATACAGTGCTAACTTTCAGTGGAGAACCCCTGTCACCTGAACCTATAAACTTGAAATTAAGCAGCTTCCTTCCCTGTGTGTAAGGTGACAGGGTAGGGCATACCGGCCGGCTGTGCTGGGGACAGGGATATGCCAAGCTGTCCTGGGGTGACTGCTGTCACTGGCTGAGGTCTCCAAGAACTGGGGCAGCCCCACAGCTTTCCCCCATTCTGTGCCCCGAGGCATGGAGCCCCTTAGCTGCAGTCATCTGACACAGAAGTGCTAATAGGAGAGATTTGGCATGAAGGTTGTCCAGACAAGAGATGCAAATCTGGCTGCAGGAGTGCATAAGGGCGCGACTGAGCTGGGGTTGTCTCAACCCACCTAGAGAGGGACAACTAATTTGCACCAACAGGGAGTCTACTTGATGAGCCGTGTTTGCCCTAAGTTGCAGGGAGGGGTTGTGACAACGCTTCCAGCTTTTTTTTAAATTACCTCGAGCCTTACTCCCTCTGCATCACGTCACCTTTGTCTGTCCCTCTCAGTGAGGAAAGTCACCATGCTGGCTGTGTTTGTGGTTGTCTGCGAGAAGCAATGATGTCCGTGTGCACCAGATTCTCCCTGGGAAGGGCTAGCGTGGGACTGAGGTGCTGACAGGGGAGGTGACACCTGGCAAGCCTTGAGCACCTGCCAAATGTCTGGCACCTCATGCCCTGTGAAAGAGGAGCCACTTGCAAAGCCGTTGGGGTGTGATGTGAAGGAGTGAGGACAACGGGCTTGGGTTGGAGCTGAGCAGCCGGACAAAAGCACGTGTCCTAACAGCTGGCTGAGGTCCAACGGGAGCTGGGCTGGAGCGGTGGCTGTAACAGGGCTGGAGTGGCAGCATCTCCAGGTAGAGCTGAAGTTACCAATAATGGAGGAGGATATTTGTGCCTCGCAAGAGTCCTGCTAGTGCTTAGGAAGAGCAGCCATAACAACTCTTCATCCCAACTGTCTTGGTTCCTCTCTGACGTGTTGGGCTTTGCTCTCTTTAACCACACTGTGGCTATTAGGCTCAAAAGATCTTTGTAAACACCCTGAACCCACAGCTTAAATCCAGGCTGTAGATCCCGGGAGTGGAGTTGGAAGCATCCCTGAGAGCTCCACGCTGGTTGCATGTGATATGCTTGTGTGAGTGCCCCGCACAGTGCAGGGCAAGGTGGAGCAGCACCTGAGCTCTGTACACATGCTGGCATCCATCTTGTGAGTACAAAAACCCAGGCACAGGTGACAGCAACCAGAGCGTGGACCAACACGGGGTGCTGGGGGGAGCTCACCACACCAGCCCCAGGCTTGGATTCTCACGGCTAAATCACATCTGGAGTGAGTCTGCCTGCATCCTCCTGCCATAACTTCGTTTTGTGGCATCTGGCTCGCCCCTGTCTCTGAGGCTTAGCTCAAATCTCCAGGAGCAGCATTTGCCAAGCGCAGCCATAGGCCTCGCTCCCCCTTCCCATTTTCTTATTTGCCCCCTCTTGAGGCTGGTTGTGTTGTGGATTTCAGAAGAGTTTGGGATTAAATGTATTTGATCAAAGGGCCTCTGCACAGCTCTGAAAGTCTTCCGTTTTGTTTACTTTTCAAAGGGAACACCTTTTAAGACCCCCATTAAGAAAAGGGAAGCAAAAGGTAACAGATAAAATTACTTCAAACCTTTGGTATGACTGAAAAATAAATGAGAGGTGTGCAGTGCAGAATGAAAATACTGCTGCAAATTGCCTTGCCGGATGGCAAACAGCAGGCAGGGCACAGGTTTCCCTTTGCCCTTCCACCTGAAAACCATGCTTTTTATTTTCATGCTCACTTCAGCCGTGACTCTGAATTTCAGTCAGAGAGGATGTGAAGATTAATTAATTAGTTAACATTTGTAAATCACTTTGAAGATGGCAAGAGTGAGGTAAGTACTGATCATTATTACTTTAAGTTTTCATTTTAATTTTAAATGTCTTTGTGCTTTAACCCTGTTTTTTCTCAAAAGAAAGACTGAGAAAACAGACCCTGAGCAGAGCAGAACAGAAATACCTGGATACAGGACACCCAAAGCCCTGGCAAACAAATGAGGTTTAGGGGATTGTAGAAGAGAGGGTATGAAGAAGTGTTCATCCCAGCTTGGGGAGCAGGAGGCCTGCCAGCCCTAGCACGGAAAGTGTAACAACTCTTGCGCAGTGATGCATCGCAACCCTCTCTTTGCGTGTTATACATGGGGCTTTCGCATCTGGTTTCAGAAAAGGGAGGAGGTAGGACAGGACCTGAATGGCTCTATCACTGATGTCTGACTTTTGCCAGCTGCCTCCAGCTGCCCTGTGCCAAGAGGTAGCCATGGATTCTTAGTAGGAACTGGTGTTAATGATGGCAATTCTTCTTATTGCATTACTGGGGGCACAATTTCTTCTGGGGAGCTTGCTGCTCCTCTTCTTGAAGGTGCTGGGGATGTCAGACACCACAGTGCCAGCAGCCCAGTGTCTGCCATGGTGCCCATCTGTACCTGGTGAGTGGGGAGAAACCTGACAGCCGGGCAAGCACCCTGCAGGACTTGTCCGAAGTTCTCCCCGTCCTCCAGTGGTTTGTGCTGGAGGTGGAGGTGGTCTTTGTGCTTAACAGCTTTCAGCAGAGCTCCCCTCAAAGGGAGCCAACACTTTGTTTATGGGAGCAACTTACATTGCTGGGGGCTCCCTTGCCTCTGTCACCCAAATGAGACATTTAAGGGGTTGCTTTTTGGTTGTTTGGTTGTTTTTTTGATGTACAGGAGGGCTAGTGCATATGAAAGGATCTCTGCATGTGGCTGTGTGGTCCCCTGGAGCTTCACACAGGGATGTCTCACCTCTGCTCCAATGGGGCACTCGCTCACCTCCCCTCTGAAGGCTTTTTGTGGAAGGTGGGTGCCTGATGGTCTGGTCTGTTGGGTGACCACAGGATGGTTGTCCCGGTCTGCTTCCCGCACGGCCGTACCTTCTCACAAAGTCTCCCTGCCAACAGCAGCCACTGAGGGTCGTGCCTGCCTCTTGTCACAGCTGGACCAGGCCCCCTGGGATGAGGCCCTGGCTCTGCAGGACTATGGCACAGCGCAAGCTAGCGTAGTCAGAGGAGTCCTACAGTCCATGTCAATAGCTGGAAATGCAGCTCTCGCATCGCTGACTTCCTTCTTTTACACCCTGGAATAGCTATTCATTTTCCTTCTGTGATCCGTTTCCCTCTCTGCCATCCTCTCCAGGGGTGTCTGTCTGTGTTCCTACCCGCGGGTTTCTTTTTTCCTCATCCGTTTTCCTAGTACTAGTCCCTGCTTAGCTGCAATACTCAGGAAAAAAAAAACACCACCTGCTTTCTCTGCTGATTCTTCAGCCACCCACCTCTTGGATGTTTCTCTTTGGGGCTGCTCCAGTTTTCCACAAGTGTTCCTGCCGGTGCAGTGTGGAACTGGGCTGGATTTTTGTCTGCCTCCTTTGCTGGTGGCAGGCTCTGCCACTGCTGGGGAAAGGAGTTCATTTGCAACAAAATTCTTTTTGCAATGTGCAGTTATATTTGTGTTGTGATGAATTCGATAGACACTGAAATGTCAGCTGGATTCAAAAGCTTTGACCCTTATATGGGTAACAAGAACATCCAGAATTACCATAGCACTGGTGCATGCATTAAAAACAACTCTAAGCCCTCCTGCTCCAAGGCACAAGTGAAGCTCCAGCCCCTTCGGATCATGAGAAAATGTTTCTGGGGAGGTTTTTCCCCTGTCTCCTGCAGGTTGCCCTGCATTTGCCTCTGAAGCATTTAGCACTGGCTTCGGGATACAGGAAGGTGGATGATCTGTTTGGTGGGAGCAAAAGTGAGAAGGACGCTCCTGGTGACTGAGTGTGATCTCTTACCGGTACTGTCTTATAATCCCTTGTGAAAGCTTCTCAAGTGCCAACCAAAAACTGGTTAATTTTATTGTTCCCACTAGTCCTCTTGGCAGGCTGCCACAGAACCTGACCGCTGTAATGGTTAGAAAGTTTTTCTAATTTCCGCCTTAAACGGATTCACAGCTAGTTTATATTCTCTTGTGCCTGTGCTGGCGTGGCTTTAGCTGAAGCTGTTCTTCCTCCCTGGTGTTTATGTCCCTTGAGTATGGACTTTGCTTAATAACCAAACCAGCCCCTCATATATTGTGAACTCTCCATAGCTTGTAGGCTATCCTACAAGCTTGCTCTTACTTGCACGCCAAATCAAGCTTTCTTGGCTAGAAATGAGCACAATTCTCTTCCACAGGTGAAGTCTGATCAGCATCTTGCATAGCAGCAGTAACACATACTAGAAACACCTCCCAGATTGCATGTGTCTTCTCCTCGGTGCCTCAGTAGGTGCTTACAGTTTTTACATGATTCACTGGTGATCCTGAGTCTTTCTTATTTTCTGCTGCTTACAATCAAAGAGGCTCCAGTTTACAGCTAAGAAAGCATTGATTTTTATGTCCTGTGTGCCTTTTCCCTTTTACTTTGTGCTACTAAGTTTAGTCCCTTTGCTGTTACTGACACCTTTAAGGCCACTTACAGCCTCCTGTGTGATAGCCTCATCCAATTTGGCAATGCGTCTGGGTTTTATTTATTTACTCATGTATTTATTTTTTGTGATCTTTGCTCTTCTTTTATTAGTAAGCAACAGATACTGTGAGGCTAATATCTCTACTTCCAGCTTACCTCTAATTGTTACGGCACCAGCAGTTGGAAATAGGTAGTGTCTATTCTATTCCCCTTCCTTTGTATCTCCCTCCCCCCCCCAGTTTTGTATTAAGTGCCCCCAGGATTTATAAACCCCACCAGCCAAAACAGCCAGATGTGAGGAGATAGTGGAAGTAATAATAACCTAAGTGGAGTTTCTCCATGGGGACATTTTTTGAAGTGTTGTCTTCAAAAAAGGAAATTCCCAGGAGGAAAAAAAATAGTTACATTTAAGACAGGGCTGAAAAATAAAATCATTATTTTAGAATGTTTTGGAAAGCGGAAAAATTTTGCAAAATCAAACAAGTGATCTTAACCTAGACCCTGTATTCAGGTCTATTTTAATCTAACACTGGAGTTGGTGCCACGGGAGTGGGATTTGCCTGTGGGACTTTCCACACTCACCCCACGGAGGTGCACATGTATTTCCCAAACAATCCATTGTGCCCATGGAGAGCTCTGTTTCCTGCAGCTCACTCTGTGGTCCCACAAGCTTTGAAGTCCCCGTCAAGTCACCAGCTTTCTTCCTCCCCTTCCCACCCTTCCCTGCAGTCTACCACTGTGCCAGCCTGCTTTCCTCTCTGATTCACAGATTTTTAAAACCTGAAGGGACAGGTATAATCACATCGTTTGGCTTCTCAAGTGGCTAAGAACTACCTCACCCTCATCTAGGTTTGGAGTAGTGAGAGCTGGGAAACCCAGGTATGCTCTAATGATCATGCTCTCCCTGAAGGTCTGCATCGCATTTCCAGTCCCACCATGAGGTAGCCGCAGGTTTTCTGCTAGGTTAAAGAGCCCTCTGCTGTCAGAGACCTCATTGCCATACAGGTAATGCCAGCCTGTGCTCAAGTGGGACGAGCTCAGACACAAGAGTCTTGAGTGCATGTTATCTTGTAGTGCCAAACAGCATTTCCAGGCTTCAAGTCATCCCGGTTGCTCCCTTCTTGAGTCCTTGTAACCTTTGGTGTCCTTTTTAGTGTTGAATACTCAGATTTCACACCACGGGTTCACTTTTGTGATATAGGGGAGAAACTTCCCTTCTTGGTGAACGCAGGCTAATGCCTCCAAGCATAACCCATCTCCACAGCTGAGGAATTATGCAAGTAACATTCGTTTACTTGCTTATCTCCTGATCCCCTAATTCTTTTTGAAATCCTCCAGAGTTTCCAGAAAACAGTCCTCCATCTTGAAAGACCACAAACTACATTTATGTTCCTGGATGAATGACTTTCTGCTTTCACTGCAGCCAAAAATACTTCCTGTTTATAAATAAACACCACACCAATAGTTATCGAATGCTCTGCACATCTCGTCTTTGTCCATCGGTTATCACCTTCATTGTTCCTTGGCTCCTCTGACAGCTTCATCAGCACTTCTTTCAGACCCACTAATCGTGTTACTAATGAGCATTAGTTTCAGAACAGCATCCCACTAGAAAAAATTTAATATTCTGGGGTCTCATTACTTGAAATCTATCAGTGAACTAAAATTTATAATATTGGCCTTTTTGTTGTTTTAATGATTACTTTTTTTTTTTTAATCAGGGAATAGTCTTGCGTAGCTAAGTAAGATACCTGGTGCTGGTGTAACCTTTAACGTTAGGTTGCTGTAGTGCCTTTGTTAACCCAACCCATGATTTAATCAGAAAATATTACAGCTGTTGGACAGGAACAATTTCACGAAAAGGGAGACTGAGAAAATTGTAAAAACAGATACATCCATTTTTATTTTAAAATTTATTGCATTTTTGATCTCCTATCTTGACTTAATGTCAGTTTAACTGGCTTACAGCTGTGGATATCATCTCATTTACTGTTTACAAATATTGGCACAAGGTTATTTCCTCAGTATTCTATAGTGCTTTAAAAAGTGCAGTGAAAGGTGCACAGAGCTTCAGGGCTACCAACAAAAACATTTAAGGACAAAGTTCCCACTAGCTTTAATGGCTCTTATTTTCATGATAAATTTTCAAATATGGAAAACTGAATGTACAAAAACCAAAAGCCCTTAAGTTTCTATGCTATTTGTGTGTAGCACTCCCATCTGAGGTTATGCAATCCGTCTTTCTACCAGCCAACCTCTCTCCACCTCATTCTGCCTCCCACCCTCTTTTGTTCCTCCCCCTACCCCACCCCCTGCCAAGCCCAGCAGGCCCCTCTCCCTCACTTCAGGTGCCCTACTTGCTCCTTAGCAAGATCCAGAAGTACCACTGAACTGCATTGCCCTGGGGTTCAACTAGTCCCATTGGAAGGTGACAGCTGTGGGAGAAGGAGGATTTTGTCTCCATCAGTTGGATGACTTGAAGCCACGCCCTGTGTGTCTTAAACAAACCTGTTTGACTTTCATGTTGGAAACATCCAACCTTCTCTTTCTCCATCCTGCTGGAAGAGCTGCCACAGACATTTCAGAAATGCCAGAGACTCATCCCAGGCCTTCGCTTTGCCTTGACACAGCAGGTGGACTACTTTTAATAGGAAACCATTTTCACTTGAAACTGTAACTAATGTGAAAAAAGTTACCAGACTTAGGTGTGGTCTAAATGCCAAAGTTCGGGCTGCCTAACAAAGGTGGGCTTTCTGATTGCCTGGGTGTTCTTGTTTTCAGGTGGCTCAATTAGAGCAGTGCTGCACACACAGACTCAGGTACCAGCTTACAACAACCTAGAGCTTCTCACAGCTTGTGTAGAGAAAGCTGAAGAGGAGTAAATCATTGGTTGTGCACACATACCTTTTTGTTGCCTCTATGTAATCCTCTGTTTGCTCTTCCTTTGGATTAGCAACCTACGTCAGTGATCAGCAAGTGAATTTTCATCAAACCAGGGTATCGGTGAAAGTGAGAGCACCAAGCGCAACTCCGCAAAAGGCCCCCACTGGGGTACAGATCTGCCCCCTTTCTCCTTGCCTTCACATCCCTTCAAGCCAGCGAACGAAAATCATCACCGTGCCCAGATTGATGCCAGCCTAAAGCAGCTGAGAAGGCTTCTTCAGCAGAACCCCAAGCAGCAGGTGAAGAACTGCCTCCCAGGACCAGAAGAGTCAAGGGAGGTTTCCGTTTGGGAAAAAAAACCTCCTGCTCTCTGAACTCACAGGTTAACGTACGATGTCAGCCTCAGGATCGGCAAGGGGAAGACTCTCCCGATACACTTTCTGTACTTATTTGTCTGGCATCTCCAAAATTCTCTCCTGGGCTCCCATCTCTGCTTCCCAGCATGAATACAAGGTCCTCCTCTAACTGAACCGCTTTCCCATTTCCCTAGGCTACCAGAGCCTTGTCACACCTAGAGAAGGCAGAGATCTTGGACACGACTGTACAGCAGTTAGCAAGGCTCAAACAGCTGGGTAAATCACACCCACACACACCACAGAGGGCAAGAGCATGCCAGGGCTCCAGATCCGTAAGCAGGGCAACACCTAACAGCATGCAGAGGACGAATCCAGATAAAAGCATCTCTCTCTGAGAAAAAGGCACATCTGCTCAAGTGTCATCCCAGTTTGTAGGGAGTCACCATTACAACAGCTAATATCACTAACATCCCGGCTACCACATTTCTCTCTGTTCTCTGTCAAGATTAGGAATTCCATGACCGAGCTGGAATGGATACTCACACCATAAAGGTCCAAGTTAACCCCACCACCACCATGTCCATTTCCCTATTCCTCTTTCTCAGACACTGCCTGAAAGAATGGCCAGGATTTTGCCACTACTCGATGCTGTAAGCACCTTTCTGAGCTCAGTGGGCTCTTCGCTGGATCAAAGCACCAGGTCCCATGTCTTGCACCAGCTCGAGACTACCACCGAGATGAGGGCGGCTGCTGCTCCAGTTCCTTCTCTCAAAGTCTGGCAAACCTAAGATGACTTGTCCACCACTAAACCTCTCCTAAGCCCTGCTTTTTTCTGTGCAGCTCTTCCTTTGGCCTTGCTCTCATCAGGGCCTGCCTTGACTATGCCAAGTCCAGAAACTCAGTCCACTCCCAACAGGTCACTGCTTATCCCTCTCCAACACTTAACTTCACTGTCTCCCTTCATTCTCCTGGATGCTGAAGACCTCTCCAACTGCACCTGGATGTGGAGCCATCACCTGAAAACCAGGACTTGGGGTTTGCTATGGGACAGAACAGCACAGGAAAGCAGGGACAGAGCCTGAGGCTCTGCCCTGCACTTCCTTGAAGGGTGGAGCACATGCAAACTCTGCCCTAAGCTTTCAGGGGCCAGATTCTTCACCTTGTTTTCTGAGCAAGAAAATCAGTCCTCAGTGAGGTGTCTGTTCCTCTTTTAGTGCCCAGATGTATAATATGGCGATACACAGCAAGATCCCAGCACATCACTTCCAAGTGTAAGTCGTGCATCAATTTTCTGCCTCCTGTTCCAAATGAGCTGATGAAAAGGTTTATGTAAGAGCGCATGCTGGAGCAGGAAACTGGCTCAAGAACCCAGGAGATCTTCCCTAGTCCTGTATTCCTAATGCCACTCAAGTTTCACCCAATACTGAAGAAGTTACAAAAAGGTTATTCGTAATAACATCAGTCTCTGCTGCAGAGAAATAATGAGAAAATAATGGAAATATTCCCTGGCCGTGCAGAAACCCCAGAGGCCCAATTCAGGGCTGCACAGATGACCAGGCAGCAAGAAAGACCAACCAATCTCCCTTGAGTGCACAGCAAAACTACAGCAATTAAAGGGTATTTTTGCAAACAGTGGGTTCTTGGGTCTTCTTTCACAATTTCCATGTTGAGCATTATCTCATTTTGTAACTATATGGGAAGGCTGTAAGGCTATTTTCCATAAGAAGATAAAGCCTTATAATTAAACACCAAGTTTCTCCTCAGCAATTTCCCAAGGATATGAAAGAGGTTACTTAATTCTACAACAGGTACAATTAGGTTAGCTGAAGGTAAAGACTGATCCAACAATTCTTTACAGTTTTTTTCTTTATTCAGTAAACATCTAGTTACAAGTTTCACAAATTAAAAAAGTGGGGGAGCTGACTGAAGAGGGGTCGGGGGGGCCCACAGGCTGATCCAGCTTTTGTTCTGCTCCTCCCTTGTCTAATGCACATATCCTTCTGCTTCTCCATAGCTGCACCAAGGAGCAGGAGGGGAACGGAAGCCTCTGTCCCAATGAGGGGACCGACATGGGGTTCTAGCAGAATTCCCTCATATTTCTTTCACAGGGGACTAAACACAAACTTCAGAACCAGCCCAACCCAGCACAGAAAGAGCGGAAAGGATGGAAGAGGCAAGGTGGCAGCTCCTCATGCCCACCACTACTGGCAGAAAGAACAGAACCAAGGGAGAGCAGAAAGGGAATGGGCAATTAATGCGTTCCTTGCACATCAGTGCAATTCCCCAGGCCCCACTGCAGCACCCAAATGGGGCAAAAAAGAGCAATGCAGAAGATTAGTTGCTTTGTTTCAATTCTTAAGTGGGAGGGAGGTTAATACTAAATTTGAGGAAGGTCCGAGTGGTGCTTTGAAAGGGCTTCAGAGTTTCACTGTCTGTACCTGAGAGGGAGGGAAACGGAGAACACAAAAAGAGTAAGTGGTGACTAGAAAGCAGCACAGAAGACAGATAAAGACACCATGTCTAGACATAAAAAAAAAAAAAAAAAAGGAAAAAAAGTCCCTTTTCAAGCACTAGATCACATCCTAGTGAACCCTATTCAAAACACAGGAGAGCAGACACCACACTTACTTATATTTCAAACTGGACTGACAGCAAATGGTCTCCAAGTTCTATACAATGACAGTATAAACACTACAGATTGCGATCCTACATCATTTCATACAATTTCAACAATCAGTTAAGGCTGACACCACACTTCTTTGTTGATGACAAAGCTAACTTAAACAGCTTCCACATTCCCAATCAGAACATTATTTTCTCAAAATTCACATCGTCCTTTGCTCTCTAGATTAAGTGGGAAAACCCATTTCCAACCAGCACTTCAAAATAATGTAAGATTGGGGCAATGAAAAAAAAAAAATCATACGGCTAAAAGACAACCGTGCAGTGGAAGGTGAGGAGAAAAGCTTGTTAAGACTTACAAGAGCGTGTAGGTAGATTTGGGGGTGGCCACGCTACACCCCCCACAAGGTCTGCTCTGGGTTCACCAGTCATACCGACGGGACTGTCTGGAGGGAGAATCCTCAGGGCCCTGGATCGCAAGACGAGTCCCTTCAGCCCGACGGCCACTGCTGCCTTCATGACGTCGGTAATCCAGCCCTCGCTGTGGCCGGAAACGGGATGTCTCTCGCCTCCACTCATCATCAAATGCAGCTGCATCACCTATGTAAGGAAAGAACAAGCTCAGATGGGGAGGAGGTGGGGAAGCAGCACCTGGGTTTGCTGGGAGGAGGACATGGGCAGTACTCACTTTCATCCATATTGATGTAGTCCTGCCTCTCCTCCTGGTCACCCGTGCGATGGTTCCGGGATCGCTGCATGATGTGGGCCCGCTCTCTGATGTGGTGTCCAATCGACATTTGTTCCAAGCCACTGTCTGAGTCCCTTACGGTTCGTCTAGTCTCACGGATCTGAGGGCAGATTCCCGTGTAGGACCAACATTTCAATTCATTCTCCCAGCCCCATAAAGCACTCTGATTCTTGCCTACAGTATTTCAGTCATCACACTGCCACCACTTCCAGGATGTCAGACACAACATAATGAAGAGGGAAAAATGGATTCCCCACTGCCAGCACTTCCCATCCCCTCCCGGTGGCCCTCAGCATGGTTCAGTGAGTCACATCATGTTCCTCAAACTGCAACTGACTGCAAAGCAGAAGTCCTGTGGGTGGCCAGCACTGAGCCACCAAATGAAGTCCATGCACCCACAGCAAAACCAGCAGCCTCATGCCGGGAAGATGCACTGCAGCCTCCTCCTTACCCCACCAGGTGCTGAACGCATCTCTGAGGTCTCCTGATAGACTTTGGGCCCATCACCCAGGTTGGAATAGGAGATGACAGTTGAAGAGGTAAATGTCTGGCAGTTAGCACCACTTGTCATATGCTCCTGCAAGAAGAAATGGGGAATGGTATAAAGGATGAATGGGAGGGAAGAAGAGATGGCAGTTAATTCTCTCTATATACAACAGAGTAGGAAGAAATTACAATAGGAAGAACAGAATCCCCATGGGTCCACCTTTCTGGAGAATACATCTTCCTGTTAAATTACTTCTTGTTTCTTGCTAAACAAGTCTATCCCCACACTTCCTTCCTCACTCATCTCTCCTCCCCGCAGGCAGAGGGTACGCCTTAGAAACAAGCTCTCTGTCACTGAATCCTAGTCATGAAGCAAGGCTTACCGCCTGTGCCACCTTGGCAGCTTGAGCACAGCCCATACCAAAGAAGCACAATAAGATGGGACACCTTCAAGGGGATGGCCAGAGCACCCTCAGTACTCCTCTCAATATAGACTAACTTGTGGAGGGTTCTTACCATGTTTCCAATCATGTCGTTCATCATCCCAAACATATCTATAAAGCCACCTGCCTGATGAAAAGGAAAAGAGAACACAAGAATACTCAGTTTGGAAAGATACAGGGGGAAAGAACAACAAATTATCTGCAAAGGACAAAAAACTGCTGCCTAAGAAGAAAAAACTTGTTCTTTTCCCTTTCTTTCAGTAGTATAGAAAAAAACTCAGGATTTGGGGTTGCTATTCTCTCAGGTTGCATTGCCCAAGTGTTCTGGCTCTCCAGATCTCTGGATGCGGCAAAGACTGTTCTTTTAGTTTGGGTCTGACTCCCAATGCACTGGAGTTTGTGAGTCCAGGCACTTGGCAAAGCTGAGAGAAGAAATCTCAGGTATGCACTTACAGTGATCTTAACCATAAGAGAGTCATCCTCAATGATGTTTTCACCTCATCACTGTCAGCTCCTAGTTTAAACCACAAAGAAGTTTCCATTGATTGCATTCTTTCTAACATAATAACAAGTTTTCTTATTTTCCCTACAAACATCTGACTTTTTAATCTTGTAAACCTAAAGGCTGCAGTAATATACTGGGCCAGCAGGTCTTTCAGGTTAATTGTGCAATATGTAAACAAAATTACTATGTCATTTTAAACTTGCTGATTTTTTTGTTTCCTGAAGTAGCCTCTTGTTCTCATTTTCAGCAGAGCAGTACTCACACACAATGTTATTATCCTTTGAAGTCTAACTGTTTGTATTCTTATTAATCCTTCTCTGAGCTACAACAGTTCCAGGACACTTAGTCTCTTTTACTGAGGCAATCCTGCAGAGCAAGGCAGCTAAAGTTACTGGATCTGGAATAACCTATTGCCACTGTATTATTTTAGTAGATGACAGAGATCAGCACGCTGTTCTCACATACACAGTCATTCTCATTCCAGTCCTGTTCACCTGAAGTATTCTGTTGGCTCTTCCATCCGCCACCATTGGCAAAGGAGGTTCAGAAATCACTTCTGCCTACTGATAGCTAAGTCTTTTCCTTGCATTGTCACAGTTCCTCCATCACCTCCAAACAGATCTGCAGCTTCTTTTCAGACATATGAGGTTATTAAGAGCCTATCTGCTTTTCCTGGATATTAACTGTCCCAATTGCTATGAAATATTGTGCTGTAACAGCTTTAGAGCTCGTCTCTGGTCAAGGTGCAAATACAACCTTGCCACGTAAACAGCGTTAGAATCTCTCCTCTAAAACAGCTCACAGACCAAATTAAAACATTAGAGGGCAAACAAGGGAAAGGCTTGAAGTCATATAGCAAATCAATGAGAGGTCCAAGAGAAAACAGCTGCCTCCAGTTCAGTTCAATACCCTCTCCCATATTCCGATTACTATAAATCTAGAGCTCATTCTGGTCTCTTCACACCTTCCCACCCTCCATACTCATTAGGATAGGTGGTCTTGCTTACAGACAGCTACATTTTAGCACTGGTTGCACACAGCACTGATGAATCTCAGTATAAAGCCACTATTTAGAAAGCCTCTAATTTGACCCATAAAAACAGAGCACTTACCATGCCGAGCATCCCAAATGGTGAAACTGCTCCTGCCTGCCAGGACAACAGAAAAACAGAACAGAGAATGACCTTGCAAGAGCCAAACAGTAGATCCTCCTCAGAACACTCTTGTCCTCCTCAGAAACAGAACAGGGAACACTCAAGCCCAACAATTGAAGAAAGTCCCCTGCAGGCTCACGGCGGTTCAAACCATACCACCCCTAACAAACCAGATAGAAGATGATGTTCCTAAATTTCTCCCAGTTATATTGATTTATGGCTTTGAGAAATAACACTTATTTCTTCCCTTCCTCCCATTCAACCTAGAATGCAGTTGTGTTCAATGCATTAATGCACACAGAGTAAACAAAAGGATAAGAATGGCACTGTTCTAGAGATTAACTCTGTGCCCACCATCCATGTGAAGGTGAGGGGCATGCCCAACCCAGTGATGGTGGAAGAGAGAAGCTAACAAGACCGTTCAAGAAATACTCAGCCCCTCTTTTACCTGCATCCTACGGCCAGCCTGGCGACCCCCAGGTGTGGTCCCATCAGTGATGCCAAGGAGTGGGCCGAACCCAAAACTTCCAGAAAGCATGCGGTTCATGTGCTGCCGGTGGATGGCAAAAGGGTCCCTTTGGGAAAGGATGGGAGAACAATGTTGAGGAAGGGATGACAGAAGACAAAGCCCTATATAATACACCCATTCTGACTTTGAGTTTCTCTTATGTAACTGTACATTCCTTTCCAAGCTGAAAATCCAGAATCCCAAGAACCCAGTGATGCTTATGGTGATCCTTGGGGCTGGAAGGGACGTCTGGATCCCATCTTATTTCTTGTAATAGAAGGTATTACACTGCAGAATCCCTCTCAGGTACTAACCAACCTCTGTTCAGTTCAGAAGTAGTTCAGTGTTCTGCTCCCACTAACGCTTTAGGGCCGAGCATGGCCAAGGGCATTCTAGAACCTCACTACTCTAACAGATGAAAGCCACTTCTCAGATATGCAGTCCAGGTACCACCATCATTTCATACTCATTTCCTCTTGTGCCATCAAAACCCTTTATGTTAACAGCTTCGCAAAACAATCACACTCTTCTAGAAGAGTAGTTCTTCATTTCACAGGGAGGTGCACGAAGACCCTCCTGGCTGCAAAGAGAGGAGTAGACTTAACGGGGCCAGAGAGCATGCAATCCTAGACATTGTCCTCTCACCCCTCCACATGTGCACAAACACAGTCAAATGCAAGACTGAAACCTCCAGAATGGACTGTATGGCCTGACGCTGTGTGACATCCCTTCATCCCAAGAAATCTTCATCTGCTATTTTCCTACAATGTTATATGCACACCTGTCAAGAAGTTGAGACCACATACAGCTTTTGCAGATTTGAGAGGAAAAGGGAACGATAACTGGGGTCCCTAACTGGTGTTCCTTCCTTTCCTTCTTTTGCAGCCTCTGCTTTGAGAGCTGTACGCATTCAAACATGCCGCAGGAGCAATGAGAGAAAAAGGAAAATAGGGACAAATGGTGACAGAATATAGTGGCCACAGTAAAAAAAAGTCTGGGAGATACCATAGTATTTCTCTGCCCATCATATAGTCTGCACTTATTCCTCTTGAGCGTGAATAACCTCAACAGCATAGAATATTCCTGAGATCACAAAAGCACGTACTATAAACCAATACTTTTCTGTCTCTACTGGAAGTGCTTCCAATAATAAAAGCTAGACTCATCTGCCACATCAATGAGAACACAGTCATTCTGTGACTAACTGGGACATCAAGGTCTCCACTCCTGCTAATTTGTTTACAGCTGATAAAATTCTTGCTTGTTACCAATTTTATAAGCAAAAAACGTGCTTTATTCTTCTACATAAATTAACTCCACCAAATTTCTAGTACTGCAAGCTTAACATAATCAAACTCTTACTATATTACAGTCTATTACTAATCAGCTTTGGCAAGGACTGCCAACTTAGTTTCACTGCCAAAACTTATCAATAGCATCCAATTTCTGGACTGTGGACAGAAACAAAAACATTCAGTAAAAGGAATCCCAGGAATAGTTCTTGGGACCTTTGTTAGATTTCAAGACTTGTATTTCAAAGCTACTTGTTGTCTTCTCTTTACTTAGCTCCTTACAACTTGACAACTGCTTTAGCAGTCTTCTCCAGCTCCATTAATGATCTCCTGCACAGAACAGCAACAAACACTGGGCAGAACAGCAGATTTTATCTATCTGAACCAAAATCCTCCTTCGCATAAGAAAAAAAAAAATCCTCAGGCAAAGATTAGGTACTCCAGCCCTCTCTTCCTCTGACAGCCGCAATGCCTTTTGGCCTACTTTATTTAATTATGTTTTCCTCCAAGACCACGGTCTATTACAGAAATCAGACCAACGTGAAGCAGGTTATTCCCTGTGCTGCCCCTTAACAGAATGTTTGTATTTTTCTCCAGACAGCTGCTGCGCTGCGGCATTTCCCGCAGCCCAGAAGGCCCTCTGCCCGTCTATTCGGACGCGAGGACAGGGCACACCTGCCCCCCCCTCCAAGCCTCCCCGGGGATGATCCGTGCCGCCCCCCACCCCCCCGGGAGGATGCCTAGCTCGACTCACATGGCAAACATGGGGTCCTCCGGCTCGCCATCCCTCATCAACCGGAACATGCTTCCCTCGGTCGCGGGCGGCCTCTGCGGAGGGGAGACTGGGGGTGAGAACAGCAAAGGGCGAGGAGGGTACGAGCAGCGGAACCGGGCCCCCCCGCCCCGCGCCTCCACCATCGCTCCATCCCGGGCAGGTGATGGCAGCGCTCCCCCCGCGGCGCCCTAGGCCGCGACCCCCCGCCGCGGCCCTCCCGGCACCGGGCCCGGGCCCTGAGCCCAGGTCCCGCCCCCGGCCTCGTCCGCCGCGCCCCTTCCCCTGCCTGCCGGCGCGCCGGTGGGTGCCGAGCGGCGGGCGCAGCTCTTCCCCTCCCGCAGCAGCAGGACGCCTCCGGGCCGCTCACGCCTCCGCTCCCATCGCGGCCCGGGACCGCGCTCGCCCCTGCCGCCCCGCCCGCGCCAGCCGGCTCGCCCCGCGCATGCGCACCCGCCCCGGCCCGGGCGGTGACGCGCTCACCGGGGGGAGGTGAGGGGGAAAGTGGGGGGACCCGCCTGCCGGCGCGCGCGCGCCCGCGCACGCCCCGACGCTCGGCCAGGCCGGAAGGGCTGCTCAGCAGAGCGCCCCTTCCCGCCAGGCGCCCCCCCGCGGCACGGTGGGGAGGCCCCGGGAGCCGCCACCCCGCAGCCCGTCGGCCGCGAGGGCAGCCCCGTACCGCCGCGCCCCGGGCCGGCCCTGCAGGGCCAGCCGGAGCAGGACGCCCCGGGCCTGAGGGGTCGTAGGCCCAAGGCCGGTGCGGCGGCTTCCACAGCCTGCCTTACCGTCTGAGAGGCCTCGGCGGTGGCTGGTGGGTGCGGGAAGGAGCTGCAGCTGGCAGCAAGTGAAAACATGCCCAGGCACAAGGGGCCATTGTTCCTCGGGCTGAGGCGATGGCGGGTGGGCAGCGTGGGGGGGTTGCTCACCTCCCGTCTCGGTAAGAGGAGGGGTGGCTGGCGGGCGAGGCCAGCTCTGGAGGGATGAGGAGAGGCAGAACGGCAATGGTGCCTCTGCCATGCTCCCCGGGCAGGGGACACCACAGAGGAGATGGCGGTTGCCATCTGGTAGCTCACAGCAACGGTAACCCCGATGGCTGCTGACTGCCAGAGCCTGCAGCCATGCCTGGGCCGCAGCAGGGAGAGCACTCGGCCCGGACTGCCCGCCTGGCACTGGCACGCAGGAGCACTGACAGGTCCGCTTGCCTGTGCCGAGAGCACAGACAGCACATGGACACTGGGGCCCTGCCCGGCAGAAACAGGGGGTGTACTCAGCCGGCTGCGGGTCGTCACTGCCCTGGGCAGCCACTGGGAACCACAGATGGAGCACAGGTACTGGATGCCCACACCTACAGTGGTGGCAGGAAACCTCCCCTGATCCATGGGGCAACAGCCTTGTCACCATCCCTAGGGAATTCTGGTTGCCTTCACTGGATTAGAAGGAAGAGAGTGGACTGACTCATTCCAGCCCGGCACCAGGGCACGCTTCCTTAGTGGTGTTGCTGTTGACAGTTGCATCCTGCTGGCCATGTGCGGGAGCCAGACTAAACCTCTGCCAGGAGACTGGAAATAGCAGGTTGCAAATGGGGTTGAGAAATGGAACTCCTGGGTTTTGGCTGGAGCTGTGTCCTTGGATTTCAGAGTCTGACAGAGGAAAATGACCCGGTAGCATGCTTTACGTGGTGGAATGCATAGGGTACTTGGCAATACTTCTTGCTACGGCAGGTCTCAGAACTGCCTGGCGTCCAGAAAGAACAGAAGACCTCTCACTGGATGCCTGTGTCTGTGCGTAAGCAGAAGACTCTTCAGATGTCCCTCACTGCATCTAGCAAGTGCATTCTTCGGAGGCTGAAACTAATGTCCACAACAGGGAAGCTGTGGACAGCACAGTGATGGAGGATCGTGAGGTGGAGACAGGTCCTATGGGCAGGGCAGGGGCTAAGCAGAGACAGACCTCTTGGGCAGTGCTCCTTTGGGAGGCTGTTCATAGGTGAGCTGCTGAAACACCCTCCTGTCACCAGCTCAGAGCTGATCTGTGAGCACCGCAGTTCATACACAGCCGCTGCTAACGCTGCTTCAGCGTCTCTCCTGCTTCTTTTGCAACCCTGAACCATTCTTCAGAGACCTCCAGTCTGGAATGCTGTTCCTGTTTGGTGTGTTTTCCTTTTGCTCTGAGGCTCTCCTGGTGTTTGATTAGTGTGTGGAGCTGACCTTGAGTGGCAGGACTGAAAGGCAGGTAAAGAGCTTCTTGGGCAAGAACATAAGCATCTCTTTTTTTTCTTTTTTTTTTTCACCTCCAAATCTGGGATAAAATGACTTGCTGTCCCCCAGATACCAGTGATCCTCCCACTCCTGGAATGCCCTAGAGATGGTAGGGCTCTCTCAGTTTTTTCCAAGTACTAAGTCAGGCATTGCTGCCTTCCAAACAGAGATAGGGAAGAAAAAGAACAGAGTTTGGAACAAATACTGCTTTGCAGATCCTTTTTCTGACCCTAATGCTGCTCCTCTGCAACTGGCCTACAACCCAAAGGCCTGAGTTTATGAGGCTGGGGGCTGGGGCTGTGAGTCTTACTGGGTATTTCTGTAGCCTTACAGGCAGTCCTTATACTTGATGAACCTATGTTACCAAAGACTACATTACTAGTGGTATTACCAGTACAGCAGATCTTGAGGGAATCTAGCTTGCAAAGAATCGTGCTGGTCGCAAATGCTGGGTGAAACACTGCAAGGAGGACTTGGAAACACAAGTTTTTTCTGGAACATGGACAAGCCCACATTTCTGAGGAATGCAGCAGCTGTGTTACTGCACTATTTGTAGGAGAGATTTCCGTATAGTACTCACCAGGTTACGTCTAACGTGCAGCAAGGGGATGGCCATTTGCTAGGTTAGAGTAACAAAGCACGTGAGGGTATGAATGAAAAGCAAGACTCCCATCTTGGTCCTGTCACATTCTCTATTTAGGCTGCTTCTGTTTCTGCCATGAATAAAAGCCCTTAACTATGTCTCTCCATTTCCTTTCTTTCTTTTTTTTAAGCTGCCCAGGTTGTGTTGGAGGCAATGGAGGATGGGGGGAAGGGAAGAAGGAGCTCAGCAGGCAGCCAGGAGGAGGTGAGTGAAAGGCAAAATGGCAGAGGGATGAATGGCGCTGCTGCCCTGAACTCCACCTTCTCCCGCCTACTGTCGACTGCTGCCAGGCAGCCTCCCCCAAGCACCGTCAAGCCAAAGGGGCAGCCGCCACAGCGGAAGCATTTTAAAAGCAAACTGAATATCACGTGGTGAAGATAAATAAACAGTACACTGAAAAATCGTGCCTTGTTACCTGCTGCTTCCAGGGACTGATCATTTTAGCCAGGAAGACAGAAAGAGCTTCTTGATGTGTCCAACTGTTCCAGTGCCCCTGTGGATGCCTGAGACAAAGAAATCCTCGTTATCACAAGTCAGAGCTACCCACAGCCATTTCCTCATTGGTTCCCTTCAGCTGTGCCTCTTACGTAATCCTCACCCAACAACTAACTCTGACCTCAGATGAAGGGCACCCTGAGTGAAGGATAGCTGTGATTTGATCCTCAAACATGACAATTCATATTTGGGATGCTAGGGCCAGCTTGTGGTGGCTGCAGCTTGTGTTGCGTGGCAGCGATTACTTTCAGAATATTTTGCTTGTGTTAAGAATATGTCTGTCACACTGTGAGAACCATGACCTCCATCTGTGCTGTGTTAGCAAAGAGAGGTTCACAAAAATCACAATTGAGGACCTCCCTCCCCTTTCCAGTCTTCTGACAGGCTGTGTCACCCCTCATCACTCCCTTCTATTCCTCTTGCTTCCTCTCGTCATGTTACCTACCCTGCTGCTCAGCCCTCTGCAGTGCTCATTTAAATGTGGTGCCTCTCAGGAAGCCATTTCCTAAGGCAAAGTTGGCCGGTGGTTGAATTCTTGGGTATTTCCTCTTGACTTCAGGATGCAGCACCATGAAAGAAGAACAAAACTGATTATCTGCCTGGATTTTTAATGGACACAGGACAGAATAGTGTGTATTAAATCCAGAAATGCATTCAAACACATTCCCTCCACACATTAAGAGTTCCACTGTAAATGAAAGGACAGATACTCTCTGTGTCTGAATTTATGTAAATCTAAGAAAAGTTAATGCAAATACACAAGCTTCTGTTCTTCTGTTGTTCAGCAAACAGTTTGGAAGAGTTTTGGAACCACTTAGGAGTTAGCTCACAAAATAAAATTCTTGAAATACCCAGTATTGTGTTTTGCTTTTGCTCAGAAAACAGCTGAGTTAGTTCAGCCTTCAACATAAACAACAAAGTCCCCGCCACTCCCCAACAGAATACAGTGACAAGAGTAGCAAGGTATTACAACAAAATGCATAAATACATGTTTCTAGATGCATGCACCTTGCATGTGCTAGAAGCTGAAAAATACATACCACACATGAAAGCCCCAACATATATGCAAGCAGATGCTCACGTATGCGAGCTTAACAAATGCCTCAGTAGAAAAGTACCATACTTCCTATAGTCACAAAAGTAAATGCATGTAACAGAGAGAAAATATCACCACTATACTGCATCTAAACACATGCACACACCTGCATAAACACAAAGAACAGGGTACAGCACAAAAATTGTAACTTACTGTACAGAGAAAATTACATTCTTATTGTTGTCTGGGCTGCAGACAGGCATATTGTCTATGTTCCTGAACAATGATACATCATGTAACTTCTGCACCTCCCTCATTTTGTCTAAGGACATAAGACCCCAAAAAGGATGGAATATATTCTGCTGAGTTGGCAAAGCAACTTGAGGCAAAGACCACAGAACATACTGAAAAGGGACTCGCATCTGCAGACCACACAATGAGTATACTTGCATTTGCAACAAAGGGGACAACACGGATGGGAGCAAAGAAAAGCTGCAAATCGATCCTGCAGACAAAATGCAGGGTGGCACAAATCAGGAGGAGCAGAGGACACAGGGAAGAGTTAGGTGAGACAGTTAAGGGATGCCCTCAGAGCTTGAGCGAAGCAGCTGCACACTAGAAGCCAAGGGAATCTCACCATCAGGATCTGAAAGGCAAGAAGAGTTGAGATGCAGAAATGGGCATGTCGCAAGGTACGAAGGAAGAGTTTCACATCAGATTTAGGGGGAAAAAGACACTTGATGCAGGCATGCAGGGCAAAATGGGACATGTGGAAAATGAAGCGGGGGATGTGAGATGAATTTTGTACATGGGATAAAGGATGTCACAAAGAGAAGCCAGGGAGAGGGCCATGGGAAGAATGCTGCCAAGATACAGGTAGGAGGCAAAATTTGAGAAGCAACAGGTAAGCTAAAAATTGCAAAGAGGATATGGTGGGGAGCGTGGAAGGGAAAATGTGAGGCTGCACACTGCAAGTGCTGTGGGGGAAGGGAGAGGTCACAGGTGTCACACCAGTTTGCAGAGCTGACCAAACAGCCCCATCCTACAAGTTGCTGAAAACGCGCTTCCCTTACACAAACAGGTGTTTGCCTATTTGCATCTGTGGGTGTGCTGTCTGTGTCAACAAGGCGCTTTGGGCACAGCGACATCACTGAATATAATCCTTGCTTTCTCCCCTCTAGGATGTTGTTGTGTCAAGGCCTGTTTGTGCATTAATGTGAAAATGTCTTTGCCAAGGGATGCGTGTTGCTGTAGTTTTGCATTTTCAGTAGTTGAGCATGTGAAGAAAAGGATGAAAAACCTGGATTGGTGAAGAGAACAGCAGAGCCATGAGCCATGCATCTCTTGACAAGCAGAAGCAGAGAGGAACAACATCTGGCCACTTTATAGATTTTTTTGGCTATTTTTGGGTGTAGCTCCAGAAATTAAGATTTTCTTCTTGCAGAAGACAGCAATGAAAGAGGGGTACTTGAACCAAACCAGGGATTGAATGCTGATAGCAGCTAGACCTGAGAAGTTGGCTAGAGGGGCTTTATGGAACAGAAGGAAAAAAAATATTAGTGCATGTATTTTCCTGATTTGTTATCTTGGTACTATTCTAGATCTGTGTGTCTGGGTTACATGACAATTTCTTTGGGGCAAGCACTATGCATTGTGTGTACCTAGGAAGAATGTAGATTAGTCAGATCATGAGAGAAGCAGCTGTAGCTGCAGAATAGACGAGATGATAAGGTGGGAACCTCCCACCTCTCTGTCACACAGATTATACTTTATCCAATCTCTTTCATACTTTCCTTCAGGAGATATGTATTTATTGCTCTCCCTGTTCCACAAGTACCAATAACTTTTTCTATTAAATGCTCAAACTGAAACACATTCGATTAAACTCAGAGCACCATTTCTAAATCCTGACTTTGCACAGAGGCTTACTGAGTTTATATCAGAAGCACAAGAAGGGTGTGTGTGCCTAAATACATTTTCTAACCAAATGGATTAAGAACCTTGCCTTGTACCTGTGAGAATGGCCGTGTACACATGTACATCCATACATACTCATGTGCATGCTTAGTTTTCTATGTAGGCTTGCAAATGCATGAGCTTTTTGTGTGTGCCTGTGCCTAAAAGTGGGACAATATAAATCTTCTGGGAAAGGTAAAGGGAATTTAGTCATCCCGGTCCACTCAAGCTGATAAACAACGGTCTGAAGCATGGCTATAGGAACATCCGTTTAGTTAGCAACAAGTCCCTGCTGCTGCAAGACACATCCTGCCATTCTACAGAAAGGACTTTTGCTTAAAAGACTCAGAGGTGGGTGGTGATCCTTCTCAGCGGGCCGCCCCCTGCCCGGAAGGTGCCGGGATCAGGAGCGGACGGCAGGCGAGCACGGCTCTGCGGCAGGCGGCAGGGGTCAGTGTTGCACGCCGTATGCTGCCCGACTAGTCCTCCGCTCGCCCCGCCTCGCCGCCCAAGCGGGAGGCCGCGCTGGCAGCGGGCGGCGGCAGCTGGTCCTGCGAAAAGCGCTGGCGGGGCAGCGCACCGCCCCAGGCTGCCGAACGCCCGCCGCTGAACCAGGGGGAAGGCATGGGGCCGGCTTACGGGGTGCGCGGCCCTAACACGTGCGTGCTACCGTGGAGTGGCCTACGTGGCTGAGGACACCGAGACGCTGCCCCGCTCACGCACCGACGGCTCGCCCCCCCCCCCGTTTTAAGCGCCCCAACGCACGCAACGCTCGCGCCCCACGCTCCACAAGCCGCCCCGGGCAGCGGCCAGGACACCCCACACCGGGGAGGGCGGCAGCAGCGCCCGCCGAAGGGGAGGCCAGCCCTGGACAGTGGCCGAGCCTGGCAGCATCCCACGGTGCCGGCCACCGTCGCCCCACACCCTCGGTCCCTCGCGCGCCTTCCCGACCCTTCCACGTGCTAGCGGCCCCTCCCGTCTCACTGCAGCAACCGTCCGTGCGCCCCCCCAACTCCAGCGAGCCTTCCCCCGGCGGCCAATAGGAAGCCTGTTGCCAGGCAGACAGCTCATTTGAATCGCCCAATCAAGCGCCCACCCACTAGTCCCTCCTTATATGGGGAATCGGGGTGCGCTAGCTAACCCTCCCCCCACCGCCAACCAGCCTCACTGACGCGCGCGCGAGCGAGCCGGGCCCTGCCCTCATCCCTCCGCCGCGGGCAGAGCGCGGGAAAAGCAGCCTGGCTCCCGCCCCGCCCCCACCTGACGGCTTCCCGCGCGGGGGCCCAGCGCCGGGCGGAGTGAGGGGAGGGGACGGGAGGGGAGGGGCGGACCGCACCGCGGGGCGGGCGAGAGGAGTCCTGCCGCCGGGAACGCTTCCAGCGGGAGGGAGGGAAGGCGGGCAGCTGGAGTGGAAAATTCCAGGCAGGAGGCCGCGTGAGCCCGGCCGTCGCCAGCGCTGCCCTCCCACACGATCCCGCTGCTTGCCCACCCCGCGTTCCTTCGGGAGGGCCGGTCAGGCTGTACGCTCGGTTTCCCCCGCTGGGCCGCGCCGTGCCGCAGCGGCGGCGGGCAGAAGGCTCGGCTCCCCCAGGCAGCGCCTGCTGTCGCAGCCCCGCGGCTCGGCGGGGAAAGTGGAGCCGGGCTTTCGTGCTTCGCGCCCCCGCCTAGCCTCGACGGGCCGTAGGGGGAGCCGGGGGATGAGGTGCGCCCCCGCTGCCGGGCGGCCGCCGGCCGTTGTGTAGCGCCGAGCGCACATTGTTCTGGCGACCGCGCTCCCCGCGGCGCAGCCCGTCCCTCTCCCCTCCCTCCTCCGCCTCCCGTCCCTCTCCCCTCCCTCCCCAGGTCCCTCCTTCCCTCGTCACCGGGCGGTGTATAAATCCCCTTCCCCGCCGTATCCCCCCACCGCGGGAGACCCTGGTACTTTGGCCCCCGAGGCGGGAGCCCGCCGCCGCCTCCGGATCGCTGGGACTTTGCGCTCCTGCCGCTGACCACCCCCTCGTTCCCTCCACGCGGGGCTCCCTCGGACGGTTCCCACCGGCCTCTTCCCTTCGCTACCCGGGCCAGGATGTCGGAAAAACGCGTCGAGGAGGCGCCGGCGGAGCTGAGCGCTAAGGTGAGACCCCCGCCGCGCCGCTCCCGACGCGGGGCGGGGAGGGGGGGGGGGGGGGGGG
>VFFE01006117.1:17633-29484 GCA_008921705.1 Burhinus oedicnemus
TTTCACTCTCTTTTTTTTTTTTTTTTTTTTTTTTTTTTTTTTTTTTTTCCCCAGAGAGATGGCCTGATGGGCTCTATTTGAGCCAGTAACAGAGCAGAAAGTGTCCGCAGCGCTCTCCCTGTTCAGGACTAATGTTACTTTGTCCTAGCACGAGCTTCCCACACGCTGAGGCACGGGGTGGGGAATGCCTGCGTGTGGCACAGTGTATCAGCCGTGTAGAGAGCGCTGCGCTGCTGCTGTGGGTCAGTGGGGAATGAGGCTTAGGGCTGGCAGAATAAACTGTCCTCAGGAAGGAGTCACTCAAGTTCATTTTCAGACCTATCAGAAATCTCCCCCATTTTCTCAGTGCAAGTCAAAATGATCTGTACAGATACAAGGATGGTTAATTCTACTGGCACTAGGGGTTTTTTGTGATGTGCTCTACTCATCTGACCTGTTAGTGAACAGTTCCTTCTTTCAGGGAAGGATAACCTAACAGGTTTTGGTTCTGCAGCCTCTTCCATGTAGGAAGAAGGGACACCTCCCTCTCCATCCTGCCTGTGAAGTAGATGAAAGTTCTTCCAAGGTGAATCATGACCCTTATGGGGCTGTAACAGGATTCAGGGGGAATTGCAAAGTGTTTGTTAGCCTCAAAATGGCTAATCAGTTTTAATCACTGGCAGCAACTCAGAAATCACAGCTGGTTCTCATGTTCATGCCCTGGAGCAGCAAAGCTGTTGCCTGCAGTTAAAGGTAGCTAGTTGCTCCTTCCCAGTGCAGATGTCTTCAGCCAGTGGTTACACACCATGGAAAAGGGGGATGACTAGTTAAGTGTGCTGACAGGAAGACATAGGTCAAAACAGCTGCATTTGTGGAGGGGCAAGGAGCGAACCTGAAAACATGTGGATCAAGTAATAGATCGCTTACTTCCATGTTACTCTCCATTAGTGAAGCATTGCTGCAGAGCTGGTTTTCTCCCTTGGTGAGCTCTCCCAAATTGGCCATTAGACTTTCTGACTTGGTCTCCTGATACAACTACTGCTGTCTGACATTAGTGTAAACTTTCAGACTTCATGTCAAGAAATGCACCCAATTCATTCTGCACTGGATGAATCAACAATGTGTAAGCACGTTGTGCAGACTGCTTGCGTCCTGACGAGGCTGATAGCTCTGCTCCTACAGTCACAGTAGAAGTATGTGCTTACTTAGCAACAAGCAGCTGATGAATTAATCTGATCCCTCCACTAGATGGGATGGCAGCACCATAATTTCTAAGCACTTATGGTTAAAATGTGAAGTTCCAGCACAGCCTGCTCAATATGACTGGTTCCCATGCCAGATACTACTACCCAGGGGCTATGAAAGGCAAAAGTGCTTAGTTCGAGTTCCTCTTCATCACAAAGGGCACAAAAAAGGAAATGATTCAGTGCCCCAGAGACATGATACACAGATGACTGGGGCTGACATCATCCAGCAATCAGGCAATATGGTGCCCCTGCAACCCTTTAGGTCATATCCTAATGTGAACAGAAATGAGGGAGCAAGCAGAGGGTGAGAGCTGTCACTTCAGCATTGTCACTAGATGCAGCAAGTGCTGTTAGCTGTCCAAAGAAAGGACAGACAAGCTTATTTTTGGAAGCGGTAAGAAAGTTAACGTTTTCATAGATCTCTAACCTTAATAGTCAGCATACTCTTACTCCACTATTGCTAGTACAGTAATGTCCATTATGCCCCTAATTACACTTCTCCTTCATTATCCCAGAGTAATGATAGCAGATAGCGTATGAGTAATACCTCTATTCGTCTTGCTTTATGCTTTTAATTTTGTGTGTAGAAGTTGGGAATGTTGTTATTACTACTTTCTCTCTGAGGGGAAAAAAGAGACATAAAGAGAACACATAAGTTGCCCAAGAACTCTCAGCAAGTGTATAGCCCAAACGAGCAGTACCTGCATGCCCTGATTCCCAGCCTCTTGAACAATATTCTGCATTATCAGGGCCCACCATCACCATAAACTTTACAGGAAGCTAGACACAGTCCCTTTAGAAAACCTCTTGGATTTTTATCTTGACAGTGCAGCAGACTAGACATTGTGTTGACTCTAATCTTAAAGGTACATTTTTACTGAAATTAAATGTGAAAATAAATACAACCTTGAGGACACTAGGTCATGTGTTATATTTTTATATTCAGGTTTGTTTAATCTTTTAATTTTCAGTTTTCAGAATGCCAAACATCTTTGTCCTGACACCACTCAGACAGGGTTCATGTACTGTCAATCCAAACTGGACAGTTGAATAGAGGGCAACAGGAGCTTGTGGGATCTGGGAAGGTGTGAGGAATAAGTAATGATTCTAGTATGAGCATGAGTTGATTAGCAGTGAAATTATTATATGCTTTGTAACTTAATGCCTAGCATTATGTTCCAGAGTTAATGTCCCCTGGAGAGGAACTGAACACTTGTAATTCCCCCCAAGCTAAAGCCTCAGAGGCCACAGAAGCAGTCAGGCAATACTGCATCAGGTATGTTCAGCTAATGCTTTCAGTGCTTCCTTAGTAACCTGAAGGACTTGCATTCTAAAGCAGTTTCATGGCAAAAGATGAATGCTATTCCTAGAGAACTGGGGAATACCCCGGGCCTTTCATGTCATATTTATTTTGAGCTAAGGGCCTCTCTTAGCTTCATTCTGGTACAGCTCCGTTTCATTTGTCCAAATGGTGCACATTGCAACCATTCTAACTGTTGCTTCTTTGAACAACAGTAGCACGTGGGTATAAATATCCTGAGAGCATTGTCACATATCAGATACTGTGGGCAAGGCAAAATCTCCTTTGTTCTGTGGTTACTTTTTGTTGCCCCACAGTGTAAATTCCACTGAAAACCACTGAGTTTTCTCAGTGTGTGTGTAAAAAAAAAAAATTAAAAAAAATCCCATCCCTGCATATCAAAGAAATATTAGAGAGTCAGGTACAAGTCTCCTGGACACTTCCTTGATGTGCTGGCATCACTCAGTTTTCAGCAACAAACACAACAACTGAAAGGGCAACTCCAAAGACTAGTATGTGTCTCTGCTATGCCTTGAAGCAGCATTTTCTCACACTACTACTTTAGACTATACGAGCTGTTGTCTCCCCACTGTCCCTCTCAGAAGGTTCACAGGTCACCTTTGTGACCTGTGAAGCTATCCTAGTTATTGCTTCTTGTGATGTGCGTGTATCATTCATGCTTTTAGCAATTGTGGCTTTCACGTTTTGCTCGCATTGGCACACTTCAAAGGGAACAGTTCTTTACTCCCATTGCAGGCTTCCCCTGGATCAAGCAATATCCCCCTTGCCTGTGGTGGTGGACCAGTTAAGACAGATGCTGGCCACCTTGCCTGTTGGTATTATTTGTCTAGTAGTGACGTTCAGAAGCTGTATTCCACAATGAGGTCCTCATTTAACACAATAACACACAGATAGTTCCCACCCACAGAGATCTCACTGCCTAGGGTTATGGAAAAATATATCAAGCGGAGGTCAAAGAATAGTAAAGGGCAATAATGCAACACCAGCCACCCTGCTTTCCATAGGCCTCTTGCCTCGGGGGTAACAGTCAACCTTGCCTGCATAGGACCAGCTGTCTCTTACTTAATACATACACACACACATGCACATACATGCAGGCTGAGCATAAATTAAACAGTCTTTAGAGTGCTAACAAATAACAAATGTTAAATTCAAGCCAGATGTGACCCACTCCCTAGACACCGGCAAGCAACTTTGGGCTGGAGTTCCATGCTGTTGGAGGTGACTTGGAAAGCAGGCTGGACAGGAAGGCTCCAGCGGGACTCTCTGAGGTCTCACCTTTCCTCCAGCTTAACAGAATTCCTAGACCCAGGCTATCCTCCAACAGGCAGAGTGGCTGTTCTGATGTCTTTGCGCTTTGCTTAAACACCGTACTTCTTGGAAGACAGCAGGTGAGGGGGGGGGTTTATGCCCATGATGTTGGTTAGGGTATGTTCTACTTAGATGTTTGGAAAACAAAGGTATGTAAGCCTTTAGAGTCTGACAATCTAACGGATCCTGTCCTGTGCATCCTATTCTGTGTAGGCATCTTTCGGGGCCTTTGTACATCCAGACTTTTCCTGCTAATGTTGGATCTGAGTCTCAAATCCAGTGTAGCAGGCAACCGAGTTAATGCAAGGCTGAGCAGCTGGAACTCCTGTGTGGCTTGCAAGATGGAGCAGAAAGCCTGCTGCAAAGCATCCTGCTCTGTGGCTCCAGCGAACCTGCAGAAAACATCAGTGGCCTTGGCGCTCAGAGCGCATGCCTGTGGGAAAAGAGCCATCAGAATGGATTTGTGGATTAGGAAATCTTTTGTGTACAAATTCAAAGTTGCCCTTGAAATGATGTTTCTTTAATTTCAAAAGACTGCTGCTTCTGAATTTTTCCCTTTTGATTAACTAGGAATTGCATCAGCATCCCCATTATTATTACTAAATAAAACTCTGTTTGAGTTTCAGTCCATAAAGTTTGATCAAATGCATTTTACTATTGCTGTCTAAACATTTCATCTAGTTAATGTCTAACTTCAAGTATTTTTAATATTTGTACTTCCCAAATTATTCGGAGAGAAGCTACTGATCGTAGGCCAAATGCTGATGTCATTTACACCAACAATTAGCCCAACGTTGCTCAACTCTTGTCAGGTGCTGCGAGCGTTTGAGGCTCTGGTGTCCTCCCTTGCTTCTCCCAACAGATGGCAGCCTCTTGACTTCTCTCTTTTCCTCTCTGATTTTAGGTAAAAGGCAGCAGGGAAAACACCCTTATTGTATTTTTGCCTTGAACAAGAAAGATTTTGGTCCTTCTTGATATAACCTTTGCTTGTCAGACTAATGGTGGTGGGGGAAAGAGGCCGATCCCCGAAGCCCAGAGAAATAGAGGAGTGGATTTCACGTTAATACATGAAATAACAGGGATGACTTTACAGTCAATATGTCATGAAATAGCTGTCAGAAAAGTCTGAGTCAAATGTAATGTGAAATGTTCACAGAAAAAGGAAGCAAGCCCAGCCGAACTCCTCCGCTATGGCATGTTTTGGGGCACAGCTGCCTCTTGCAAATACTCTTTAGAAACTCAAAAAAGCTTCTGTGACTGGCTAAAAATAAGCCTTGGCACTTTTCATGCAGACTTTGCAAAGCCCTGTTACAGATAGGAATCAAGGCTCGACAGCCCTGCGAGGTAAGAAGTAAAAGACTTTTATAGATGGAGGAAAGCGAAGCACCAAAGTTGGTCTACACACAATTTTACTACTAGCTATAAGTATTTTGGTGAGGACTGAGATCTTTTTATCTTTTTGTTGTAACAGTACGCTCCCCACTGTGCCAGCAGTTATAATGGTACAAAGGTACGTTATAGTGGCAAGATTATTCCCCTTGCCCAACATAAGCATATTATTCTTATAAAAGTACTTGAATACCAATATATTTGTGTTAATGTTAGAGAGTTTGTGTAGCTTTACTGAACTGGTAGAGTTAAAGCAGTACAACCTTGGCATATAGATAAGGACTAAGTATCTTATCCAAATATATGGAACAAGTAAATGACTGATCTGGGAATAATACACAGCAGTCTTCCTTCTCAAGCTGCTTCTCGAATTGCCCAAAACTATTCTGTTCACATTTCTTCTCACTAAGGGGTAACACAAAGCATCATTGTTTGTCAAAATGTCACGGTTTAAAAAGAGATACCACCCTCTTATTTACAAAACCAAGTGAAACAAAACATTCAAAAGTATTTGTCTTCTCTCTGTCCTTCTTCCAGTGATACCTGGCCTTTTTGTGTGTGCTTCCACAGGAGTGAGTTTTAGTAGTGCTTTAGTTGGGCCTGACAAAATATAGATATTTGCATGGAATTACTTGTGATAGTTTTGGGGTTTTTTAACGTATATTTACCAATGATCATCCCAAGTGGATGGTTGAAAAAAAACAACAAAAACCAAACTTAACACAAAGACCAGCATATCCAACTGTCAGGTGGAAGTATGACAGTAGCTTAACAGTGTACATCTAACGACTTGTAAAATATTAGAAATGGCTCTGTCCCTGAGGGATTTCATGAAACCTTGAATCTCAAGTTTCCTCTCCATGTAGATGTGGGACTCAACTCACTGAGCCCTGCAATGGGGACAGCCCTAATACAAGGCCAACAAGGAGGAATGTGGTCCCCAAAGGGTCTAACGCAGGAGGCGATGGGCAGGGGAAGAGGAGAGACTTGGCTGTACTGTGTGTGCAATATTGTGCAACAGTGTAATGGGATGTGCAGTAATACCAAATTAAAAGGAAATGGGCCTTTATGGGGGAAGCGGTAGGGCAGGCCCACAGCTGTACATCATGTGAAGATTATGTTTTAGTTGCGTTTTTCTCTGTTCAAGTTGCCTTATTTGTATGGCTCTGCATCCCTATCTGAGCCGCCCCATATCTCACTGTTGTAGCAGTTCAGAGAACGCAGGTTTCTATTATCCTCTACCAATCAGCCTTTGCGAGTTGTCTTCCTCGCATATTACACTGAAACTTGTCTTCCTTGCCCACTAGACAGGAGCTTTATGGGCAATGTGGGCTAGCCATGGAGTTGGGCTCTCCAAGGAGAATAATGGAGCAAGCCTGCAGAGCACTGGCCCCGTAAGGGTCACTAGAGGCAGCTAGGGCAGGTGCAGACTGATCTTCAGCTGAGCCAGACTGAAAAATTTCAAGACAGTCATCAAGCCAAATGAAATATTTCTAAAGTTCAGAATATTTTTTTTCTTTTAAAACTTCCCTTTCTGTGAAAAATGCTGCTAATTCAGTATTTCAGGACAAAAATTAATTTTGAATTATCTGGATTTCCCTTGGGAGGGAAATTCTGCTTTTCAATGAGCTGGAAGTTGATGTATCTTAAAATTCCCAGGCAACAATCTTATATTGGTATTTTTAATTCTGAGGTCCATTCCCATGAGTTTCTAGTGTTTTTAAAGTAGGTCAAATTTTGAACACAAAAAACCTTAAGAGTTATGCCCCTTTCATCTTTTCTTAGGAGCAATAAGCCTTTTTGGTATTATTGCTGGCTTAAATATTAAACAGGAAGCAAATTACATTTCTAGTCATTAAAGTACAATAGAACAGCTCTATTGTCTGAATCAGTGCAATATTAGGTCAGATTGTCACAAAATGCTCAAAAATGAAGTCATATTGAAAGAATGCAATAAATTAGACTTTTTATGCTTTTACTACGAGCTCTGCTTGATGAGGGTTACTTCTTCATTTCTGCCAATTAAGGTAGGAAATTCAGGCCCCAAAACTTGAATTCAGTAAGCAACTATATGGAATTTGATATTCACATGCATAAAGTCACTACGAAAATGTGACACATTTCAACGTTGCTGTTTACAAGATTCCAGGCTTACTAGTCCTTCTACTGTGTGACCAGACACCTTATTTTTAAGATCTGTTCTAAATGATTCCACAAATAGAGGCATTTGTTTGCAAGTCTATTGGCTTGAAAGGTATTGTACTCTACAGGGTTTTAGCTCAAGCAGCACAGAGGTGTGGAGCTACAAAGTGGCCTTTTGTTAAAACGCTCCTCTAGTCAAACCCCCTGCTCATAAAAATGTAATGCTAGGACAGACCTGAAAGATCTTGCAGGGACAAGTGTAGACAACGCTTGACAGTATCTGATACCCAGTGCCTGTTAGCCTCCTAGCAGTGGTGTCCTGACTACATTTGCTATCCCTGACTTGACATTAAGCCTGACAACAAAACTAAGCAGAGGCTGGAAACTGCTGATGCTTAGAGAGGCAATCATTGAGCTGACTGGTGATAGTGTGTCTTCAGGAAAAGCAGAGGCTGCTGGCTGTTGCTGGAAGAGATGGGGAGTTTTGGGTTGTTTCTCACAGGTGCTGTGCTCCCAGTGTTGCAGTTCCCAGCCTGTCCCAGTAAGGCAGCGTGCCACTCGAGATCTTCCTGCTTTCCTCCCTTGGGCAACTGTCCAGAGAGTGTTTGGCCCCAGTCAGATGTAATTTTAAAATCATTCAGTATTCTGTCGCCTCCAAGGACTCTCTTACTGCACAGAACCCACAAAAGGTTTTCCAATATCTGAACTAAAACACTGCTGCAAACGAAAGCTGTTACTTCTTGTCTTGACCCAGTGGATTTGGAGAACAATTTATTTATCTTCCTCCACAGTTATTTTACTTAATGCAGGAACCTTGTACTGTTCCCCTCTTTCTTCCCTTTTCTAGACTAAACAAATCTAGTTCCTCTGCCCTTTTTTTGTAGGCTGTGTTTTCTAAGAGTCTTACCACTGCTACTTCAAACCTTTTCATCTCTGATCATCTGAATCTCTTCTAAATGCAGTGTCTGAAACCAAACACAGTATTCCAGCTGAGGCCTCCTTGGTACTGGGTATAGAAGAACTATTTCTTCCTGGGCTTACTTTAAGTACAACTCTCCTTTTTGTACACCCTAGAATGAGATTTGGCCTTTTCACCTTTTCTTTGCATTTCACTTGTGATCTAGCCTGAGTTCTTGGATCCTCTTTTGTAGTCTTTCTGCTTCCTTAGTTATTCCTCTTTCAGGAGGAAATTCCTCAATTATTTCTACAGTTGATTTCTACTTCTATACTATGCTTAGCAATTCTATTAAATACCACGTTGTTGGTTGGATTACTTCCTCAAGTTAACACAATCGGTTTGTGTTCTAATCATGTCATCTGTGAGGTTTGTAATGTTTTTGAGCATGATTTCTAACCATAAATTTTAAAAGTGTGCTCTGTATCCCACAATTATTAATTACAACATTAAACAGCAGCAGACCCACATCATCACTGGAAATACTCTTCTGTGTCAGCAAATCACCAATAACTTGCTGGGCATCTCTGAAACAGCTGCAGTTCCCACCAGAAATGCAGCCTCATGATCTGTGGTGGACAACAAATGCCGCTCAAGGAGAGGAATCTCCTCCTCTGCATCTCTTTAAAATCCCCTGTCCTTCTGCAGTATGCCTTTTAATCATTCATTGTCATATATTCATTGCCACCTCTACCTGTTGTTACCTCCCAGCTAGTAACTCTAGGTATCTGCTCTCTAACGGTCACATAATTTCTCATTCGGTGAAATAACTCAGCTAGAGGAGCCTTCAGCTCACTCTCGATACTTAGTTACAGACTGTGAAAGATTTATGTATATGAAGTATGCTCAGTTTTACTGTCATGCGCCATTGTTTTGACAGCCCAGATGAAGTTCCAGGTATGACATTATCAAACAGAATATGCCCTAGAGAAATTATTTTTCTGAGTGTTTTACTTCACACTCAGTCTCAGCTTAAAAATGCAGAACAGGCCACAAGAAAATGAAAAGAAAATTAAAGCTCTGATTCGGCAAAGAACCTCAGCATACGCTTCCATTTAAGCAGCTATGCAGTCAGATTACGCCAGTGCTTAAAATCCAGGTGCTTCACTACAATACTGAGCTGAGTCTGATGGGGGTCCTTACCTTCTTTTACTACCAGTTGTAATTTGCTTACTAATTACTCCCATTACACTTAAGAAACCCCACCAAATCCACCTCCAAAAAAAAGGGGGGGGGAGGGGGCTACATAGAGCATATTCTAACTGGAGCAATAGAGGTGCAGTGGGGTAACCCACATGACTGGAATACAAATATGAAGGTAACTCCTTGTTCAGGGAGGATAATAAGGGAGGAAGGGGGAAGAGAGATGTCCTTGCTTATTGTACATCTCTTCTGAAATCAAATACACTAAGGGAGTGACAAGTGCTCTAAGTCCCTGGGAATGATGAAAGGAAAGAAGCTGGGCACTCTACTGGTAAGGAACTGCTACAAAACCCAGCTCACGGGGCAGAGGAGCTTTCTGTAAGCAGCTAGCAGAATTGCGCAAGCTGATGGCCATGGGAGACTCAGTTGCTCAGGAAGGACCACAAGAAGGGGCATTTCCTGGAAAACACCGGTGACAAACTTTGACATGGAAGATAGAGAAACCAACTGGACTGGGAGCTCTTCCCCACGTGGCTCCAACAGACAGATATAAATACTTGTGATATGAATGTGGGAGGTAACTTAGGTTAGGGTGATAACTTTAGATTGGGTGATCCATTCAAAAGGAAGGACAGAGAATAGCAAATGTAACTGACTGCTAGGATGAGGGAATTGGAGAATTGTTATGTTGGATCACATAGGAGCAGCCCGTCATAGAAAAAGGAGGTAGGAAGCTCTGGGTTCTTCAAAGGAATGATAACTACCAAATCTAAAACAACATAGTGTACAGGAAGGAAAAGGAAGTATAGTAAGATACAAATTTGGATAAAGCATGAGTTTATTTGACCTGAAACAAAAAGCAAGCACACAGAAGGTGGAAGGTAGGTCAGAAAACAGAGTTCTGAAAGAACAGCGCGAGCACGCAGGATTACAATCAGAAACACCAACAACAGAAAAAAGCAGAAGAGGTGTTAAGGATGGTAAAAACTTTATAAATATACTAATGGTAAGAAAAACTAAGGAAGGTCTTGGTCTTCTCTTTGATGGGAAGGGATGGAGACTGCTAAAGCTAACTGCCCTCAGGTCCCTTCTAGAGGAACCATCGACGCAAGCCGACCCTGGGACTCCGACCGAATCCTTGAGGTGCTTGTGGCAACGCTGCTTATTGTCAGCCCGCTTTGGACCTGGTTGCAAAATTAAGACATAAAACCGATTCCTTCACTGGAAAAAAAAACCCCAAAAAACAAAAAGCCCAACCCACTGCCTCTGTCTGGGGCGGGGGTGTGGTGCGGTGTGTCTGTGCCCCGGCCCTGAAGACAGAGGTTCCCTCGAGTCCCGTACCGAGGTGAGGAGTCCCTGGTCCAGGGCAGAGGCTAGAGCGCCCTTGGGAAAAAATGACTTCACCTCGCTTCCCGGGCTGAAAAGCCGAGATCCGCCTCAAAAAAGACCGTTCAACAAGGACCGGCGGTGCTACGGAGCCAGGGCAAGCCGAGAAAACCCGCCGCGGCGGGTGGAAAGCGTCCCTCGGGCGCGCGTGGCTGAGGGAACGCCACATAAAGCGGCGGGGGGGGAGGGGGGTGGTGAGGGGAAACGAGCTCGCCCCCCCCGGGCGCCGCTCGCCCCCCTCGTAAGGAAGGAAACGGTTGTGTGTCCCTTCCTCCCACACCCGGGCCGGCCGGCGCCGCTGAGTGAGGCGAGCGATCAGCGCCCTGCCCGCCCTCGTTACCGGCCGCTCCCCCTCGCCTCGCCGGGGCACCGCCACCCTTCCCCCCCCACACCCCGTGGCCGTTGGGCTCCAGCGGCTGCACCGGGCGGGGGCGGAGGGCACCGCTCGATTGGCCGGCGGCGCGCCAAGCCCGGCCGGTCCGCTGGGCTGCCGTTGGCCCGGGCATTTGATGGCTCCGCCCCGCTCCTTCTTCTCCATTGGTCGCCTGGGCCCACCGGGTCCCGCCTTGCCCCCGCCCCTCCGGGGTCATTTAAGTTTATGGAGAAAATAAATAAATAAAGTGGGAAATAGAAATGCGTAGAAGGCGGGGGGGGAGGGAGAGGGCGCGCAACCTAGCCTGCTGTTTGGAGGCGGAGACGCTCGCGGCGGCCAATCGATACCCAGCTGCCGGTGAGAGTGGCATCTCCGTAGAGCCAGTCAGAGCTCTAGACCGGCGAAGGCGGCCGTTATCGTGCTAAACGCCGGCCAATGAGAGGCGCCATCCGTTTGACCAACACTTGCGCCTTCCAATAGGAGGGGCGCGTAGCGGGCCGGGGAGCGCGGCTTTGCCTATAGAAAATTATCAAGGAGTGGCGAGGAGTGGGGCGGGCCCAGGCAGCGGCGGGGGGCGAGGCTCGCCCGGGAGTGGCGGGGCTGTG
>VFFE01006117.1:29504-57540 GCA_008921705.1 Burhinus oedicnemus
GGGGTGGTGGGGTCGGCGGCAGCCCCCGGGAAGGAGGGAGGGAGGTGGGGGTGCGCAAGGTGCCCGGCCCGGCGGGGGCGCTGGCTGCTTGCGGGGCGGCTGGTAGCGCAGGGTGGTTGGGGCGGCGGGGGAGAGCCGGGCTTGGGAGGAGTTGATCGTCCTCCGACACCGATGAGCTCAGCTGCTTTTTTATGCCGTCGCTTCGGGCTCGTGGAGAAAATACGCACGTTGGTCCTCGCTGAGGTTGGCAGCGCGTTTCTACCTGCGCGAGCCATCGGGATATTTTATATCACGGGTCCAACAGTGGCTTTAAAAGCAGTCAGTCGCTTGTCGTTTCAACGCCAGACATCTGTTTATGCCAAGATGGCAGGGTCTCGTACCAAGGTTTCTTTACCCCTGTCAATAGGGAATGTTCTCACATTTATAAATTGGAGTACAGAGGTAAAATGAATTTGCTAGTCGTTGCAGCGAGAGAAGTAGAAAAGGGGCTGCCTTAGTGCCAGTCATGTTATCCAGACTTTGCTTCCTTTTCTAGCCAAGTAAGTCTTAATTTTTCAGGTTAAATGCCCTCTTATAGTCCTCTGCTAAATGGCAAACGAGAAACTGTAAGAAAGTAAGAGTCACAGTCTAGTAAAATGAACTAATATACAAAGCCTGAAGCTCTGTTCTCGGATCAAAGTAATTATTTAGGAGGAAAATGTACCTCTATAAAACCTGTGATTATTTACAATTGTGTATCAGTCCTGCAATCCGAACACCACCTTAGGTCTTTCTGAATGCCCGGGAGGTACTCTCATATAGAAATAATGTCTTTGAGATTATGGGGCTAATGTTGTAGAAACGCAGAATCATTCAGCATCTGAATCTTAGGGTGCTTTGCAAGAAGGGGTAACTCGGGAGAAAAATAAATTATGATAGGAAAGTAGTTTCATCCCTCTTTTACATGAAAAAAAAAAACCTCAGAGGCAAGAGCTCTCTTAGCAGCTAGGCTGTCTTTAGTAGATGCTATGAGCACACAATATTAGAGCTGATTGGGAGGATCCTTTCCACCCCAGTGGAAAATGTGGTATTTGTGAAGTTGCAGTTTTCTGCAGGAAAGTTCCAGTTTTACTGGAAAAAAAGTTAGGCTCTTCTGACCAGAAAATTAAAGTGATGGTTCATGGCTACCTGCCTTGAAGACTTCTGTCAATTCCACTTTCTGCTGCTTACAGGGAGAAAGCACAGTTAGAATCTTCCCCTGAGAGACCTCCCCCCCCCCCCCCCCCCCAAGGGATTGCTTGGAATTTTTATTCCACAAAGGATGTGAGACCTTTAGTTCTTACTCTGAAACACAACTGAACATTTTTTCATAGGATGAAAATTCCAGTATTTGGCCAGCACAAATCAAAACTTCTGGAAACTTGGGGCCAGATCTTTGGCTTGTACAAACTGGCTAGTTCCATTGTGTTTAGTCCACAGAGGATTTGGCCCTAGTTAATTAATGGTTCACCCAAGGTCGTTCAGTAAGTTGATTTTTAGAGCTGGAGACTGAATCCAGAGCTGTTATTATTCAATCCTGTCATGTATCTTGAAGTTTACTGCACAACATTTTATTTTTCTTAGACAAGCTGGATTAATAAGAGCCAGAATCCACAAGGCTCTGATTGCAACTTTTCTTAAAAATCATGTTCTGAAAAATTTATTCAATTGTGATCTTGCTAGAAAAGAGAGTAAATATGTTGTAATTAGTGCATAGGTGACACTGACTACCGAGGGAGAGAGAGGCCTGAAAAACTGCTTTTGTTATTTAAACCTTTCTTTCAAAGTACAAAAGCATTTGATTGGCACTTCACTGATTTAATAGTCCATTTGTAATGCAGGAAGAACATTACAGAAGATTTTAGCATTATTTTAAATCTCATCATTTAATCTGTAGGTGTTTTAAAAAAATCCTCATTTCTAGCAGAAGAAAACTTTCTGATAGCATGTAGAATCTGTGACTATTGTTAAAGATATCCGTCTGTCTTCCAAAATGGAACGGCTTGTAAGTCTTAAAACATAGCTTGTTTGTTGTGTTAGCACCAAAAAAAAAACCCCAAAACCTTCTGGCCAAGGATTTCATGGTTGCTGTTACTACCTTGTAATGTTAGGAATGGAATCCTAAGCCCCCTGCTTTAAAATCCGGGTTGCTAGCATTCAGACGAAAGAGGAGAGCAGTTCAGATCCCGTGCAGTGGTGATGCCAGATGTACAAGATACCAGCTAGTTCATTCAATAGACTGAATTTACAGAGGTTGTCTTTCACCTGTACTTGCATAAAGATGCTTTCTGAAGGTTGAAATGTTTTCTGTTTTACACATGGGGAAGATACAAAGGCAAGAAATCCAAACAGACTAGTATGCACATACACCCCACTCCCCCAGCGTTTCTGATTTTGAGGGGAAAAGAAGATTTCATAAAGTTCATGAGGGCTCGTCTTTGCCTTCCAAATGTTTGAGGAGTGACTTCACTGCTAAAATAGTATATGCTAGAAAGACCTTGAATTAAACAGCACTGAAATGACTTCCCAATGTCAAAGAGCAGTCAGTCACAGAGTTTGAACAGACCTTCTGCCTCCCCGGCCACAGCTGCACCTATTGGCTTCATTGTCCCATCCCTCCTACGCACATGCATGCCTGGCATTGTTTTATAAATACAGCAGAAACTTGATAATTCAAACTGATGACTTGGAGAGCCACTTGTGGAATTAATTTATTGTGTAAATTAGTGAGTAGATATGGAGGCAGATTTAAAAAAAAAAAAGATGCTGTGTCATAGTGTATGATTTGTTCTGTTACCTCAAACAGTGTGGTTTAATTGTCACTGCGCTAATTGAGTATCCTGGAAAATATTTTGCTTGAAATTTTAAAAGTAAAGTCTCAAAAGATCTCAGCATGGTTCTATCCTTGTTATTTAAATCTGTGCGGGGAATTGGGTTTTCAGATCTTCAATGAGGAGTTATAATTTGGGATTAGAAATTAATCCATAGCACCTATTTTATGGCACAGGATTTATAGCATGCCTCAGAGGTTAAACCATAGCCCTAGTGTCCTGATCTGTGCTGTAGGCTTATTTGATTTCAGCAGAACTGCCTGGCTAAGACAAATAGGATTTGATCCTTGCTGGGTAACCTTGGTCAAATTCCAGGTGGCCCTCAAGACTTACTATTTCCATCTTGGTATTAGAAAATACATGTGTTCTTTTTGTCTATTTTTCACAGGACCTCAGCATTGTTCAGTATAGTTTGTCATGTGAGACTGTAAATCGCTTCAAGCGAGGTGGGATTTTAGATTTGCAAACTGTTCCCAAATGATCGCATGTGTATCATGAAGGAAGAGTCTGTCCTCTAGCCAAGTATGGACAGAATTTACCAAGTTTAGCTCATTAAGATTCCAGAGTGACTGCAGATATTAATGTAGAAGATGCTATGGGGAAAAATAATTATTTTTAATTTGTTCGAAGTACTAAATTAATGTTAAGTAAGCAGAATTCAGCTGTAATTGCATACATAGTAGTCCAAGAAATCTTACCAGCAGTTTAAGCTCTCTGAAGAGGCCAGGTAGTGCAGAAAGCGTGCAGAAATTACTATGGTATTGACAAACAAACAAACAAAAATATAGCGTCTCAGATTGGCAGCTTTTGGTAAACTTTGTTTATACTTCCATAGGCATGCTGACCCTTGAGCTTGGGTATCAGAGCAACTCAAACAAAACAAAATTCAGTTCCTTAATTTTCATGAGCAGTATACATTGAGGTGAATCACTGAAACAAAAAAGAATGGTTGCCATTGACAGGTTTTCACAGCCAGAAGTGATTTTGGAAGGTCTGTATTGCTTTGTGGCCTGAGCAGGATGAACAGAACAAAAAAAGATTTCAGGATGTACATTATTTTACACTTACTGATATTAGTAGATCTCAGATTCTACTCTGATTTTCCCAGGTATTCATGAAAGGTGCCTCAAGGAATACCAGAATACAACACTTTGTAGTTAGATTTTCTCATAATACCACGGAAAGTTCTGAGTCTGATTCTTTTACTACTTACCCAAAGAAGTAATTATTCCTTCAGCTTTCCTTATTTTTTTCATCAAATACGGGGTCCAACCCAGTTATTGCTTCTCATATTTTCATGAAAACATACTGAAGACTAAGTACTTGTTTACTGGTTTTGGTTCCTGGCTTAAGGCTTGGGACTCGTGAAGTGCTCTGCTCTGCCACGAATAGCATATTTGATTTTAGGGAAAATTGCTCATTCTTTGTTTCCTATCTGTATAACGGGAATAATACCATGTGCTGTCATCACAAATATTTGCAAAGGTATGTACACGGAGAATTCCAAAATGCTGCTGTTATGGTTATATATAATATTTCAAGTAATAATTTCAAATGGTAGGTGCCAATTATTCTGTTGGCTCTCTGGTTTGACAATAAATGCCAATGTCAGTAGCTTTATAAACCTCGGTGTAGTTATTCTGGGTTTGCATCAGAAAACAGAACGTGGCTTAGACATGAATTTCCTCTTTGAAATAACTGAAGTGACATCAGTGGAATTATACAGGAATGATTTTGGCATTGGTACGACTGAAAGACACAGTGCTGTGTGAATGCTTTGGCCTCATACAAAGTGAACTATATTAGTAGTACAGGAGTTCAAAGATTCTTTGGAATTGTAGTATCCTCTTTACCATTTAAGTTTTCAAGTACTGCAGCTAGCAAGTAGTGTTTTTGTAAGAACTTGCAGGATTCAAAAATGTGCATGTCTCACACCCAATACTAATTTATACACACAAATGACTTAATCCCCTATATGATCTTTACCACATCCATTCAACTAGAGCTTAAGAACTTCAAACTTAAAAGAATTTTTGTGACAAACTATGGTCAGAAATCTAGGCTGCTTTTCTTATACGTAACACTTTCTATTTCCAGACACTGTAAATATTGGCCTTCAGAAAATCTTTGTGTGGTGCTTACCCACATCACTTTATGGAAGATGAAGAAAGCAGAAAATAACCACTGTTTCAAAAATTGGTGACAATTTTTAACTGCTTATATTTTTGCATGCATCTTTTGAGACCCTGAGTCTTTATTTCCACCACCAGCACTACTAGTTCGGTACATTTCCCTCTCCCACTGATAGTAATTTTAAGTTGCAGTCATTAAGCATAGCTACCTCAAGTTAGATATTGAACACCCTCAAAACTAATGTAGAAGTTACAGCTTTTAGGCATAGTGAAACAAGGGCAAAGTTCTTTGAAACAGATTGGGAGTTCCTGAAGCTTGGTGTTTGGGCCACTAGGAAAGTTGTTGTTCTTCCATATTTTTAAGTGTAACAGAATGAAATTAGGGATTGAAATAGCAGGTGCTCCAAAACATTCGTAGGACTTCTCCCCCATTGTAATGTATGAATAACACCCACTGAACTCAATGAGGTTTTTTTTTGTCACGTGGCTGAAGAGTCCCTATTTATAGCATTCAAACATTGGCAGGTGCAAGACTGGTGAGAAACTTTAGTCTCACACATACAAACTAGTTGTTTAGGGGAGTCTTCTACGCGGTGGTAGCTGCTCGTAGCTGGGCTGCTAGAATGAACAGCGCTGCTCAGTGGCTGTCTTCTTGTTGAGATCAATCACCTTGTATTTCCAGGAGGGTGTGTAACGAAGAAGGGCCTGATGGTGCTGATTGCAGTAATATACTTAGCTATGGCAGCTTTAGCTATTATTTATAGAAGTGCTAATTATATCAATAGAAATAGCAATATTAATACTGTTAAGTGTCAGAATCCATGCTTGACAGCATGAACTAAACGCAGCTACTGTGAAACAAAGCAGCCAGCTTGTCTCCCTTGTCAAACCACCAACATGCATTTCAGGAAGAGTACACACCCACCTTAATTGCTTGGGGTCTCACCATTTTTGCTCATCTTGTTGTATCACTATCATTTCAAGCTGAAAACTCATGAAACTGGCTGTTCCCATGAAGCGTAGACTGTATGCAAAGTCAGTCTGGAAAATTCAAACTGTGACTAAAAGTGTAACAGCGGGTCCAGTTTAAAGCTGTCATCCTACAATGCTGGAAACTGAGAAGTGTCTCGAAGTTCAAAATGTGACCTGAACTTTTTTTTTTTTTGAGTCTGTATTCTGCCACTTCTTGTTTACAAAATAGTTGGTGAAAACTCACATAGATTTCAATACCCACAGTTACGTGCAGACTACGTTATAACCAGCCTTAATTGGCATCTTTTAAAGGGCAGAAATCATATTACCAAAAAATAAACAAAACTAAAAGAAAACAAGAGCATATTGAGACTCATTTTCTGGCTGCTTTCTTAACATTTAAAATGTGCTTGATTTCCTGTCAGAGCTCTTGTTACTTCTGCCTACCTCTTGTGACAGTGTTTTAGACTGGCTTCCCACAGGAGCTTACAAATCAAGCAGGTTAATGTCTTCATTAAAACTGAATAACAGTTTACTTTGGGAAAAAACATATTAAATATTTCAGGATATTGAACACCAAACTACTATTAAGCTTTAACTAATGCATTTACTTTGCTGACACTTGCTCTCCGATGGGACATGTAGCTCAAGTTAATGTCACTAGAAGTGATGTTTAAGACTTCATGAGAAAGTGTTTCCAACCCCTTCTAGATGATTTTACTCTAATTCTATCACTCTGTACTTGAGAAAAAGTTTTAAATAAGTTATTTCAGCAACTTGCCATCCTTATTTTGGAAATGTACTGGGTATAAATGTCTCCTTTAGAGTTTTAAATAATCCTTTCTATGTCCTAGATATATGTGGTACACTGTGTAAAGAAAGTGACAGTCTGTTGGCCTCTGGACATATAAAGAATGTCCTTACCATACTTTCCCTTTGGGAGGAAAATACAAGGATTGTCGCAAACAGAAAAGATTGGGTTTTTGTCACCCATGATTGTGAACCTACCTTAAGATGTGGCTGATTCAGTGGATCAGTAGAATAGAAATGGAGGCACATGGCCGGTAGGTCAAGGTTTCTCAGTTGGCAAATGGTGATATTCTGTGTGGGTTGCTGTTACTGCAGAACTGTGTGCTTGTGTCTTTCTCACTCTCTGCAGAATCCATTTGCAATGATGCCATGTGGGACACAGGGCCATCCCATCAGTAATAGGAATGGGGTTTGTTTGGGTTTCTTTTGTTCTTGTTACACTGCAAATTCTGTTGGTGTAATTTGCTTTATCAGCTCTTTTGTTTTTGTTGGGATTTTTTTTTTTTTTTTGACCTCTTCATTTGGCAGTCCTACGATTTACTTATCTATTATCAGAGCCATGTCAGACTGTGATGCGTCATTCTTTCTGGATCCGACTGCAGCAGCATCCCAGTACATGATGCAATCAAACAACATTCCTCCACCGGCAGATTTAGACCAATCCCTTTGAAGTTTGTTAATTTATCCAAAAGCAAAGCCAGTTTCAGTTTTATGCTATAATAATACTGTTATTTTGTTATAACCTTTCCCATTGTTGGTCTGTAATAATCCTGGAACTCTTCTGACATCTTTTTAAACTCTGTGAACAGGTGATCTGTGAGTAAATCTCCCTGAGGAGTTACAAACTTTCTTGAATTATTTACATCTACAGCAGGAATTCTGTCTTGTATTGGATACTGGGCTGATTGCATAGATGATACAAACTGGATGATGCAGAAAGAAACAGAGGATGTGCCTAGCACATAAAGATATGCATTAGTCTTATGAATATATTATATCAAAAATAATTCCTCCTGTAATGCTGCTGGCTTTAGCTGAGTTAACTGGAGGAAAAAAATTTGCCCACAAAACCTAGGGTCTTGGTTATAGCCATAAAGAAATTGTTGAAAAAGATGAATGGCTTAGAGAATAATTTATGCAATAGGACAAAAGTAAAAAGCCTAGTTTAACTACTGGTAGGTATCTGAAAGACGTCTTTGCTGTGTGGTGGTGTTCTGGAATGTGATGAGCCCTATCGTCATCTCATTTGGCAAACTTGGTAATTCTTGCTAGGGTAGTAGATAATTAATGAGTGCACATGGAACATGAATTGTTTTTTATCTTTACTCGTGGTCACACTGCACTTAAGTTCAGTAGAGTAGAAAAAATACTTATCAGTTTTATTTGAATAATTCTGTGGGGCACTCCACTTTTTGAATAAACAAATACAGATCAGTATTTCCTTGACTTTACTTGTCATGCACATTTATTCAGTATATTGTCAGTCTTGCCCCTTAAGTGGTTCCACATGTCACATTTTTTTAGAATTTTACATTTGCAGTTTGAAAATAAAAATTGTCTTGCCTAGTCCTGACTTGCAAGATAAGTAAGACAGAACTGGTTTTGTTACCACAGTGGCTGAGTACTTGTACTCTTGTGGTGCAAATGCATACTCAGGTTCATGATTTGTTTTCTGAAAGGCCTCATGGACATTTGTTTAGGCTTTGCTTTTTGTTCCAGTAAAATGTACCATTTCAGTCAGAGAATGTAGATTTAAATGGTATGGGTTGGCCTAAAGTCAAGTGAGCAGAAATCAGAGGTTGTGATGAAGAGGTTTAGTAATCCCCCTTTTCAATGAATGGTTCATCTTCTCGGTGCCACACAGGAGACATTTACCCTGTCTTGTTGTCCAGCACCTGTTCTATGCGTGCCATTCTTTTGGGCTGGTAATCTGGCTTTTTTTACCAATGTAGTACTGCTCCTGGAAAGCATAATAACCCGGGTTTTGGGAAAACAGTTTAAATGAATACTCTCCAGATTCCCAATTAATATTAATGTTATTTGCACATATGTATTCTAACAGAAACTAGGAGTCCCAGATGATATCAGTACCCCATCCACTGGTGCGGGGTATTTTACATACTGTAAAACAGAGGCGCTGCCTCAGCAAGCTTGTAGTTAAATAGACAAGTCAGGCAAAAGGTGAGGGAAACAAAATACTAGAATTACCACTATAGTGATTGCAGACCAAGACACAGAAAGATTTAGTGACTTGATCGGGATAATCCAGGGAAAAGAAAGAGAGGTTTTCAGAGGCAACTAACTCCCACTAAAGCAAGCATGGGAGCGATGTGCCAACCTGCCATTTGTGCCTTTGAAAATTTCCCCAGGGAGTCTATTGTAGAGCCGAGCATTGAACTCTGATCTTCAGTCCCCCACCAGACAACCGTTCCTTTCTGCTTTAAGTGTTTTTAATTGAAAAATACCATCTGAACAGTGTCTGTAAAGAATTACTTTTCCTCAGAACCTCCAAAAGAAAAGCAAAATGATGTGCTGCAGCAATAAATTAACCAGTGATCAAAATAAAACCCACAGTCTTGTTATGAAAACCAGAACTGGTGGGAAATACTGTGAATTTATGACACCACTGAAAAAAAATCTAATCTGGTAAATGTTAATACTTTTAGAACTAAAGATTTTTGGTTTAATTATTAAACCAGTCAAATCTCTTCTAAACAGCCTTTACATGCAAAAGCTACAAATTGTTTAAAAAAACAAGCAAAAGTTCACCCCTTGCTTTTCTGCAGGCGCTATTTATATCTGTGTCGGTGTTTGTTTCAGAGAAGAGAATAAAACTGAAGCCCACATGACCCTATCTTACTCTTCCCAAATAGCAGTAACATTTTCCTTTTTTATAGAGTTGTACGTTTATTAACTCACATGTTCTCATCGCTTCATGAGGAGGTAGACTCTCTTCCCATTTTGCAGTTTGGGAAATAATGGCAGAACTCAAGGTTATACAAGTCCAGAGAAATAGTTAGAGTCAGATTACGCTGCTGGAGTGACCCATGTTCAGGCCACTACAACGCATCCCCTAATAATATTTTACAAGCCTGAGCCATCTGTGTGTGATGAGATCAGAAGTAAGGAAGTCTGTAGTTGCCAAGAGAATTTTAGCTTGCAGAATTATGCAACTACAAAGAAATCCTACGGCATCAACAAAGGAAGTTCAGAAATATTCACACTGAGCTCTCTTGGATTATTTTAATTGGATACTGTTTGTTCTTGTAAAATTTTACGGGTTCATTCTTCCTTTTGCACACCTAGTTGTTACTGACAGTATTGTAAGCTTTGCATACATTATTAGTAGTCTCCAAAATGGCTAATCCCATATTTTGCCAAAGCAAGAGGATACTATTTCTGCTGCATCTCTCTGTGCACTTGTAGGAGTAGCCAACCTTTTTGACTTGGCTGCATCCCAATGGCTTACCCTCCTTCCCCTCGCAAAGACGCACAAGCTCAGAAGCACCCCAAACAAGAACCCCCCTAAGAATTCTCTATCCACTCCTGATCTATGCGTGGACCTCAGATGTATGATGGGCTCATTACTTAAGTCTTCCTGCTTTTATTTGTTTTAAGAAGTACTTCACAAAAGCAAATAAATACAAAGGATGGGCTTTTCAGAAGCTCTCAGCATCAGTCTAGGTCTTATCCCTTTGAAGACAACCCAGACTTGACTTGACTGGAGATGGAATTAAGCCAACACTGAGCATTCTCAACACTTGCAGTCATAGCCTCTCCCCAGAGAATTTATGATCTTACAAAAAGGATTAATTGATTAATACTGAAGTTGACCAATAGATAGGAATCTTTAGCTCTCAAGAACAGCTCTGCTTTTGGAACAGAAAGTCTCTTTGAGTTTTTGTTTTGGTTACTATGGGTTAAGCTCTATTAGGTTTTCTCCCAGTTTGTTTTATTAGAAAATGGTATTTACTTGACTGCGGTATGCTACCTAAAATTGTTATAATTTGTTTCTTTATTTCCATAAACATTGCTATGTTTATTTTGGAAGGGTAGTTACTTAAGAAAAAAAAAATACAAAGTAAGCTTAAAAATATATTGGTTATCACCCATACCTAATTTTCTCTTGTAATCAGTGTATGTAACTTTCCTGTAGCACCAATTTTAAAAAAAAAAAAAAAAAGGAGAAGGAAGAGAGACATTAGAATCTATTTTCAGGATGGCATATCAGACCACACGCACTTATGGGGTAGAGTAGATTTGTTATTTTGGGCAGTACTGTGGAACTTATGAGAAGCTTTCTTTTTTTATACAAAGTTAGTTCAGAGTAGATTAAAGTTTATTTCAAACTCAGCATATTTGACCTCAAGCATCATAAGAGTCATGTAGAATTGGCTCATGCTATTAAATTCCTACAGCGAACTCCATAATAATGATTAATTTCTTTCATAAACTCTCTTCATAATTAATACAGGTTTCATTGTGGGCACTGCTATTCTCATATTGATTATCTCTACAATTTAGATTGGACTTGTAAAATGATGTCTTTGTTTACTCTGATGACCAGACATTTATTTTATTTGGATAACTCTCATCATTTGCGAACTGAACTGAGAATATTGCTACCATAGAAATTACAAATATTTCAGAGCTGTTTCATGCAAGAGCACGGATAATTTTTTGGCACCTGAGATGAATAATACTTTCGTGTTCTCTGATGCCTCTCATCTGAGAATCTGAGTTCTTTATGAACATCAATTAATTAAGCTTTAAGACACCCTTCTGAAATAGGGCAGCATTAGTAGCCTCTTGCACTGATGGATAAACTCAGATTTAGAGATGTTGACTGACTTAGTCAAAGTCACCTGCCAAGTTATGAATATAACCCAGATTTGTTGACTACCAATCTTGTCCTTCAGTTCTAAGGAGTTTCTTTCTCCTGACATGATAATTTTTGATGTGGTATAGTTCCTCTTGGCAAAATACGCTTTTTAAAAAGTTATAATGGCTGTGGATGCTTTAGCTGCTTGAATAAGTATGGACTTTTCTTGTCACTTGTTTCTTCTCAAAAATAATTTTATTTTATTTCCAAGATTCTCTTCTAAGCTGCAGTTAAGTCAGTAAACTTTGAAGACTCTAATAATCTCTTTTGGGAAAAAAAGGGATTTTCACAGTTCTAACAGACTTCAGGAGAAGCAGCTTTAGTGAGAAAAGCAGAAAATAATGAATGGCGAGACTGAGATTTGAGCATATTGAAAGAAAAGAGCCACAAACCAGATTTTGTAACATTATTCTGTACACTTTATACAATGTTATGCAACAGGTGAACCTTCCTCTTAGTCAGTCCTATGTATTAACAATATAAATCCACCTTATTACAATGTTTAAAAAATCCTTCTCATATAGCTCGAGTCCTGAGAGATCTCAAGGATGGGGACAGTATATTTTGTTTAGTTCTGTTGCCCAGACTCTGAAGGGTCCTGAATCCCATAAGAGCTGCTGAGCTCTCCTTGTTTTGTTAACTTAAGAAGGTGCCAGGGAAAGTTGCAGTGACTGGCAGAACATAATCTTTAGAAAGCCTTGGAGACAAACAAGAATTCCAGTTTTTGAGCTGAATTCAGCCATCCTGCTGTTGCCAAACCTACAAGCAGGGAGGGGGAGATGTGGATGTAACAGGCAGCACGTATATCCGTATTAATACTTGCAGTAAAACATCCCCCATGCCTGAGGACAGTAAGTGCAACTGAGGACATAGTGGAGTTTACAAGAGTACCTCACATGTTGAGATGCTTTATAGTCCCCCCCTGTGAATAGCCTAGCGAAAACCATATGTGAAATATAAATACACTGGGACTTAAAAATGGAGCTGTATTCCAGCCTTTTAAGTTAATTTTGTAACAGGCTGCATCTGAGGGCTTAATGTGTGTTGTATCCGATACTAGCTGAATAGTGCAGGGCTTAATAAATGCAGTATGTACTGGAGACACTAGAGGGTCTGATGGAAGACGTGAAAGGAGAACAAGAAGGTGGTGGAAATACCACATTTTAGTGAAAGAACAAATCCAGTTTGAACCAACTGGCTGCTTGCTTCCTTTGGTCCGAAGGCAACAATGAACTCCTCTTGTCATGCTGAGTCAGTTGGCAGTGACTCACTTTATCAGTCTCAAAATTGTCCAGCATTTCATCAGAACTGGATTACACAATGGGTTTTTCCTTTTCCCCCCCTTTTTTTTTTCCCAATACACTTGTAATATTAATAGGCACGTAAATCATCTGATGTGAACATGTTTCCTCATTAACTTTTACTTTTTTAATTATAGGATTATTAATCATACAACTTCCCAAAGAGGGGAATACAGTAATCCCAACTCTGACTTGAAATTCTAAAGCACAAACTTTTTAGTTACGCACTAGTCTCAGTTAAAAATAAGTTTAAGTCTTTTGTTACTTTCCACAGGATATTGGCATAGCTAACATATGCTCACAATTGTTCAGCTGAGGTATGTGTTCTCTATTGGGTGTGGAGAGAAAATTTGTATGTGGAAACAGCAGCCAACATATCAGGATTGAATATTTCTCCCCAGCATGACTTTTTTGGTTATTTCTGCAAAAGCCTCTTGAAGAAAACACTCAAATGTAGTATTTTATCCAGTGAAACAGTGCATGCATGTGATTTATTTTACAGGCATATTTATTCCTTAAACACAAAAAGACCCATTATCTAAAATTTAAAGCCTGTGATTCTGTAATGAAAACATAAGAACATCCTCATGGTCTCCATAGTCTGTGAAAAAAGGGAGGTCTATAAGGATTTATATCTAACTGCATATCAGTGTGCTTCACCGGATTCTTTGATTTTAGCACCTACGCTGTTATACAGTTTCAGTCAAAGCGTTATGAATAAACTAAAAATGTGTAAAAAGTGATGCTGAGTTGGCTGGACAGCAATGCATCTGTTCTAAAATCCAGCATTTCTAAGTTCAGCCATTTTGTCTGCCCTAATTTAACATCTGTATTTTCCACCTGCATGATTAAATTAATTGTGTTCAATCAAATCCATTTTGTAATTACAGATTTAGGGCAAAAATATGTGTCTTCAGTTTTTAATCTTAGAAGATTTGAGGTATCTGGAACATGTTCCGTGCCTGTCCCAAGCTCAACATCCTATCCTGGGTTTAATCCCACCCGTCTGTGTTTGGAATCAGTCCTGGTGGCTGTGAAATGGAAAGCTTCCAAGCGTCTTTGAATAATTTTTTAATTTTGTTCTTCAGTGGTTCTAGTTCTTTGTTGTTAATTAGATCAAACCACATTTCCACTGAGGCTGTAACAGTAGTGTCATCAGCCTGTAATCTGTCAAGTCCCTCTGAAACCTCCTTCAACTGCTTTTGTAAATTTAGTACCTCTTTGTAAAGTTCCTTGCAGAGTAAAATGTGTGCTATTTTTTGATCAAAGTCTTTTGTGTTCTCAGTGCAAATTTCAAGACACTTGTTGATGCAAACGTAGAGACGTGTCTTCCTGAGAGGAACACGAAGTGGGAACCAGGGGCATCAGTCTGCCTTTTTCACTTGAGTTAGCCAGGCTGCTGGTGATAGTGGAGTGATTTTTGTCTTTAGGCTCTACAGTACAGTTTTGGGAAAGTTTGGTTGTTACTTTTTCACTCAGTGTGACTGAAGCAGCCGTATATCAGAAGCAGAAGAAATTGTTTCACACATTCTTGTTTCAATTTTGTTTTTGTTGTCTAACCAAATAGTAAAGTCAGCTTTCTCATGTTTTCTGTTTGTTCTTGGATGGTATCTTTGGTAACACTTTACCAATATTGGTGGTTTTCATTTTGGTACAGAATTAATAGCAGCATACAAGGACATACATTTCATTGCCTGTATGCTTGTGGCTATTAGGAGGTCATTTGTCATATTCAGCTAGCCAACCTGCCCTAATGTCGCTGTTCAATGCTGTTAGTTTTTCTTTTATTTCTTGTAGTGGACAGCTGAATTTACAAGTCTCTAAAAGAAATGTTTCAATCATTGCTATCAATTGCTTCTTTTGTGTTCCATTGAAGGCAATATCATTAAGATAAAATAAGGTTGCATCTGTCTTGTTAAGCAGAGCTTTTCTTTATAGCATAATCAACTAGTAAGCTTATTTCTGGGTCTTTAAGACACAAAGGTGTCTAATGTTGAAGAGCATCTAGGAGGTTTGGAACACAGATTTAAATTGTCATTGCAAATACATTTAATAATGATAATGATAGCACTAAAAACATCTCACTTTCAGGATCATCAAACTCATCAGAGTTCTGCTTTCAGTAGTTTCACTTAAAAGAACATCTAGTCTTGAAGGGTCTGCAGAAATGAATTGTCTGCACTTTTTGAGATTTATGTGAATTCATCCTAACTTCTTGAACAATTTTTGACAATGCCTACACTATACTGTTAAAGAATTATCTTGGGTTTTGTATTACTTTGGTATATGCGTACGCTTGTTTCCTTTTGCTTTCTTCAACTTTTCTTGAAGTCAGATAAATGAATATTCTTATGTGTGTTAACCATTAAGCTCCAGTTTTTAACACTGGTGCCTTTAATATTAACAGTAGAGCAAGAAACCTGCTGTCTGGATTTAATAGTTAGGATTGAAAACCTGAGTGAGATAGCTAGCTTTTGTTAGACCCTTGCTACTACTACTTAATGGCAGTTTTTAGATCCTAAAAATATTGTAAGCTCATGTTCAAAACTCATTTCATTTATTACTTTCTTTTTAGCATCTGATGACAAATGATTCCATCAACTAGCAACATCTCTTTCATCAGGCCCTGAAAGCATTGCTTATTCCCCATGTAAGTAGGTAGGCAAAAGTGTACATTTTTTGCTGTCTTTTATGAGGGACAGAACTCATTGTGCTTTTGTTACTTCCCTATTAAGTTTTAGAATGTTTACATTTTTCATTTTGCAAATTGAAATCAGAGCCTAATTTTTCAAGCATCACGTGTTCCTATTCTTTGTTATTTTCATGTAAATGTTTCTAAGTGGTAGATCCTGAATAGTCAGCACTAACAGAAAAATGCCACTGGACTGTTCCTGTGTCTGGCATTGGAAATATAGGTATCATGACTCGTGGACTCGGCCAAACTAGATACAAGCAACAGCAGCAAAATGTCATGATATCTCCACTGGGACCATCGTGAGGGGCTGAGGAGAGTTCTACTGTAACTTGTGTTACAGTAGATGCAGGCTTGACATCTTGGGTCAAATGTATTTCTGCTTTTGAAGCCACCTGTAGATTTGTCTGTCAGGGCTCTATCTCATTGGTCGCATCTGTGTGAGTTTTGGTTTGGTGTTTAAACGGGAGGGCATGAGGAGCACCTCTCTAAAAGCCAGTGTTCCTCAGATGCTTTCAGTTGCTGAAAAGAGAGAAATATGCTAATTTAACAGTACCATACAATTTGTGCTGTTTTTGTTCATATTTGTCATTGGCATATTTAGTGGTCTTCTATAGCTTATTGCTTTGCTTCCTCCCCCCCGCTTTTTTTATTTTTATTTTTTTATTTTTTTCCAATCTCTGTCATGGCTGCAAAGTGGTATGCATCTATGTGTCAGTATTACCCTCTCTGTGCGGTCTTAGATCTAGTTCTGTTATGTGAAAATCTAGCTATCAGTTTCTGAAGTAATACTTCATTTAAATTGTTTATTGAAATTTTCTCAAAGATGGGAGTACACATACTGCTTTAAGAGTGAGAAGGATTTATTGGGTATTGTGGGAAGTCCCAATAAGCTTTCTGTGGATTGAGAGCCTGGCCACTGCAGGAGAATGTGTGGGATGGTTTGCTCTTCATCCACCGAGTACTTCCTTGTCCCCACAGGGATGGTCTTAGGTCCAGAGCTCCACTCAGAAATTCCCAGGGCTTGATCTAGTCTTGAGTGCATATGAGACAATGGAGTACTGAAAGGCTAAGTTAGCAACAGGGAGTTGGAGTATGAAGGTTCATTAAGAGGAGCGGGGTTAAGGCTGCAAAGCAGCCATGGTTTTTTACTGTAGTTTTTTTTATTACATGCCACAATCAACAGCTCTTCCCAGATGTATGCAGATATCTGTGATAAGCCTAAAGACTGCAGCTACAGGAAAATCTTTTTCAGCTGAAGCAGTATTGGCTAGGATTTTTTTTGGAGCTGAAGGGGACTTAGTTCAAACTCAGATCCATGGAGTTAGGGGTGCTTATGGCTACTCCTAAAATACTGGAGTGCTTTCTAGCCATTTAATTGTCACAATGGAGTAATTAAAGTTACAGTGTTTTCCTTCCAACTTTATCGTCTGCCTTTGCCACAATTTTCAACATGCTTCCTGGTCTTTAATCTACACTTCTTTTAGCTGTTAGAAAACAAATCGGAAATACCTTCTTTTACTCTTGTAGGGAGGTTTTTTTATACTCCTTGAGGGGAATGAGATAACTTTATGCACTTTTCTCTTATTTTATTCCCCATTTTGCTTGTCTGTTCCTTGATGGCTTTCATTCTTCGATCAATTCCATCAATTTTAATTGGAATTTTTTTCCTGTCTTCTCTTGTGATAAAAAGATATTTTCATGTAATCTGTTTCTTTGGGCCCAATGGTAAAAGGGCTGTCTTTGGGAATTTGGACATCTATTTTCCATTAAAATGAATGGAATATAGTGTTAGTATCTTGCAGGGATTTGAACACCTTTGAGCTACTGTGAAGCAAATATTCTTGTTCCTCTGAAAGGGAGCTCTTGCCGTAGATAGGGATGGATAATCTTGAGCCTTGAGACCTGTGGATAGTGCTGAGAGCCTGTAAGTCAACTCTTTGGTTTCATTTGTCTTGCACATAACTTTTCTCAGAGGAGTAGTCTGTAAAGTAATCCCAAAGAACTTCCAACATCATTAAGTATCTAACACCAAAAAATTCATAGAAATTTGTATGTTGTGGCTTCTCCAGAAAATGATGTAATTTGTGTCCTTCATATTTTGAGACAGGGGTCAGACGACTGAGCTGACTTTTAGTAGTATGGTAAACTGGTGCGTTTTCCCCTGGTGGTTGACTTCTTGTGCTCCAAAATTACAGCTTTAATTTAGGAGGTAAAAAGCTTGTAGCCTGCTTGACTGTGAGGTTCTAATTAAAGATTGCACTAGATGTGAGCTGACACTTGGTTATTTGCAGTCAGCCTCCTAATACAATAAGTCTTGGATGTTTGAAGCAGTGTTGACTCTGAAGACTATTGACATTCATTTAAATGTTAAAACTATTTACTGTTTTACTGTTGGTTTTTTGTTTGGTTGGGTTTTTTTCCCCAAAAATAAGGCAGGAAAAGAAAAGAGATAATCGTCTTACAGAGACATTGAGCATTGTTGTCACATTTTGATACCTTGAGCCCAGAGTAGTATTTAGATTGAGACAAGAGTTTGGGAGAGTAATGCGCCATAAAGTCTCTTCATTATAATCCTGTGACTACCTGTCTCATACCTTTTTTTAAACTGTGAATTACTATCAGCACTAAATGCATGCATGAGCTGGATGTGGTGCCTGAATAGCCAGTCCCAGCTCTCGTGACTGAGAATAGATGTGTTGCACCAGGTAGCCATTAACAGGGCACTCCCAGTTTCCCCCTGTAAGCCCATATCTGATAATCCCCAGTGAATTTTTGTGGTGTGTTACAGTTTTACCATATGAATCCCTAGGAATTCCAGATTGAAACTCGGCTGGATGAATGCATGATGTATAGCTTGATTTTTATGTGGGATTTCTATCAGACATGATTTTTTGTCTCATTTGGTGCCTGGCCCACAGCTGGTCTACTGAAGCTAGTTAAGACTTTCATTTAGCTGTAGTGGTAGAACCTTTGTTTCTCAAACAGAAAGCTTTAAGGTATACTGGCATTTATGATTCTAACATCTGTGATGTTATCACAGTGTGGTAAAAACAAATGTCGATTCATTCCGAGACCACAACAGAGAGTACTTAAAGTCATATTTGTATCCTGATTCTCACCGATATTTTGTTGGCTTCAGGACAACTCAACAAATGGAACAGTAGGACAGCAAAGTACCAGTTAATATAAAGTTATCTTTATTCCAACTTCTGTTTATTTCGTTGGGGTTTTTTTGTTGCATACTATCAAATGGTTTCACAATGTGACCTCTGATTTTGAAACAAAACAAATTAAATGTTAGTTAGTACTGATTAGTGCAATATTAACATTGATTCTTTATTTACTCAAAAATCAGGAAATTAAAGTTCCTCTGACAAACTTAATTATGCCTAATTGCACAGATATTACAAAGGGGATCTCTCATTACATAATCATGGACCATCTTGGTAGCAGTACCAAATATTATAATCCTAGCTAATAATTGCAAAGAAAGTTATAGAAAAGGAGCCCTTTGACCGTAGAATAGTACCTAACTCAAGCTCATTACAAAACTTGACTGAAGAGTAGCATTGAAGTTGGTATACTTTGTTTCCATTATATCGTTTTGAAAATATTATGGCACCTTGTTCTGTATGTTCTAGTTCTGCTATGAAAGACCCTTTTGTTCAAATATAGGCAAAATAAAATAGTTGTTTGTCTACGGGATACCCAAACTCATTTCTGTCAGGCTTACACTGCCACTAACCTTACCAGATCTTCCAATTTTTGTAGGTCTGATTGAAAGAAAGGCTCTTATCTCTGTTGTGTAAAATAAGACCTGAGGCTTAATTTTCAGTTAATACAACTTTTTGCTTTTAATTTCTTTGGCTTTAAATAATAAACTTTCATCTTTTCCTCACAAAATGAATTTAGATTAATATTTCAGGAAAAGAAATGCACCTCTAAATGTGTCCTTTAAAACAGCTGAGCAAACTGCGTCCAGATTATCTAAAAATATTCTCCTGTAGGCTAAAACTAAAGAACTAATTGGAACCAGTCTTGCTTAGTTTTTCTAAGAGAACTTACCTTATATAAAGTAAAAAAAATATTCAGACCGGGACATTCCTTTTCTTTATTACTTCTGGTACATCTAGTTTTTTATTCTTCAGAAACATCTTTGACTAAAAGTTTCAAAGATGGTGAATCCTGCCCACCTACGCACAAAAATAATCCCCCGAGGCGGTCTACAGATAATCAAGGTTTGTGAAAGTGAAACTTTTATACTTAATTTTGGTGGTGGTAGTGCTAATAATATGGTTGCATCCTTACTAGTGTTCCCTGTGCGTTTGACACAGGGGTCAGCACTTAAGTGTTTTCCTGGAGTGGGCTTCTCAGATTAACAAGGCTAAACCTTTGTTTGATGTTTTACTCATTTCCATTTCTTTATTCCATGTTCTCTGTAATATTTAGTTTGTCTCAAAACAGAATCAGGCGCTTTTTTGTAGTCACAGGTCAGAGACAGTGGGCCCAGACACCCCCAAGTCCCTGTGTGTGACATTTTCTATGAGCTGGCTGTGGGATTTTAGAGGCATATATCCCGAAACACTAAGCATGGTGACTTAGCAGGAATTTGGGACATCTGAATCTGAGTCCGAGGGTGAAATTTTGTGCTGAGCTGTGATACAAGCCACACAGCTCTGAGAAAATGTCCAGTCTTTTCAGTAACTTACAACTCCAGTCTGCCTGGTAAATGCATTGCTTTCCCCTTGCCTAGAATACATGGAGAAAAATCTTAAACAGGAACTTTCACACAGTGCCTATATTTGAGGAAAATAATCCTCCATCAGCCAAAGGGATTTCATGGTGAAGTATTAGATGAATAATGGCACTTGGTGTTGCTCCTTTCAAATACTATAGCATTATTGTACATGCTCTGACTTACTTTTATTTTTTTGGTGTTGGTCATATAGCCTTAGCTATAATTGTATAGAAAAGCTTTAAAAATACTTGGGAGCATAACAGAGATTTTAAAAAAGCTAAAAATCCCTGGCTTTTAAGACAATCACATAACTTTTAGAGCCTACTCAAGATTTTTTTGATGTTTGAAGTTTCAATACTGTTTGTCTTGTTTCAGTAGAAGTGTTTTTTGTCCACTTCATGTGTAGTCACTCAAATTAAAGTATGGAATTTCTATCTTTGTAGATCGGATACACTTAAATTGTATTTTTGTTTTTAGTTTTCCAGAAGTGGCTATTCATTTGGGGGGCAACACTCTCAGATGTGATATTCTAAACTAGAAGATAATTACCTCTTGAAAGAGTAGCATCTTTGAAAATGCCGGCATACATATTTTCCAGGTAGAATGGATTCATGCTAATGAGTAATGAAAATACTCAGTTGCACCCAGAGGGTAAAAGAACAGCTTCCAAAATATTGCTAGTGATGCCTCTCTCTTTTCCCATCTAGATCTTCATTCATGATAAACCTAATACATCTCAACTGATACGACAATCACTGTAGTTGCAGAAGTTTGGGGTTTTTTTTATTCTGCTATTTAAAGAGGGTAAAAATGAAGTGATGGCCATGTAGAGCTTCAGTGTTTTCATTCTGGTTCATGTCATAACCATCTGCAATTACGACAGCAATCAAATACCCTTGCATGCTTCCTAACTTTCTGGGACAAAAATAGAAATCTTTGATAGGCATTCTAGTTATCTGGTAGAAGAGAGTGATGGATATGCATCCGGACTTCTTTGTTACCGTAGCTCCTTTCAGATGGTAAAACTACTTCTTACAATTTGTTGTTCAGTTTGGGATGGATTCAGTATGGATTTCCATAAGTAAATCATCACATTTCTAGTCCTTAAACGTTGACTGAACTGCAACATGACTCTTTATAATCGAATTGTAGGTAACCTTTGCGAACCATATAGTTATATAATAGAGGGTGCACCATACGATGCAGTAGGCTGTGTAACAAGATCTGATTCCATTGTAATTCCATAGCTTCGATGAGGGCCTTGCATGTTAGCTCACAGCTAAATTGGTCACAAATGGCTTGCGGATGCAAATAAAGGTAATATCTGAGCAGTCTGTAAGTGGAGAGGATGAACACATACATAGCCAAGGCCACATATGTAACTGCAGGTGGTTAGGTGTTAAATAATTACAACACAGTCCACATCGTCAAGACAGAAAGCTAACACATGAACATCCCAAGTGTGGATGCATGTGTATGTAATGGGGAGATGGAGATAAGGCATGTGGGAGTCTGAGGACTTTTTGTGTGGTTTTGGTTTTTGAACTGGAAAATGATATGACGCTGGTCTTCTGGAGTTTGTTTTACGAGGACTCTCAGTCCCTGCAGGTGGTGATTGATACACCAGTGTTGATAGGTATAGAAGCAAGGGATTTGCTTTGTTGGGACAAAATTTCTTATATTGCCTGCATCTCACTGGCACAATTTACCGATGTAGCAGCAGTATTTACCCAACACAGTACTAGAGTAATGCAGTACTGTTGTATCTGACATGGGATTATTATTCAGTGGAAACACCATTTTGCAGCCTTTGTGCAAAGCGGCCTAAGGGCTGTAAGAGAACAGTCATTGTGCAAATTGTTCCTTTACCAAAGAGCTGGTACTGTCATCATAAAAGAAAGTGGGCATTTATGGTACTTGGTACATATTACTTGCAGACAGTTTTTCCCATATCCATTGAAACTGTTGGAGATGTATCACCTTTGCATCTGATCTATTATTCAGGACATTCTGGGATTAAAACACCAACACCAACAAACAAACAACATTAGAAAAAACAGTTCTGTTTTCAGCAAGCGCACCCCAGTCTTGCCAATCAATTGGGCTGTCTGAGAGCCTGATCCATAGAGGCAGCATAGCCTGAACTTCTGATCAGGAAAGGCTGACATCCCAATCTCGCTTCTGTTCTCAACAGAGTGATTCACTCTTTCCATTTTGTTTTTACTATGCATAAAATACGAATGACAGTAGCTTTTTGCCAAAGGAAGTTGTGAGATTTGATTTGTTAATGTGTATGTGCAACTGAACCATGGAATGATGGATCAAAGTTGCTAAATAAAAGTAAAGTATTACTTATTTGGAGGTCTGGCAGTAAGTACTGACTGCTGAGATGGGAGAACAATTGAAATTCTTTGCATATTGAAAGACACCAGAAGCACGTTGTATTTCTCTCCTTCTGTCTTCAGCATCTTCACCAGTAAATCTGCAGGGATAAAGAGCTTTTGTGTGGTTCTACTTTTTTGTTGACCCCTGCTGATGTAAATCAAACATACTGTCCTCCTGTTTTCTTCAGGTTTAGGAAACCTATTTTTAATCACTTCATACAGGTATCTAATTTGAATCAGCCTGCCACACTGCAGGACTCTTGTGCTTTTTTAATTGGCATCTTTCTCATTATGTTTGAACAAAGTTGCAGAGACACTGCAGGACACCAGTAGAGACATCTGAATCACCAATCCTGTTGGGCTGGCAACATGATGATGTGATACACCAGAGGAGTCTAGGAGATCTGTGTATGTGATGAAGGGGACTAAGTGGAAGCAATCAAGTTCAGACATGTTGCTGTGAGTGTTTCTAGGTCCTGCCTATACCATCTGAAAGAGAATTGCAACAGAAATTTGCCTGCAATTTTTACCACCAGTATGGTGTTAAACCAGCCTGGTTTCTAAGAGCAGTTCCGGGGATTCTACTAAAGCAGAGCTCCCTGAAGAGATTGATGGAACTGTTGTAGGGCACATATATGGAGTACATCAAAACCAGTGCGTTAACTCACCACAAGGCTGGGCAGGATACCCAACCAGTTCATGGAGTCAGTTCCACTTAAATTTCTTTAGAATTTCAAAATCAGCCCATAGATAACTGTTAAAAGGCTTTTTTTTTTTTTTTTCCCCCCCCCCAAAGGAAGTAGCTCTTGGCCTCAGACATAATTATATGATGCTGTGACTCCTTTTCCAGTTGTGGTTGCCAACAAGATATGTGGAAATTCAGCACGTTGGTGCACTTCACAACATAAAAAGGAGAGGACAGACCTGAGCAGTACAGAATATGTTACTTGGCGCTGAAGCACCTTTCTTCCCTCTCAGTCCGTCATCCAGAACCTTGTCATTTGCAACAAAAGACTTTCACAGTTCTGGTGGACAGTTTGATTTTTCCTATCTCCACCTTACTACTGAAGATCAGGGTGTTCTTAGGGCTCTGTAGCTCCCTGGGAGGACTGTAGATGGGTGCCCCTGCTGTGCTAAGCACCAGAAATTTCCACCTGCCGTATGCTGCTAGTCATTTTTTTCATTCTTTTTAAGGCTTTGCTGGAGGGGTTGGGGCTCCTTTGCCTCCCTAATGACAGCTGCTACAGATTAACTCTGAACTGAGAAGGTAAGTTTACAGGAAAAGAAAACCAGGAGTATCATCTCCTGGGTAGACCAGCATTGCCTGTTCTTGCATTCAGGATGAATAATGCAGCTTTTTATTGAGATGGCTGGGAGTTCTCTGTTCCAGCCTCTTTCTTGTGGGGTGACCCCATGTGTGACATAACCAAAATGTGGTATCTCTGCCATGGGAGAGGTATGCTCCTGGGCACGTGACAAGAGTTTGCTTGCCTGTTCTGTTGCGTGGCCAAGCTTTGGCCAGCCATGTGACTGCCATGCAGGCCCTCGCTGTCACATGGCAGGTGTGTGTCCAGTCCTGTGACAGAGCTGAAAGCTGTCAGCAGTTACACGTCGTCTTTCCTCTTCCTGCAAGTGAACCAATTACGTAGCCATCGACCTGCACGCTTAATGGAGAGGAGGGATTGCAGGCCCACAGGAATGTGGTGTGACGGTGAGCCGGCTCTCATTGAGCATTTTGAATCAAGCAAACAGGCAAACATTTTTATGTTGGCAAAACATTAAATCAGGATTCTCCTTTTAATTGCACCGCTCAGGATTTGTTTATGCTCTTTTTCTATGGTTTAGGTGGACTGCATGATTTATAAGACAACAGAGAATCAGACCATTGATGGTTTGTATCCATTTAGAAAGACTTGCAGGCAGGGAACCAGTTGTGCAGATCACATCTTGCAGGGTTTTTCATTCAGGTCAGACAGATACTTGGATTTTATAAATATTATGGCTAATTGGCCCTCAATCAGAAATTAATCCAAAACTAGCTTAAAGTGGAATCTACTTCATATTTGCTTTCAAACAATATGAAGGTTTGAAAGCGTTTGGTTTTAGTTCTACAGTTATGCATGTCCTCAAACCCCATGCAGCTTTGGAAGGGGTGGCTCTGAGTTCCAGTTTGTGTCTGTCTCTAAGTGTCGCCATAACTGGATGGAATTGGGCTCAGTTCTAGTGTTCTTACTGAGATTCAGGCTTCCCCAAAATATGAGGATATTTGGCCTGTGATCCTGGTTCAGATACATGTGTGACATTTCTAGAAAGTTACAGGAAGTAAGGGTCTAGATGCCTCCCAACTTAAGAGTTTTTGGATCTGGATAAATTGCAGATCTGAACATTTTTCAAACTTAAGTGTTTCTGACTTAGTAATCGGATTTCGACCTGAATGTTTGTTAAATTTGAAGGGTTTGAGTCTGTATTTTATCCAAATTTGGTACATTTTGAATCTCTTTTCTGATTTGTATGTATAAGGTAGTTAGGACTGAGGAATGAATGTTAGTTTGGGGTCAGATGTTGCAGAGTACTAAGAACTTCTTATATCTGATATCCTTATTTTGGCATCAATCTAGTTTTTAAATTTTAAATTCAGAGACTATTCCTGTTATTTGAACTGAATAGAAGTGTATAAAAACTTTTCATCAGCTGGCTTTGATAAAGTATTTACATTTTTCCCATAATATTCTCTATCATAAAACTGAGAGGTGCTAGGCTGAGATAGGAAGATGAAGCACTTCATATATTTATGGTACCATCTGCTCATGGAACTACAGTTGAGTCCATTTTACAGATGGAAAAACTGAGGCAGTAAGTGTTCAGCTGGCACATACATGGCCAGATCGAGTTACCATAGTTAGAAGCAAAGTCTCCAAATGCTCCTGCTTTCCTGACCTTACGTAGCGTTCAATGAGGTGAGAAGCAAATAGATAATAGGGCTAAATTTTTGCAATATATATTTGGAGTAACTTGTAGAGCTGCCTCTACATATGCCACGTGCAGATGTAGCTAAATATTGCAGAATGAGTTGAACTAAGTCACCTAATAGAGCTTTTTACTCTTTATATTTTACCCTAAGGTAAGAAAGTCTGTGTTTTGATGAAAACACTAATGAAAATTAACCTTTTGAAAAAAATTACTTAATCCTTCTGTATTTACTGTACATCTGGATGAAAACAATGTTTATAAGCGAAATACAAAAAAAGTGTAGCAGCTACCAGTGAACACAACTAATCAAATTCACCAGTCACCAGGATGGTTAATATTATAAACTGTGTGAATCATGAATATCCAGCCAGCCTGAGGGTACAAATCCATGAATCTAGGGAGTTTACCTATCTCTTTTAGTCAGCAGGCTGTCCCTTTTCAATCACTACAATTTAGGCATATATTGCCTAATAATAAATGCGATAATAAAAATGTATTTTGGGAAACAGGATGTTGTAATAGAGCTTTAGATCAAAAGCGAGATTAATTTTACTTAATGTTGGCCAACTACAAGCTAGCTGCCTAGCTTAATCTAGTTGTGTAGGCTCCCTCCTCCATGAGGGGAGAGAGAGAGAAGGCTGGGATGGATTGCTTTTGGGAGGTGCCTGTCTCTCCACTGACAATAGAGGGAGCCTACACAACTGGCTTAGATAGGACACTTAACTTTCAGGTGGGTATGAGTTCCTCCAGGCAAATTCTGCGTTAAGCATCAGGAGGTTTGGGTTCTTGTCTGTTTTTCCACCAATTTACAGCATAACCTTGGGAATATCACTTCACACACACACACAGACACACCCCCCCCCTTGTCTTGGACCCATTTTCTCCATCTAAAAAATACCCTGTAGATAACGTTCTTGGAGAACCTTTGTCCACAGATGAAATATAGGTGCAAAATCTTGTTTTCCTGCTCTTGCTACTTTCACATGCCTGGAGTTGTTATTAAAATCAACGGAATTTTGTGACAGTGTAAATTTATATGTGATGAGAGGCAGGGCTGAGTGAAAAATATTTTAGAAGCAGCATGTATCTTCTTCAGATATGACAGAATATTGTAAAAATAAAAATCTAGTAACTAGTTACGTGTATTGATTTTTTCCCATCTTTGCCTCCCCTTCACACCTTCCTTCTAGCCCCCCCCCCCCAAGCAAAAAAAAAATAGGGAGTGGGGAGAACGTTCTTCAAGTTAGACCTATATTTTAAATAACCTTGGCCTGTTTGCAACTGGGAAAATGTTTTTTTACTTGAGAGATTTATTTCTGTCCTTGTAACACCATGTACTATATGCATTGCACCTGTTCAGACATAAGCACAGCACATTATTATAGCTGTAGGGGTAGAAGCTTCCCAATACGTATTTTTGAAGGGAGGGAATGCTGGCGAGAATAGCCCTCTCTTTTCAATTGTTTACCGAGCAGTCTCTTACGAAGACTTCTTCCTCATCAAGATCGATTTTCCCTGCTCCCCTATTGTCTGGGGAAACCTATCTTCAGGAGCGTCTTTCTTGAAAGATCTCATGACTTTAAAATCATCAGTGGGCTTTGTGTAGTCTGCCTGTCAAAAGAGATATGTTTACACCTTCTCTGCATGTGTTAACGCTATAAGGTTACGGAGCAGAATGGCTGATACGTTTCAGCGCTTCATGCTAATATGCACAAAAAATGTGTTTATGATAATTATATGGACTGTCTGAAACAATGCATTCCAACATCCTGTAACATAAATAAGAAAGGTGGAGCCAGCCGGCACTAAACTGTTTATGTGCCAGCAATCCCACTCAGCCCCGTATACCTTTTCTACGCTGCCTCAGCCTGGCAGCATTGAACCTGTTGCTGCATTAGCCGAGTTGTATTTTGCTAGATAGGGGAAGGAGGGTTGTCTGCTGTCTGGTAGGAGGGCTTTGTCTGTGTGCGCCTTTCTCTCCCTCGCTCGCTCGCTCTCTCCCTGTCTCTCGCACTCTCGCTCGCTCTCGCTCGCTCTCTCTCGCTCGCTCTCCCTTTCCCGTCTCTGTGGTTTGTAAGGTAGGTTGCAGTGTGTGTATATACACAACATCAAGAGCAGGAAAATGGACTCATTAGGGAGGCAGGCAGTCATTACCACTCACACTGTACTTCCAGGGAGACAGCGACTATGAGGAGACAAACTGAGGACTGGGGAACAAGGTAGGCCAGTCAACTTTTATAAAAAATGAAAGAATAAAGCCTCTACTCTCCTTAAACCACCAGCACTTCTGTATCCTCCCTCCC
>VFFE01006117.1:57560-157624 GCA_008921705.1 Burhinus oedicnemus
GCCCCCCCCCCCCCGATTTTTAATTTAGAGATGTAAGTTTGCCAGACCTATTTGCTAGCTTAAAATGCGGAACATCTATAGAAGGCCTTACCCTTTACAAATCTTTTCGCCCCTTCTACTTATTTAAGGGTGTGCCCCCTTATGATTCACTTTAATTACTTTTTTTTTAATCACGAAGGAAACAAATACGTTTGTTTTCCAACACTAGTTCCAAGTAAATCAATATCTTTCACTCTTCTAAAACAGCCCTCTCTGTATGTTTGTGGGTCTCTCTGCTTTTTCTTTTCTGTTTATGCAGTTCCATCTGTCCGTCCATATATCATGTTCTCCTTATTTACTGCTAAATGGGGTTTTATTAGTATTTGCCAATGACTTTTAACTGTAATGCCGGTGACCAGGGTTAACAGTGACTCTCGTTCTTTGTTTTCTATATATATGCATACTGTAAGTTTAAAGTCCATGCTTGGCATACAGTAAATAAAAGCAAAAAAAGAGAAAGCAGGTTCCACTCCTCCTGACAGGATTTTTATTTGGAGATTTTGCTGTTTGTCTGTTTCAGTGTGGGGGCGGAGGGGGTTAATTTTGGTTGTTGTACATGTACTTTTTCCTCCTGGATATTTTTAACGTCGATTTTTCATTATTAGTATTTTTCCAGTTTCCTTTACTAGGAAGAAAGGAGACGTGTATTCCAACTTTTATGTTGCTGATCTAATGTAACATTATGGAGGCATCACTGGGTTAATAAGAATTCAAACTTTCTAAGAGGGAGTTTGTATCCTTGGCTGCCCCCCACCCTCCCACTTTATGCATGGTTATGCTTGTGTTTCCGTGTGTACTGCCGGGGAAGGGAGGGGGGAAGGGAATATTTTTTACAGTGGTGGCAAATTATGAAATCTATCGAGCCATTTTGTCCAGAAATAGTAACTATTTATTTACCAATTTTCAGTCCACAAATATGCTGCTTATTTGTAATTTCAAACATTGAAGCTTTTCTCTGAATTAATCTTTTTTTTCCTTTTTTTTTCTTCTTTTTTTCTGGGGAGGGATTTGTGATGCATTTCATAGCCCATTTAGCATTGTCGAGTTTTTGGAGCCCAGATTTATCATGGGTTCTAAAGACTGCTTAAATTGATCCATTTGAAATGGTCTTTTTTTCTGAGCTTCTGTCATTTCTGTTGGAGAGTAAAACTGCTACTCTGCTGGTAACAAAAAAAAAAAAAGAGATAGTGGAAGTGAGTTACATAAAATGTTCTGGAGAATCCTAAGTAATTATATAAAATGGACGCTGATCAGTGGAGATCTCTCAACAATAACAATCACCTTTTTTAATAGAAAATTATTTATTTAATAGCAAGAGGCGGACTTCTTAAAAACATGCATTAGGCCTTCCTCTTAGCACAAAGAAGTCCATAATGCAATATTCCCAACTCACCTGGGACTGCCTAGGAGATTCTCCAAAACCTTCAAATCCTTTGAAATGTTTCTTAAAAATCCATTATTTTACAGCCAGAGAGAACTTTTGCTGCCAACAGGTTTTTTTGCTGTTGTTTGGGGCTTTTTTTTAGCTGTCCTTTAACTTACGACTCCCCAGTTTCAACAGAAGTGCCTCCTCGCTGAACAAACTAATTTAATTGAAATCCAGAGCAGCAGATCTATTCACTGGCACTTCAACTGCAGAAACTACTTGCTCCATTTTATTAGCAGCTTTATTTTCAGAACCCAAGCAAAACTTTTCAAGGTTTTATATATCAGTGTGCTAAGAATTGGTGGCTCATCTCTTAGCTGCAGAATGACATTCATTGCTTCCTATTTTTTTCCTCTTCCTTTTTATTCAGGCTTCTAAATTAATATTTTGTTGATAGACTTTAAATGTGTTTATTGCTTCAAACGAGCTGTTAACTGTAGCAAGGTGTTTCCTCCCCTCCTAAAGTTAGAATCTCAAGCTTTGAAACTCAGATTTGGGTGTAGATGGGATGCTGAAGTTATGCCATAAATGTAGGGTCTAAAAGGTGGAGTCGCTGATGCCTTTGGATGGGGGTCAGCCAGGAGTGATGCAGCAGTCCCCCTCCTGGGGTTTTCAGGCACCTGTCATTTTTTCCTGAACCAGTGCAGGTGTACGTTCCTCAGCAGTCCAGGTTTTTTGTAGGAAGGCACATGGACCTGTCCTCAGGCTTCTCACGCGCACATTTAGCAGAAGCCCAGGCTCATCTTAACATTTGTGAAAAACTTTAAAAATGACTACAAGATACCTCTTGATTTTATGAAAACCCCAGGCAAGAGGAATTTGAGCAGAGAAAGAGAGTCAGAGTAGGAGAAACATTTTTTTCATTACCCAGTAAGATTTTTTTAATCTTTAAAACTTTTTCACAAGGAGGATTTCATTTTCTTTGAACCCTAAGTATATTCTAGCTAAAAAAAAAAAAAAAAGTCATCCCTTTCAATAGCACAAAGTCCGTTTGCAATCTGGATACAGCAGCAAAGGGTAAAGTATGCCTAAGTAAACTTAAATCCAGCGTATGATGCTGTAGCTGGAACCCTGGGAACGTCAAGCCTGTTGGTCAGGGGGTAAGACTGAGTTTGGCAGAGCGGTGTGCGCGGGGCGGTGTGGGGTGCTCTGGGTTCCCATGCCCGCAGCCCGGGCAGCTGTGCGGAGCAGAGCTCGTGGTGTTGATTGGGTCACAGTGTGCTTTATTTTAGCGTTGGAGCAGACAGTTATCTAACACACCCACATGAGGAAGTGCTCTGGAGCAGTTATTTCATGCTTTGCCATGCCCTGTAGCTAGAGTAATTTTGGGCTGAATGGTGTGTGTATATGCCTCTTTCACTCCTGTGAGACGAAAAGCAACGCTGTTGGGCTTTTTTTTTGTCTGTGTGTTTTTGTGTTGTGGTTTGGTGTTGTTTTTTTTTTTTTTTTTTAACAGGACCAAAAATGGGATATAAGACAATCAAATCCAAATACCAAACAAATACCAAGTCAAATTAATTTTAATAGTAGAGGATTTTGCTTTTCTCTTAAAGGAGGAAAAAATATCAGTCTTGTTTATTTTGATAAGACCGTTGTAGCAATTTCCTGAGTTGGATATATCATTATTATAAATATTATTCACAGTTTTCCTATTTTCACATTTTCTTCATAGGCCCAGCTTATTCATAAGGGAAAACAGCTGCAGAAAATTAAAAAAAAATGTAATGTTATTTATATAAAACTTTGATGTAAATAGGGAACAGTGTCCCCTGCTAGAGAATTCTGTGGGATGGCTTACAAATCCCATACAAGAGAGATTACAGTCTTAGATAAATTGTTATTTAAATCATTTCAAGAAAACCCTGTTCATTTTTGCAGAACATATAAGATTTTAAGCAGAATGATTTGAATAGGAGTTCTGTTTAGAGATTGATGGCATGCTGTGGCCTTAAAGATTTCAGTTGGGTTTACTTCTGCCTCTTTTTATAGGACTTTTTTACACTGTGATCCGTATGGTGGAGAGCTTCTACTGAAAGAGATTCAGAAATGTTAATGGAAAACTAAACACTGAAATTTACCTTCAGGATATTTAGATTTATTTTTTTGAAGTAAAACTTTTAGAAAATCCAAATCCTTTATAAATGTTTTTAATTTTTTTTTTTTTTAATGAAACAATGCACTAGAAATAGTTGCTTTTAAACAATAACTTGTCCCTTCTCTAGGGTCTGCAGTTCAAACTGTGGTGCAGAGGGAAAATGATGGCAAATCAGAGTGAAACGGACTTCACGGATTTTGTTAGTTTGGCCCAAGAAAACTCAGAAAATAAACTATCAAAAATAAAAATAAAATGGATTTTTAATAATCTATCTATGCCAATAATCCAGGTTTCTCTTGGTAAAGAGAGTTTAACCATTCACTGAATTTTTGAGTTACATTTGTAATATCTGTACAGCTTTCACTTGAGCAGATTTTCCCAGCAGATTTACCAAACTTCCAATGAGGAGTGAATAACGGCAAAGGCTTTTGTCCAGGATGGTTTTTGCTTTGATGGTGTTACCTATATCCCTGGTTACTATTTATCTTAAAAGTTAATATTTAGTTCTAACAGCACTGATCCAATTCTCCTCTAATAGGAAACCAGCATTTAAGAATGATTATTGCCTATGATTTTCGTGTTTTCATACGTTTTTGTACCTAATCCTTCAGTGCCATCGTGTACTATGTCGGCATTTTGGCTGTCCGGTGCTGGCAGGAGCTTTGTTTGCGGATGGGTCTTGTAAAATGGTCACCGGAGGCATGGGGACATGTGCCACCTCTTTTCTTCCATAGCCGCTGGGGCAGCCAGGGCTGCTCTTGCCACGGGGTAGGTTGTTACCCATCCGAGGGGTTTGCAAGAAGAAAGTTCAGCTTTTATCACATACAGTGAAGACTGTTTATCTTGAAGGAGTGAAAATACAGGAGTGGGAAATCAGGCTGATGGGATAGAGCTTTCTTTTAAGAAAAAAATACTTTTCCTCTGGCAGCTGGGGTTTGGCTTTGGTGAAATGAGTGTGGAGGGTCCCAGCCTGTTTCCAATGGGGCAGGTATTCACCTCGCCGAAAAGCGAGCCGCTGACAGAGTTGGCACTAGGTGGCACTATGGGAAGAAAGGCCATGGACTATGCAAGCACAAAGGCTGAAATCCTTTCATGCCAAGATGTGGTCTCTTCCCATCAGCGACCACCTGCCCTGCCAGCCCCGTGGAGTGCAGATTCGTAGCCTGTGCTGTACTTGTTGTTATCAGGTGCTGTTCTTCAACGTCTTTTACAAAAGCTAGGTATTCTAACAGAAACCAATCTTCCCTAATTCAGACACTGGCAGCGTCTTTAGGACTTTATTCTTCAATGCCTTGTGTCATATGCCTTTCCTTGTGCTTTTCTGAAGTGGGTGGGCATAGACCCCTAGGTAACATTTAAGGTCCAGTTTGCACAAGTGTAAATGACAGTACAAAGGGTGAACCAAAACCCCTATCATCTTCCTGAACGTTTGAGCTAGTATCAAATCAGTGATTATACAAGTCTGTATTAAAAACACTTGGTAACCACAGCGAAGAGGAAAGGAAGCCTGAATGGGAAGTGCTTTCGACCCTCTGCAGAGCACCTATAGGAAATCCTTTACAGGACAGAAGTGGTGCCATTCTGTAAGTTACACCTGCAGGTGACCTCTTAATGTTACGCTTTCATAGTAAATTTATCTTGGGATTGTGGTAGAGCTAAAAATGCAGGCAAGTATAGTGTGCCATTTGATTCTGAAGTAAATACAGCATGGAAATTACTGATGGTTTTGGTGTTTTTTGTTTTTTGGGTTTTTTTTTTTTCCAACTAAAAGACAAGCTTTCTAATGTCTTGCTTCTAAAATCATCAATAGTTGTAAGTGTAGTCAATCCCTTGAGGATACAAAAGTAGGACTGGGAAAGTTGCCTTATGGACTTCAGAGTTGTCCTTTCAGCCGACTGAAAGTTAATTATTGATTTCTCTTTCCTTCCTAGAGATCCATATGCCTTTCTTTCTGGCTAGAAAGTTAGTGGTCACAATGCAGGAATTTGAGAGCAATCGTCGTGTGGCAACACAAGATTTCATGGGCAATGGGTAAGATGGAGGTTGATATAGAGAGAGGAAAGAAATACAACTCAGTAAAAGCTTATGTCCACTAGCGTTTTATGCGGGGTGGACATGGAGCCTGTTATTCTCCATGGCTTTGGCTCCTAAACTCCTAGCAATTTGATAGCTAAGTGAGTCACAGACATTAGTGACAGAGAGGAATGCTGAGAATAAAAACAAAACAACAACAAAAAACCCAACCAAAAAATCTTATTGTTTAGGCACGAACACAAGAAAATCATGTTTAATTGCTAATGTGCTCCCTCTGCTGGTTCTCTAAAACTAACAAATGCTATTCCCAGGAGACCGGGCCACACCCTCTGGGACACTGCCTTACGAAAATTGTCTAAATGAATGGCTTTGAGCTCTCTTGCAACGAGCAGTATTAACAGGAAAATAAGTCTTCTGATGAAGTATGTTAAAGTGTATACCAGGCATGACTGCTGAGAAAGGTCATGAAATGTCCAGCTGTGTAATTCAGCCTTTTGTCCTTTGTTTCTAGTCTTACATATATTTGATAGGTGCTTCTTTTTCTATCATTTCCCAAAGTTTGTATTTTCCATTTTGCTGCTGCTGCTACTGCTTCTAGGATTTTTTCCCATCTGAAGGAGTTTTAAAAGCTGTTCTCATTGGTGGTTTTAGTTTCAGTTTTAGTGCATGTAGTATCTGAAGAAGCCCTAGTGCAGCGTAGTCTTTGGCAGCTTCCGAATCTTTCTGTCACTGTCAGTTAAATCTGCTTGTCAGCTTTAGACTGTTGTGCCCACTTCATCCTGTCCTTTGGCTTGAATACCGGCTGTTTTTTCAGGATACTCTTGAACATCCTTCCTCACTGTGATGAATCTGTATTTCTTTTCCAAACATACACTGAATTGTTTCATATGTTCCCTACACAGAAAATTTCCCCAGTAGGTAAGTTTTTAAAATCCAGCATTTTGGACATTAATGCTATGAAAAATGTCTAAGTCCTGGATAAGACTGAGTATTGGAGAAAAAACTGAAGAAAGCTTTATTAATTCCCGTAGAATATTTGGAATGTGTGGAAGATTTCTGACATGGTAATTACATAATGAAAGATTGTCCTGTATTTCCCGTATTTTCCACCTACGTGGACTGTCATGATAAAGAGCCTTGTCTTGCAGCCGTTGACACATCGGTGGGAATCAGCTGTGCAGAGCTGTTGCAGGACTGGGCTCAAATTTTCCATGTAGAGTGGTGAAAAGTTTCCTTTCTGCAAGTCTCATGCTTCCCATCTAGGTGACTGCTTATTAAATCTTTATCCAGTAGGGACAATAAACCAAACAGCCTGGTGGGTAGCTAATTGGCTGGAGTTACTCAAGCCACATAGAAATCTCATTTGTACTCAGTACATTGACTCTCTCTGGCCTCGTCACTCTCTCTAGTATTCATTCATTTTGAGATGGCTTGAATATAATGCAGAGAAAATAATCCCTGGTTCTTCTTTCTCAAACTGTCTTGGAGGGTGCTTGTAGGATGATTCCATTATTTCCCTTTCATAAGCCATGCAGTTTAGGAATCCATCCTCCTGAAACATAGCGCTGGGAACTGGCCCCCATGTGGGCAGTCACGGCAGAGACATCAGGAAACCAGTACAGCACTGAGACCACATCACCCTCCTGTCACCAGGTCCCTGGATGTGAGGAGTTGTAGCAGGGGTTGGTTTCGCTATGATAACTTGCCCTCCTGCTGTACCTGCTTTGGAGATAAATAGAGAATTCAGCACCTGGGGCTACCAATCTGGCACCTTTTGCTCATGCTGAACTTACACAAGTGATATTAGAAGCGACACGAGTTCCTGGTGAAGGCCCAGGCTGTCCTGGCTCATGGATGGACTGTTTGAAGTCCAAGACGTGTTTTGTAATTTCCAGCATTTCATAAAAATACTGCTTGTATTTTCCTCTCCAGGCTATGGCCAAGCTTCAAAACATACTCCAATTGGATAGAAAAAGTGTGTTTTTGAGATAGTGACGTTTCCTAAATGAGCTGGTCTTTCTGAGCTATACCAACCTCAAATAATTTATCCACTAAGTCAGTCAGGCTCAGCCTGAAACATTTCACTGCTGTGAAAGCAGCTGCTCCTGAATGAGGTTAAAAGCCAGTTGTGCTTTGCTGTACTTTTTGACGGACAAGAGAAAGCTCAGTATTTTTCCCTGGTGCTGGGCATTTCTGGATTCTGGAATTAACTTTCTTTTTCTGCTAATCCCGAGTCCCTTTTTACAGGGGGCTGGATCCCATTCAAAGCCTTTCTTAATACTTTTTGAGACAATTTTTTTTTATTATTATTTTTAACCTGTGTACACAAATCTTAAATGTTTTTGTCAACACAAAGCTGTGGTGCAGTTTCAGAAGTTGTAGTCAGATTGCAGTGCAGTCGCTACTGTGACATATGCAAGTACATAGGTCCGGGTAAGGATAACCCACTGATTAGAGAAGCAGGATTCGTAGTTTGTTGCTAGTTTTCTGGGTGACTTTCAACAAGTCACTTCATTTCTCAATGTCTCAGTTACTTGTCTTCAAGATAGGGATAATAATGTTTATCAGGTTCCGAGGGCAGTTGGGAGACCATTAGTTATAGCTGTATTATCTAATTTTATTGTTGTTGTTAAGAGTCTTTCCCTCTCAAGTTTGTGCCTTGTTATCACCCTAAAAGTGCATTGCAACCTCTTTCTTTACTCTAATGAGTTTGCTTTAGCCTCCCAATGAAGTTTTTGAATACTTGTGGTCTTTCCCTGGCATGTCAGAATAGAACTGACACCTGAGGTCTTGGGTTTGGGTGAGTTGGGTTTTTTTGGTCTTTTTTTTTTTTTTTGGAAGAAGTTTTCACCTCATGGAGGTTAAAAGCTCACATTTACTTAGGTAGTTTAGATGGCAGTAACTGTTCGGCCCTGATCATGTTTGCTGTATTATGTTGGATCTCACGTGAATTTTGCATGTTTTGAGCCACGTATTTTCACTGCATTCAGTGTTAGGCTGAGTTGACCAAACTGCTATTAATAACTGATCTAGCTCAGTTAAAGCTGGCTCTGTGGTGAGGTGAGAGCCCTCTTGTCTAGATCACATCCATGTCCAGCCCCATGAAAATTTAATATCTGCTACAAAAATTAATTTAATTTGGTTCCACAATGTTTTCAGGTGAAAAAAGTGGAAAACAAAAAGGAAGTGAGCTATCATAAACTTTTCTGGAGTTTCCTGGTTAAGACTGGCTGTGCAGGACTGCAGTTTAGTTGACTGCAAGCTGTTTTAAAGAGTTATTAAAATCTGATTGAGTAATGTTACTGTGGAACACTGGCTTCAATGTGGTAGAAGGACACAAATGGAGCATTTAGGAGGGAGGTTTGGGAAGAATGTGAGCAGCTAGAAGAAATAAAAGCTGAGATGCAGGCAGGGGGCAGAGCTGTTCAAAGAAAATGAGAACAAAAAGTCTGAACTTCATGCAAAAAGAGGGGCTAACTTGGTCCCACTGGCAGGACAGGGAGAAAATTTTAGCAGCAGGATTTTGTATGAGTAGGACCAGAGTGGGGTGGGACAAGGACGTAGCCGTTTCCTTTTCCCTCATGAGCAGTGAGCTGGAATAATCATTATACAGTCATCATCTTCAGAGGACTGTGCTCTTGGGATAAGAAGTTCCACGTGAAATTTCTGAATGTGTGTGTCTCTGCTAAAATGTTTATGGGTCATGTTTTGCCCTAAGTTATGTTTGTACAAAAGTGGACCAATTCCATGAAATTTAAAAGAATCAACATTGAACCAAGAGCTGAATTTAGCTTTGTATTTCTAGCCTACTGGCTGCAGCTGGCATATGTCTGAAGCAGTAAAGATGATGCATGGTGCTCCACAAGTGATTTGTGACCAGGAGACAGTTTTCTTCAGGACAGTGCTGCTGAATTTGACCTCATTTTTGCTGTGTTAGATACTGTCTCTCTTGTGGCGGCATACGTAGGTGTATTAATAAGATTCTTACCAGATCTGTCCTTGAAATCTGAGTTTACGGAGCTGATGAAAAGGTTTGCTTTTAGGAGGTGTTGGTGATTATTCTCATAATGCCCGGGCAAAGCCTGCAAAGAATTTAACATCCAAAAAGATGCCTTTGTTGTTGTTGCTCATCTGCAAACATTTAATCCTGAGACCTTGTGTGATTTTTTTGTTTGGTTTGGTTTGGTTTGGTTTTTTCTCATTATCCAAAAAAGAGAAGTGCCAGTTCTGTCTAAGTCTTTCCTAGGCTTTTTTAGATAAAGGGGTGACACACGTACTTCAAAACGGAGAACAGTTATCAGCTGAATTCAGCCGGAGAAGGGAATGCTCACAAAAGGTTCCAGGACAGTTTAGCCAGAGGTAGCTGCTGATATGAATAAACACCACTTTGCATTTCTGAAGAAACTTATTCAAATATCTTACAGTGTTTAACAAAAGTGGTTAATTTAGTTTTGCTTAACTCCAGTAGCTGAATCAACATTATTATTTCAATTTTTCAATCAGGAACAATCGAGGCACAGAGAGAAAGGGGAAGTGGTGCCTTTCTTTCTTCCTTCCTCAGTGAATTATACATGCAGATGGGACTTGGAAAAGTAAAGACCATGTTCCATGGACAAAGGAAGCTCAGATGATTCTTGGCTCTGTTAAAGACCATTAGGCTTTTTATACACCATTGTGGTATTGTAACACATAGGCAACTTCTTTGCTGTTAAAGTCTTATTTCTACTTCCAGAATGCGATAAAAAGACCCTACAGTAACTGAAAATTGAGGCCAAACTCATTTAACATACCAATATGTCAACAAATAACAGAATTTAAAAAAAATTAAGTATCTTTTTGGTGTTTTGTTTGCTTATTAATTACTCTCTTAACTCAGTTAATATAACTTCAAAAACTTCTAAGCAACAATTTTTTTTTTTTTACCAAATAGGCTTTCCCACAGCTGGATATGTCCCAGTAGAACTCCAGTCTCAGCTTTGTCCAAGAAGTAGGTGTTCGAAAACTGGATCAGTCTGTCACCTCTTTTTATACAATAATAATCAGAGGGAAAGATTATACCTGGCTCAAATAAATAGTGCTGTTGCTTGCTCCACAAAATAGGCATCAAAGGAATACTGAAGCTCCCTATCACAAGTAAAAAAAGTACCTTCAAATAGTTACATTGTTCTGGGCTTCTTATACGTATAATTGCTTGTATGTACAACTGCTGTTAACCTCTATGGGATCTGCAATATGTAAAGGAGAAAATAGCACAATAGCCAGCACAATTAATACTTTCTTCTTTGAGAGCCAAATTCATCTAGTGTAGTATGTTTACAAAAGAAAAGACTGGAATGCACAATAAGGTTTTCCTTTTATCGGAGACATATGGTCTCACCATCCCTGGATATATTTGTGAGACACTGTAACAAAGCACACTCCTCACGTTTCAAGATTGAAGGGCAAACTGGATGAATGTCCCTTCTAGGAAATGGATGAACCAGCTTTTTCATATGCAGTCTTCAATTTCTGTAATCCCTGAGAAGCTTATAAAAACCAGGACGGAGTCAGTAAAACCTTGTCTTACTAACCTCCAAAAGGACACAAAGGGGTTTGGATCGCAAGCCTGGTCTGGGTGCCAAGTGCACCTCTTAAGTACTCTCATACTGCCTCAGCCTGCTGCAACTTTTGGTAGATACAATACAATAAGGTTCATGAAGTGAATGAATACAGTAGATGAAGAGACCAGGTTTACTGGGAGAATTCCCACCTGAGAAAGGCAAGTCAAACTTCTTTGTACAGGAAAGCCAATAAATGTCTTTCCCCCCTCCACAGCCCCTAAGTAGACATTTTTCCTCTGTTCCCCTTTCACATATACATAATGACCTGTTCCATAGATTGAATGGTCTCTGAGATTCATTTCTCTCTGCTGATGAGCATTGGTCCTATGAGAGATCCTCAAGTCAACTGTATTTGAGTCCTCTTTTTAGGACACTTGTATCCACTTCACATGCTACATTCAGACATAGGGAGATTCTGCAGAGGTTCGCTATCACATAATTGCCTCTACATGCTATTGTGGTAATAAAAACTGCAACTTTTTTCTCTCATTAAGCATTTCCACTGTTTTGCATTTACTTAAATGAGCTTCTGGGTTTGTTATTTAATTTACTGAGGTACAACTTTTGCTATATATAATTAGGACGCATGGAGTATTCAGAACTCCAAATGAGTGCTTCATATTATCAGCCATTTTATTGTACTTGCATCTTTGTGACTCTTCTTTTGGTGTTGATGGGGATCGCTGATGTGTTTAAGGGGAAATTCTTCATAGCCCTCCTGTTTTCCTAAGTTTCAAACGTGCCTAGAGATCAGTGAGGTGGGAGCACAGCGGGGAGCTTGGAATCTGGAGTAATGACTGGCTGGGGATTTCTCTGAGTTTTCTGGGAAGCCTGGGTAACTGAGCTGAACTTCGGGCTGAACTGCTGTTAACCAGCATTGGTGAGGCTCCTTGGCTGGTCAGAGAGAATCTTGCTTCCTCTCAGAGCACTTCTTTGGGGAAAGGCCAGGAAGGAAGTAATTCTGCGTGATTCAAGAGAGACTTTAAAGGTCTGTCCTCTGTTTTTTAGGAAATAACTCAGGCAAGAGCCTACTGTGTCACATGCATAAAACAGTAAAGCCTTAAGTCTTTATTGCTCTTTGCTTATTTTATAAAGCTTTTACTTTTCTGTATCTTTACTCTCAATGCCCGTATATGTGACTTTAACAAAAGAAGCATAGTAAGCTGAGCAAATGGAGTGGTGTTCAATTGGCTTACTTATCTTCTGCCTGAGCAGGTCGCGTACCCAGTCCTTGTGGCAGAAGGGGCCATATGCCACAGTTCCTTCTCTGCAGTGTGACCAGATCTGTTGTGTGTGCACAGTAAAACTGAGCTGGGCAGAATTTGGCCAAGGTGTAGTAATGTCCATGCCCAGGAGCTCCAAAGCTTTCTGGAATCACTGGATTTACTGTGAATGCACCATCACTAATTTGGATGTTTGAAGTACGCCCAACATGTCCCAAAGATGCTTGACTGCATTTATGGTATTTCTCTCAGCAGCTGTGCTGGGCTTGTGTGGGAGTAGGTCCTTCTGAATGAGCATCATCAGGAGAAGGTTATGAGTGAGATAAAGAAGCCAAGTATCCTGAGTACAGTCCTCAAACACTGATTTTTTTTTTTATTTTTTATTTCTTTTTTTTAATTCAGGTTTATAATGACCTTAGATACGGCATGTGTAAGAAGAGAAGATGTGAGAAATGTAAATAAGAGGACTTTTTGGGTCTGCTGTAGACCTTCTTACTGATCTGGGTACTTCAGCGTCACCTCTCCGCTCTTCTGTTCCCTAGCAGTAAAATGGAGTGATGAAAGTAACTTGTGCATGCCTTGAAGCTTAATGAATGTTTTGTGAAATGCTCAGAAATCTTTAGGTGAAAAAGGCTGGGGATAAAACATTGATTATTGCCACATTTACCTTCTCTTGATCTGAGAGGAACAAGCAGAAAATGCCAACACTTGTGTTACCATGAGAAATTAAGATGTGACAATTTAAAAAATTTTCCCAATAAGGTTGCTTTTCATGCCATCTGGAAATTTCTCCAAAAAACTGTCTTCTAAAGCTTTAGTCCTTTCCCTCCTTACAGTGTTTTGCCTGATCACGTCATAAGTAGAAGAATACGGAAGCAAAACAAAGGGTTGTAGTGCTTAAAGGGAAATTTTGATGCTTCTAAACCTTGTATCCTGCTGATGTTGGTGGAAGTTTTAATTCCAGTCAAGGGTTACAGTTAGCCCTCTGAGTTGCAGAAGATGAGCAGAGTTGTGTATTTGGGCAGAGAGGAAAAAGACCAGCAAGTGTCCACCTGGGTTCTGCAAAAGACTGAAAGACTTGCAATTGGGAGGCTAATCCCCCGGCAATGGAGAAACATGGCTTTGGCATGATGAGGAGTGCTGATGTGTTGTTTCTATCTTGACCCTTGGCAAAGAGAAGTGTTAAGGAGGACGGGATTTAGAAGTAGGATAAAGGTGAATCTAAATTACATGGAAACAAAGGGTGAAAAAGAAGAAGGTGGTGCAGTTGACAGCAATAACTATCTAGATGCCTGTGTTTGTTCTGGAGTTTGTGATGGAGCTGAGTCTCACCAGCAGCAGTGCTGCGTGTAGTGTGCTCAGTGTAAATAGAATCCATAAATAGTTTTGTAGAGAGTCAGGATTTTATTTTGCTTGTGAAGTCGGACCTGTTGTGACTCTTGGCTCTGCCATTTCTTTCCTTACCTTATTGGTGGGATAAAGGTGATCTTGCTTAGCCCAAATTCACATGTATGAATACGCTTTCATCTCTTTCTCTGTTGCTTTGTTTATCTGTCTCTGTCTATCTCTCTGTGCGCCTGCTGCTTGTCTGCCTGCCAGTTTTTTCTTTGTCTCTATCACTTCATCATTGAACCCATCTGTGTAGAAAATGGGATATTTGGCTGTCTTGTATTTTTTTTTATTATTTTTTTATTATTATTTGTGTCATTTTGTTCCCTCAGACTTACGAGGATAAAACTCGCACTCCTGGGGGTGCCAGGCATTTCAGATCTTGCATTTAGGAGGAGCTGTGATGCTTTTTGCGTCTGTTTGTCTGTCCATCTGTCTGCTGGTCTATAATAAGCTGTGCAGCGAGACAGCAGCTTACTATCTGTGTGTGTGAAATTAGCTAATTGGTGTTAGCAGCAATATTTTCACATGTTTTATAAGCAAAGTGCAGCAAGGTATATAAATGTAGATATGATCCAGAGACACACACACATACACACACGCGCGCGCACGCAAGCCTGTCGTTGCTCATGCATAGACGCTCAGAAGTAATTAATGTTAATAAGATTTTAATGTGCTTGTGAGATCATAATGAGGAGAAATGAATGCTCTGATTAGAAAAAGGTAACTGTGTGTGTGTTTTGGCTTAGAACAAGATTTCCTCTCTTTTTTATAAATCACAATTTCAGAACTTGTTTGTGATTGCATCAATCGGTTTTTATTTTCAAATTAGAGGTCTGTTTAGCCATTTGAATGATTAGCCAAATAAATGGGTAAAACCCTGATCATAAGGAATTGTGCAGATTTTTTTTTTTTCCCTCTTAGAAAGCAATGCTACTATATGACAGGGCTGGGCAGCCTCATCCTTCTAGCATTACATTTTTTTGATGCTGCTTGTAAAGCCTCATCAGAAACTGCTCTTGGAGATAGTGCTTGTTTTTTACAAATAGAGATGTTTATCTATAGGTGTCTGCAATGCATAATCAGCCACTGAAACTACTGTGCCAAGGCACATTCCTGTTCATCAGTAATGATGAATCCTCAGAGTCCGGATGATCACATGATACCTTGATAATATTTTGAAATAATTAGTTTAAGAAAGCAGAACTGTATGCATGTAGTTTTTCTTTTAATCAGTCAGTTTCCAAATAAGAGAGATGGGAAAGTGTTTGCAGGAAATATTTTACAAGCTAAGATGTTTTTTCATCCTGGATGCTGTGTAGTCGCCAGACCCCAGGCTGGCTAAAATCCAGCTGGGCACTAGGGGTCCTTCTCTCCAGCAAATCAGTGAAAATATTGTCCAGAGGGCTTTACTTTCATTTGCATAGTTATTATTGTTATTATTTTAATTAATAAAATATATCAACATATTAAAAAGTTCTTGTTTGATACACAAATCACTTTGGGATTGGGATAGTTTTTTTTTGACACTGAGAGGTTAACTACTCTGTTTCAAAAACATCTAGAATTAAAAATGCAAGTTTAAAAAGCCCATGCTCCAGTGCATCCCATGTTGCATACTACTGACTTCCTTATTTTGGTGGCACCTGGCTGAGTGGTGTTTTAAAGTGTTAGATCTATGTTTGAATTCGTGGAATATGGTTCATTTCCAGAAAGTGCTGAGGTACCACGACAGTGGTTGTGATGAGAAATGGTAGACCATGGTGATAAGATGGCAGTTTACAAATTGTGCTGAAGAAAAACCAGTGTCAGTAGATACAGCTTTGACAAGATTTGAAGTCTCTAAAGATGATGATGTGACAGTTTGTTTTATAATGAAGGAATTTATTTTGGGGAAAGGAAACATCAGGCATTATGTATATTTGTTTATTCTTCTAAACACTCCTTTCAGCCACCTGTTATACAGCAGGGCCTCTAACTAATTTATCATTCAGATAGCTCAATCAATGAACTTAATACAGGAACTTTAATTTTCTGAGTTACCTTGGGATATCGTCTGCATGTGTGTGTGCTTAAGTGTGTCTGTGCAAGTGCATACAAAGCATCACTGAAATCTGAACATCCATGCAGTAAGGCCAAAACAAAGTATTGCCCAACTGCTGCTAGCATCCAGGTAAATTTTAATGACTCTGGATGGAAAAAGGATACCTTTACTTCTCTTAAGTGCTTATAGTTTGAGAAGTGCTTTAAATTTTGACTTAAAATGGTAGTCTAAGCTCTCGCTTTAAGGAAGCAACTAATTTCCTTTAAAAATCATTCATCCTTTCAATAGCTAATTTCACTAGCATCTTTTGATAAATATCAATCCCAGTTTAGGATTAGTACTGAATTGAATTAGTATTGGATTCAAGGAATACGATTCATTTCCAGAAAGTGCTGAGGTACCACAACAGTGGTTGCAATGAGAAATGGTAGAGCACGGCAATGTGATTGCCATTTCCAAATCACGATGAACAAAACTAGTGTCAACAGATACAGCTTTGACATTATTTGAAGTCTCTAAAGAAGATGATGTGACAGTTCAGATCCCACTTTTGGATTAGTATCCTGTTGCATTTTTTTCATTGTCTGTTTCTGCTTGTTTTCTCTATGTCAGCATGCCAGTTCCTGAGACTGGCTTCCACAGAGTCAAAGAGTGAGAGTAGGAGCAAGAGTGAGAATAGGAGCAAGGTAATGGTAAACTCCAAAACCACTGAATTTTCACCTTGGAGCAGGAAGCAGCTAAGCAATGTGAGGACTTTTTCTTTAATTATTCTGTGTTCTAGATGGAAAATGTCGAAGAAAACACTCAGTTTGATGTTCATCAGAGATGAAGTAGCCAAGCTCCCTTCAGCCATAGACTGAAAACTGCTTAAGGCTTGGGAATCTCAGGAAGAGCTGAGGCAAATTGGCTAAATGCATGAAGTCAGTATTCAAAAATGAGCTGTGCTGAATCCCTTGGGGGACTGCTTTAATTCAGGAGTAAATTAGTCTTAGACCAATGTAGCTTAAGTGAATAAGGACCTACAGGGAGCTTTGCTGTTGAATTATAGCATCTACTTACAGGTTCAAGACAATTAAATGTGTACATATTGATGTCAGACCTTTAGTTGATTTGCCTTAACTTTCTTAACGTCCCCACGCAGACTTGGCTTCAGAGATAGATAAACTGTCCCAAGCAATTCATTCTATACTGGGGATCCAGAACAAAACAAATTTCAATAGTTTTTTTGCTCTGAAGAAAATACCATAGTGTCAATTATTGCACTGTTCTTGGCAGAGTACTAGTTGCCCTGCCTCTCCTTAGACGCCATTGTTTTCCTGTACAGTTGTCAGAGGGTCCACAGGTACTGAAGATGGCTTTCTGTTACAGTCAGTTTGTACATACATAAGCTCCAATATTTGGGAATAAAACATACCAAAGATAGAGATAGCATGTATTTGTGGTGACTTCTAGAATTATTACAAGAAAAGAAAGTGTATTCAGAAGTTCTGTTTCTGCTTGGCAACTAGCTGCTTTACTTACATTTGGCTACTCTGGTGTAGGGTTAGTTCAAAGATGAGAAAGAGAGTTTTGGGGTTGGTTTTTTTGGTTGTGATGGCAGAACAGAATATGGTGGGAACATAGTAATGACAAGCTACCTTGGGAGAAACTCATTTTGTCTTAGAAGCCTATGCACAGTGTGAAAATAGGAACTCATAATTGTATGTTGAGATTGCGCCCTGAAGAATGTTTAAGAGTACGTTTGCCAGCCTTTCTCGTATTACACTTGCTTAATTTGACTTTATTCCTAAGTACACATATAAGGTTAAAATGCTATTAATTCCTAAAGTTCATAATTGACAACCTGATTGTGAGTTAGTTGATAGAATCTCCAAATGAAAAACATTGGATTTGCACAGTGAAAACCTTCTGCGTAAGGATGGATTTTAAAAATATCTGTAGGTTCTAGCTCTACCAGGCCAGCAGAGAAAGTGAGCAATCAACTTGGAAGCTTTATTGGAGATAGTCCCCTGCTAGCCTCAAAGAGGGGATGTTTGTTCAAGTATGTTAACTGATCTCAGTTTTTTTCATATGATCTGGAAACAGAAGTCATACATCCTAAACCTGTCAAGACTGAAGCTTTAAAAGAACTGATTATCTCATCTTACTTGCCCAATTCCATATTTATGTTTCTAAATAAGGAGCTATTTTTTCCGAAGTCCTTAATGCCCAGAAGCATCTGCTGGAGCTGCTGAATGCAGAGAACTTCTAGTAGCACATGGATTTAGAAGAGCAATTTTAGATACTAGTTTTGAAAATATTGGCCAGAAGGCTCTTAGGTCTAGACGAGCTTAGAAATTCCAGGTAACCGGCATGACATTTCTGCCAAAACTGTTGTTTTAAAAAGTTGTATAATTGCAGTGGATAGTATTTACATGAAAGTAAAAGTTACGGATATCTGTAGGAAGACAGGAACTGTTGAAGAAATCAGGTAAGCTGTTCACATAGTTCAGTCATCTCTGCTTCTGAAAGTGTCAAAAACTTCTGAGGCAGGTAAGGAAAGCCTTCTCAGGAACAAGTATGGAAAAACCTAGCCATGGAGGAAGTTCCTACCTTACTCTGTCATGGGATAACAGGCCAAATCTTTGAACAATGTGGTTGTAGGTTTTTTACTCGATTGGAGTCCTGTTTGACTTAGTAATGGATATTCGCACTAGCCATATGAAAGTTTTTTTCTTTTTTCTTTTTTCTTTTTTCTTCTTTTTTCTTTTTTCTTCTTTTTTCTTTTTTCTTTTTTTTCTTTTTTCTTTTTTCTTTTTTCTTTTTTCTTTTTTCTTTTTTCTTTTTTCTTTTTTCTTTTTTCTTTTTTCTTTTTTCTTTTTCTTTTTTCTTTTTTCTTTTTTCTTTTTTCTTTTTTCTTTTTTCTTTTTCTTTTTTCTTTTTTCTTTTTTCTTTTTTCTTTTTTCTTTTTTCTTTTTTCTTTTTTTTCTTTTTTTTTCTTGGTAATAAGCTCTTGGGTCTCAGTGTTGCTTTGCAGCAGATCTCATGTGATCTTCAGGTTGATTCACACGTGAAATGAAATGGCTTAATTGTTCTGAAGTTTTGTGTGTGGGTATTGGGAAAGATGTTTGGATATTTGAGGTTTCAAGTAATGTAGAAGCAGACAGCACTGAGCAACTACACCGAGTCAGAAACATGAATCACTATGGCATGAATTTGCTTCCTGGTATCTCAGTTTTGTTATCTGGTGGACATGTGTGTCCTGTCATTAGTGGAATTCCAGTGGCTTCAGGGTTAGCTGCAGTCATCACAGAAATATACAAAATAGTTTATATATGTTCTAACTCCTACACTTATGCCCGTGTTTACAAGTAGTGCATTTGGAAAGAGTCTGAATGTGTAAGAAGTCTTTGAATAATGAGTTTGGGTAATCATTCAGCTTCTTCAGAAAATGTTAAAACTTAATCTTGTTCTCATTCCCCAAACCGTTCTGCCACTGACATTAGTAGGATTACGCCTTTTTACCTATGCCTGCACTAGTGATGCAAGAAAAATTGCGAACTACCTGTGTTTCCTGGAGCAAGGTATTATGTATCTATTGCCTCAATTTACCTACCTTTAAGATAGAATTGGTATTTTATAACTCCCTGTCAAGCAGGTGGAATTTAATTGATGGGAAGAGCCTTTGCATTCTTATATGGGAAGGCCTTTCAGATCTCATAGGCACTGTGATGTTTGGGACTCACTCACTCAGTCGATCTTTGCATTACAGTTTTCAGTCGTGCTGTTTGCAATTTACATGTTGGCAAAATGCAGCACAGCAGCATCTCCTCTGCTGTGGGACTCCGTATTCTAGACGCATCGGACTACCCTGCTGGCCAGCTGTGTCTTCTGCATGTAATCCTGGGAATCAGATAGGGATCGTGGTGCTTAGCAGTATCTGCAGGGCTTTATGCCTCCAAGTGAGGTCCTGAGCTCAAGGAGATCTGCCAGCAGGTGTTTTATCTGGAGTGACAGCCCAGGTAAAATGAACTGCTGTGTGAAGTCGAAGTCTTATGCATTGGGTCAGCTGAGGTGCCTGTCTTCTAGGCAGGCAAAAATCTATGAAATCTGACTTGGGAAATAATTTCTCAGCAGTCTTCTTTTGCGATACTTGCTACAGAATGGAGTAATCCATTGAGGTACTCGAGCCACTCAAATAGCTAGAAGCTCCCAGCCCTGCCGATGTGGAGATTCTTATCTGACCACATGATAAACATCCTTCCTCAGATAATTGCCCCAGTCATCTGAACAGCATTTAAGGCAAGTCATGTGGCAGGTGGTAACTTGTTTTGTTGGTGATGGTAACCCAGCCTGCTCCGCTCCCAGCAGCTGCTGCAGAAACACTGACCATGTTAGGATCTGCACTTGCTCTTCAAGACTGGGGAGGAGGCCCAAGGCAACATGGGGCAGGGATCATGTGGGAGGTGAGCAGCGAGTGGGACAGAGGGGTAAGAGGATGGAGTTGGACCCTGGTTTTGTGGCGGTGGGGAAAGCAGGGAGGGAGTGAAGCAGGGACTGGTGCCATGGGGTGGACCATGACAGAAGGGTGTGCATGGTGAATTGTGTAAATAGGTGGTTTAGGCAGAATCTGCTTTAGAAGGATGGGAAGGTCATCTGTTTTGGGGCAAAAGAAGAAACAGTTCAGACATGCCCCCACTTGTGCATGTCTGGGGTTCATCACAGAGCTGGGAGATGTCGTTGTCAATGTTTTGCTACCATAAGAAACTTCTTTGCTTTTGGAAAAGCTTGTAAACATTAAAAATAAATACAGTTGAGGCCCACTCCTTGTTAGATTTTCTTCTTTCTTTCTACTACTACAATAGTCCAGTCTTGAGAAATGTGTTTTTAACAAAATCATGCCTAACTACTGTGCCCGGGGTGCAATCGATTTCCAGCACTCTACCTTTGCTTCTGCTCTCAAGGTGTTTTGTACCTTTTATTCCTTTTTCTTTCCATGATAGTGAACAGATGACAAAAAATTGTTAAATTTGCTGCTGCCACTTTGCTGTGACTTGTTGCTGCAATCAGACCAGTTGAAAGGCCTAGGAGGTGCTGGCTTCTACTCTAAAGACTCTCCGTTAGTCTCTGGACTTGATGGATTTATTTGTAAGCATCTAATGCATACTGAAACCTAAAGGATTGACAGTCCTGTTGTAATGAGGCTATCCTGAAGGATTGTAAGAGACGCTCTCACTTCTGGCCTGGATTACTTGTATAAGCACCTATCTTGCTGAAATTGAAGCATAAAGACGGTCCCTTTCTGGGCTGAAATTTTATCTTCCTAAGATATAAGATCATTTTGCAGTGCTTCGTAACTGTCTTTTTTTTTGGGGGGAGGGGGGGGATTTTCATTGAATGCTTGTCAGTGTTTTTAGCCGTCCTAGAACCTTCAAAAAAGAAAAAGGCCTAAGGAATTTGGGTAGTCTTCTTCCCAGTCCAAAAGAGGATAGGCTGTATTTTTTGTTATTCCTCACAAGTCACTGTCCAGACTGTAAAGTTGTGAGTCCCACTTCAAGCGATCTATTCTAGTACCTCATTATTTTTGCCATTAAAAAGATTTTCCTTTTGCCTAACCTGAATCTTTCTTGCTACAGTTTACTTCCATTACTTCTTTGGCAATTAATTCCATTCCCTTTGCAATAGCCTTTTATGTATGGGGAATCTGGGTAACATATAGTCATTTTTGGCACTTTTTCCATACTGTTTATGGTATCTGCATTTATGATCATTCATGTTTTTTTCTGGATATTCTTCAGCTGCTTCACATCTTCTTGAAAAGCACCGCCCATAATTTGACAGTATACATCATGAAACTTGCCCAAATTGAGTAGAGCTGAAAGATTACTTATTGTGTCCTTGGGGCTGCATATCTGTTTTTACAAACCCCAAAATGATGATTGACTTCTTGCTTCATCAAGATATTGCTAACTTGTATCGAGCTTATAATTCATGATAACCCTATGTCCTTTTCTGAAAACTGCTCCCTGCTCAGTTATGCCCATCTTATATTTGTGTCATTAATTATTTCTGCCCAGGTACATTACTTCATGCATATTCCTGTTGAATCTCATCCAGTGTCTCTAGACAATTTCCTTTATTTTCCAAGGTAATTTTGGATTTTATTCAGTCATTCAGTGCCCTCCCAGGTTCACATTGTCTGCAAGTTCTATAAACATGTTTTCTGTTCCATCATCCAGGTTATTAATGAAAAAGTCAAATAGAACAAAACTCAGGGCAGAAACCCAGTTTATGTAGTCTTGTATTTTGATAATTACTGTGTGGATTCCCTTTTCCAAGTAGTTTTGCATTTGTGTGACACCATGACTATACTTGTTTTGTTCCTAGCTTGCTTATAAGAATATTATGTCAGCTTGTCAACGGCCAAAATAAAGTCAAGGTACGTGACATTTGCTTTCTACAAGGTTTCTTATCCTGTTGTAGAAGGAAATTAGGTTGTTTTGGCATGATTTGTTTTTAAATCAATATTGATTGCTACTCATCTTTTATATTTAGGTGCTTACAAGCTAGTTTGATTCGTCGTTCAAGAGTTTTTCTGGAAAATAAGCTTAAATCGACTGGTCTAGAGTTCCCTTGTTCATTCTTATTTCTTTTTTCTTTGTGTCGTGGTTTGGGCTGGACTGGCCACTGAAATGAAGGACATGGTAGGTACTAGATTTTTTCTTCCAGTCTTTTCTTGTCTTCTGCAAAGTCTCAAAGTCTGTTTCAGACAGTTCTTTAAAGATACTGGGATGAAATTCATACACAGATGACTAGAAAAAGATCTAACTTAGCTAAGTACTCTCTGTTGGCTCTTTCTTCTGGAGTAAGATCATACCCCTCCCTCTTCATGAGTATTAAGTGAATTATCCATGTCTCTCCACTTGAAATTTTGAATGAAGGGTGGAAAAAAGATGTTAAGCACTTCAGCCTACTCACATCATCTGTCAGTTCATCTTCCCTCCATTGATTAATAGATCCACATTTTCCCTCATATACCTAAATGTACAAATAGAATGGTTTCTTGTTAGTCTTGATATACCTTGTTAACTTTGTGCTTTGACCATTATGATTTTGTCCCTATGTGTTTATGCAATTTTTATACTTATTCTCATGTATTCTGATATCCTCCTGCTTTCTTCAGGCTTTTTTTCCTATCTTGGTAGCAGTAAAGAGCTCATAATTTAGTGATGTTAAAACCCTACTATTCTCCTCCTTTCCTCTTTATTGGGATTGTGCTTATGATATTATTATAATTTCTTGGAAGAACGGTTATGCCTCTTTAACTTCTTTTTTCCTGTAGATTCTCCTAGGGATGTTTATCTTCAAGTTTTCCAAGATCACTGAGATCTATGTTCTAGAAGTCCATTGATTTTATTTTGCTTTTCTCCCTCTTTCTTTTCTGAAGAATCGTGAACTTCATGACTGTCTGTCTTGCACTGTCACCCACTCAGTCTGTTCATCCATGCAGGCTAGAGCCCAGTCTAGAAGAAATGTCCCTTTGATCTTTACTTTTTGAATTAAAAAAAAAAAAGTCTCAGGTGCATTCCATGAAGATGCTGGAAAGCTGTGATCTGCTGTATTGTTTTCTCCACAGAATATGTGTAATTAATCCTCATCTTCAGTTCTTTTATGCAAATGCTTTGGCTTGCTTCACTAATTGTGTTTTTTCCGCATCATGGTGGAGCTGGTTTCTTTTGCCTTTAATCACTACCTGTAGTTTTTCAGTAGGTTTGATGCTTGATATGTTCTGGACCTCAGTGCATGCTTGTACAGTCTATTTGGCAAGGGAACACTCCTTCCTTTTCTTCCTCTTCCATATCCTTCTCACTAAGGTTATATATAGCCTTTTATATTTCTATTGCAGTCATGCTAGTTAGCCCATCAGATTTCTGTCATACTAATTAAGTCACAATCTGATGATACGTTGAGATTTCTAATTTATTTTTCTATTCACCAAACTTCTTGCATTGTTATATGGACGCAGGAGATGCTTATCTGATAGACATTTTATCCTCCTTTTTTTCTTTCCCCCCTCTAGCAACCTATTTTCTGTCTTGCTCACCTCCTCTTTGGAGGTCCTGACCAAGGTGCTGTTGTTTATATTTAGCTGTTAGGTTTTTTTCACCTGCCCGTTTTAGTCCGTGTTAAAAGACGTTCCAGTAGGTTAGCAAGCTTGTGCTTGGACATCCTTCTCCTTTTGTATGAGGTGAATGTCCTCTTGTCCTTAACAGCATTTGCCATGGTCAAAGAAGTAAAATCTCTCCTCAGTGATGCCATCTGTATCCATGTGTCACACAGTTATGTCTAGCCTGCCTCTGCTACGAGGACTGGGAGGAACACTGATTCTTTTAGCATTGCTTCTAGAAAATTGTAGTCACTTTTGAGCCTTGATGTCCTTGTAGATAATTTTGTATTCCTTATGCCCTCTATGTTGCGTCGTGCCTTCTTCCTGTGTTGCTTCCCTGAACTGGAACTTCCAGGAGAGTATCCTGGCCTCACTTAAAAGCCACTTAATTCCATTGTAATCTGAATTTACTGACTTAAAAATTGGTTTACAGTATCAATATACTGTATTTCTTTTCCTATACTTCTGGTTTCCATTTATTTTTTCTTTTTAATTCCCCCACCCTTTTCTTGTCTTCTTTTTAAAAATTATTTCCTCCTCTTAGCTTGCAGGTTCCTTGTGGCAAGGGTTTGTGTTCTCTCATGTCAACTATGTCTTAATAGACTTGCTGTTCTCTTGGTTTTCGTTGTACATAATTCTCTTCTTGGTAGCGTTTTTGGAAGTTTTGCAGATCAGTGCCATTGCAACCATATGGTTCCCTATAATTGTCCTCTAAAATTAAACTTTTTGTCCGATTTCTGTCCCAGCTTTGTGTGAGTCCTCTCTATTGACTTTGTTCATGCTCATTTGCTGTTTCAGCCTATTGTGAACCAGATGAAGGTTGAATGCTCTTTCCCAAACCTTAGTTAGTTAGTTAATAGACATTTCAGAGCATTTGAACCCCACATCTTAAGGCAATGATAGATTTCTGTGGTACTAAACCTGTCATGTTGCCACCAGTGTTTGCAGACGTGTTTGGAAGGAAGTCTTCCACACAAGCAGATATTCATAGTCCTTGGTTTAGTACTTGGAAAGATGGGAGGACTTTTGAATAAGAATCTGTAGGTTTTTCCTTTTGTTTGTTTTCTTTTTGGTTTTAATACCAGATAATTGGAAAATTCTAGAGAAGATAATATTTAAAGTGCTTGCACAATCTAGTTGCTTACATTAATTCCTTTAGCGACCGGTGTTTAAAAATGATGTTTGGATACAGGTTACTTGACTGCATTTTCCTTTAAGATGGCCAAAGTTAAGACAGCTATTTAGTCTCCCTCTGTTATAAGTGGAGAGGAGGAGAAATACCTCTAGAGAGCTATTCATCCTAAATATATTACAGTTTTAGGGTGGGATTAATGGCTCTCTGGAGATTATTATAGTGACTTCAGTTAGCTACCTAACTTCTAGGAAGATAATAGTTAGGTTATATGCATCTTAGTCCCGTGCCTGATCAGATTTATCTGAAGAATTTATCTACTGTCCAAATACACAACACAGAAAGCTACCATGCTTTGTCTGATTTTGTAGAGATTTTGTATGTTAGAATTTTCCAGAGTTTAGAAGAGTTCTATTTATTTTAAAAGGCTTCCTTTTTTAAACTTTGCTTTGTCTCCTTACCTTTTTGATTGTAACTTGTTCCTTAGTTTGTTTTGTTGTGAAGAAAGTGTTCAGCTTCTTTGTTTTGGTGTGGCCTCTTTTTGATGGGTCATGTCTTTTGAGACTGACCTTCAGTCATTTGCTCTCCAGCATTGCAGGTTAATATCGTTCCATGTTACCTTCCTTGCAGGTGACATGAAGATTAGTTAAACACAGTTTTGAGTATATTAAACTCTTAAGTTATTTTTTGGTGAATGTTTGTTCTTATATTTCAGTGTGTTTTATGATGCAGCCATTAAAAATAAGTGATCCTGGACAACAGATTAGACATATTTGTTGTTTTTTGGGGAAGAGCTAAGGTCATTTTCGTGTTGCACAAGTTTCCCTCTTTATCTCTGTACAGCCGTAAGGTGTCCATGACACTATTACTATGGCCACTCTGTTGCCAAAAAGTTGTCAAGATATTAGTGGAGAATTCAGAGAAGAGCAACATAAGTTAAGAGGCTGAAGAGATTGAAATATGAGCAAAGATTACAAGATTTTAATATGTACAGTTTGGACTAAATGATGACTAAGACATATGATAACAATCTACAAGTATTTGAAGGGTGTAAAATATTAAGACAAAAAAGGAATTATTTTAAGATGTTCAAAGGGGTAAAACTCAGTAAGGAAAAATTTCAGTGTGAATCACAAAACCTTCCTGAGAATTGCATGTGCTGGAGTCATGGAGTGGATTCTGGAAGAAGGTGGTAAAAAGCCTACAGTTTCACATAGCCAAGAGATCACACACACGCGCACACAAAAGCACACCAGTCTTGTGCCGTCCATTAACAAGCAGCTGCCTAGATCAAGTGATGCTTCAGCAGAGGCCATTGGGCTCTGTGCAGCCCAGATGGACAGCCCGGTTGGCCTGCATCCCAAATGAGGCTTTCCCGAGGGCTCCTGCAGAATGAGCTGCAGCACGGAGGTTCGGTCTGGTGGCAGCAAATTGCCTTTAGCTGCTGTTTTTGTGGAGAAGCCCTTTTCCATCATATGGCTGTACATGCACCCATCCATTTGATAAGCGTAGGCAGAATCAAGCTGTCACCAACAGAATATAGGCAGAAGACTCAAGGAAATGTAATGAAGAATAACATTTTACAATATCCTGGCAAAGGAATGATATGATGTTAGGTGTTTTCTTTTTCCTTTTACCCTCTTCTTTCATCTCTGTAAGTTTGTGCAATCACATTAAGAACTGTTTTTCAGTAGGCTCTTTCCCCATAACTTAAGAGTCCTCAACACCTATTTATTCATTCTGATAAAGGCTGCAGATTTACGCTGTCTGTTTAGTTTAGTTAGGAGGCCCTTTATCATCCCAGGGAATTTTAGTGGACTAATTTAAGTCTAAAAATGTTTAACTGTTGTGACTGTTTAATCGGGATGGTATTTTTGCTTAATAGGGACATCTTCACTGTTTACAGCTGGTTTTGCACCCGTAATAGATACAGACAGAAGGAGTGGGGACTACAGTTCTTTCTCCCTCTTCTGCCCTCTGTTCCTCATTTTTATCTTGTGTGCAAAACCATCATGCATGCCAGCTTGGGAAGCTGGCATCCCTCCTGTTAAGCCCAAACTTGCTCTCTGTTGCAGTATAAATAGTGCTTGCTTCCAACTTCAGAGCAGTACCCAGCGTTGCATGCGTACTGTAGCTCACTGGGAAGCAATAGCTATATTAAAGGGTTTTCCATGTATAGAAGGGCTTTGAATTCACTGGACAACGCCGAGCACACATCTGGGGACAGGCCTTTAAACTTGTGTGATATTAAGTTACTGGAATATTTAACTTCTGGAGTGGCTTGGTTTAAGAAGGTCCTACTTCACTGATATGTAGAGGAGAAGGCAAACCAAATGCCATTCTTTGTAGTACTCCAAATATAAAGCAGGGGGAAGTGCACCAGGTGAGCCAGATATGTTTCGAAATGTCATTTAGTTTGCTAGACTGGGGCTTTTTGATTTGATAAAAGCACCTTGTTCTGCTTTGTAAAAGTACCTGGCTGGGCAAAACAAGAGACCGTTTGGTCAGACAGATGCCACAGAGGAAGGCCGTTGGGGAAAGGCTGAAGAGATGGGCCATTTTTGATTACAGAAGAGATGACTTCAGCAAAGCCACTACAGTCTTTGCTGACAGCACGTGAAGTTTCACCATGTCCTCATTAGTCCTGGTGTTCTTGAAAAATGCCCTCCGAAAGTTACATGGTAGAAAGCAGTCACTGTCTTGCATAGACTCACTAGAACAGTTATCTTCCCATTGAAAATGCTGGGCTGTCTACCCTGGTCGTACTCTTGGGAAGAGCCTTTCCCATCCTTGCCTCTCTGGCACATGTGGCCAGCTACAAGCTAAACCCTGAAGAATAAGAATTCTTTTATCCCTGTCAGTTGCGTTTCATTTTCTGAGTGTGGATGATCTGCTTCTGCACCATCAGCCGTTGTTTAGCTTCAGCCTGCGTGCACCAGAGCAAGTGTTGCAGAGAGGGATGCTGGATTTTAAGGTTATGCTGTGTTGCTACAGATCATGTCACCTCAGTGGGTAAACAGACCAAAAATAAAACCAGCAAATGATACAAAAAGGAATCCAGTTATATTTTTATATCTCATTAAGTTTCGCTCCTCCTTCTGGTTTTATTGGCAGCGATATCAGGGGTGTGTACATCTCCGTCTGAGAAGAGGTGAAAAGATTTGCAGTGGTTGTGTGGGTGAGCTTTTTTTTTTTCTGTGGGGATACACCTGTCTCATTTGAGGAAATCCTTATTTTATCATGTATACAAAACAGCTGCTGATTTAAGATTTGTTACTAGTATCCTGCCCAGGTGTTCCTTATTTAGGTACTCAGGTCAAAGAGCTGCTGTCCCAAGCTGTCATTTAACAGAGAGGATAGCTTAATATTGCTGTGAGCCAAAGGTGTGGTTGGGTGGACTCTCTTTTGAATGCCAAACTTTCCCTGCATGGTAGTGACAGACAAGTAGGGGTGGAAAAAAGGAGAGATTCCGCCAACACAGGCTTTGGGGTCAACATCAGTCTCTCCCCAGAGCTCTGCATGACCTTGATTTATGACTGCAGAATACTGGCTGCAAGAGCCTGTCCTCTTCAGTCCCCATGGTTCAGTGTGAGATTAATAATTAATCAATACTGTTATCTTCTGTTATTCTGGGGGGTCCTTGAGTGCCTACCCCTACTCTCCAGGGGTTAGCTAAGACATTGTGTTGGAACTTGACCTGCATTCTCCATCCAAACACCTACTGCAGCCCAAGCAAGGAGAAACAATGGGAACGCTTGCTTTTGGTTTAGTACACCTAGGTCCACTGAGCAATTCCTTACCATGGGGTCTGTTTGGGTTTTTTCCTTAGTTTTGTGCTGGGGTCTTCCAGCATGCTCAGCACCAACGTGGTTAATAGCTTTTCTGGAAATTAATTATGGCTGCCAGGATTGCCAAGACCCTATCCCAGATATGTTTCCACATCATATTTAAGTTTATCCTCAGATTATGGTCCAGTCAGCTTTCTCATTTTAAGTTGGAATGGAGAACCTTTCTCTTAGGTTCATCTATAATGTTTTAGGTCTGTCAGATTTTGGTCTTGAAAAAAGTTGTTTTTAGACAGTAGCTATGGGTTTGATAGAATGAGATTTATTTATAGCTATAATAGTCTGCTGTAAGAATTCTGTTTGTCTCATGTCCCCTACTTAGGATTTCTGTGTAGTTATTTATACCATACTTACCGGATCTGGGATGCATGCGGTAAGGGGCATGACTCCCCAGTGTGGATCTGCAAACATGATGATGCATGGAAAACTTCAGTTAGTATTTAATGAACTTCTTCATATATTCAATATGAGGACATTGCTGAGAATATGAGCCTTGGCAAGTAGAAGTATCAACTTTTTTTTTTTTTTTTTTTTTTCCTTTCTTACTTTCTTTTTTAAGAGTTTGGTGCAGCAACAAATGGTGCTGGTCTGTCAACCTGATAACAGCCTAAGTAGAGGCCACATCATAATAAATGCATATTTTTGCTATGAAAAGATAACATACTGTTGGTTTAAAAAAATCCCAAACAGCCTCGCACAGAAGCATTTTCAACAATATATTAAGCCTCATATTTTTCAATTACAACAGGGTTTTTCTTCCTCTGCTGATCTTTTTTTAATAAGCAAAGGAGCAAATATGTCTTGGTTTTAAGCTTTAATCTGGTGCTTTGTGTACTCTGACGACCTCCTAATCACACTCTCTGTGACATGTCAATCTACTGCTATGGAAAGTGGGTGATTTGGGCTGTCATGAAAGTGTTGATATGCTCATATATCCTGTGCACTTAGGACAGAGGAGTTCAAAGAAATGCATTAACCAAAGGAATGAAATGTTATGGGAACAGATATTGGTATTCAGATACCAAGGGTCCCTTTCCCTGTTCATGAGTGGTTCTTTATCTGTGTTGTGACTTTAAATGCGAGCACCAGGTGTGAAGGTTTCTGTTTATTTTTATTTAAGCAAAAACAAACACAAAAAATCTCAGAGCTGATGCAGGTGATGAAATGTAAAGATGTGTGATGGGTTTAGTAAATAGTCAGGGTGCGTATGTCTAAACAAGGAAGGAGATTGTAGAATGTGGTTTTAGTTTATAACGCTCTCCTTTCATTACTATATAACCATCTGCCTCTCTGGCATGATCCTTAAAATCTGGTGATCTTACACTTCAATTCGTAACCTTCAATGTTACACGGGTGTTACCTCTGCTGAGCTAGTGGAATCATCCAGATGACAAGGTAAATGCTGTCAACAACATCTACAGTTTTATTCTTCATAAAAATAAAAGATAGGACTGACCTTTATTATCAAATGGAGACCGGTCTATTATGCAATTTGAGAGGCATGATGTGAATGTGAGTCTGGGGGAGAGGATCTACTCCTCTTGGCACTGACAGGACTTCCTCTGTGGTCTTAGATGCGATTCCCAACTGTTCTGCCTGGAATTTCCCATCTGTAACGTCTAGAAAATGATACTTGCCTCCCTGGTGAAGGTTATGACAGTTCATTAATGTTTGTAAAGTTCTGTGAAAATACAAAGTGTTGTAAAAAAAACCCTAAAAAATTAAAAAGAAAAATATATAAAAAACTGTGTGTCACCACTAAATTAAAGACTGTCTAAGTGAGCACTTTCACCTTCATAATCCAGCACCTTTTATGCTGTTGCTCAATAAGTTGAGCATACATTTATGATATTGTGGAATTGTCCTTGTTTGAGGAAGGCATGGTCCAACATCTTAAATACACTTTTCTGGTTTTCCCTGAGATACATCATCATCTTTAAAACCTATTACTGAATCTTTTTTCTGAATCTTTTTTCTAAGGTTTTTATTCAGCTGTTCAGTTTCAGCAAATGACTAAGAGATTTAGATTTCTAGGTCTGCATCTCAATCCACCCTTGACTTGCTAGAAATTATTCTGGAGCAAGTTAATTTGACTGCTGTGCGCTGAATCTTGGCATATCCCCTTGGATCTGCCAGCTGCTCCACTGAATGCTGTGGTGAAGAAAGCAGAAAACTTGTCCATGGATATAGACTTGAGGCCTTAAAATCACTGTTCTGCTTTTCTTATCCGTAAATTGGTTACAAGGATGAAAAAAGATTCATAATCTGATATGTACTTGTAAAAGATACAAACATACAGTGTTATAATCATTGGCATACCTCAGTGAATATATGATGGTGGTTTTGAGAGTGGTGAATGTTTCTTTTTGATGCATGGTCTTGGACAAAAGGTTAAAAGATCAGGAAAGCCAAACTCAGGTTAGTGGTTCTCTTGGTTTGGTGGGGTTTTTTTTGTTGGGTTTGTTTTTTGTTGGGTGGGGGTTTTTTGTTTGTGGTGGTGTTTTTTTTTTTTTTAAATTTATTTTGTTATTATTGTAGATGCTATTTCAAGAAAAGGAACTTGAAGCTCCTTGCCTAGGCTGTTCTTGAGTTGTGGTGTAGATGCTTTGAGGGTATAAACCACAGAGGAAGTTGGGATAAAATAGCTACTTAAAAAGAGATTAAGGGATTTACTTCAGTGCCTCTATGGGCTGTGATTTAAAGGGAGAAGAGCCTAATTTTTCATATTGCAGCTACTTTTATTAGCTACAGGTTTTAACTTCTTGGAAAGATTCTCACATCCTTCTATCAGCCAATTTTGGGAGTTAATCCAGACCAATCAACAGAACTGTACGTTGCACTTGATTTCTTGGCAATTTTAAAAGCTTTTCAGTGTCTAATCTGTCCAGTGTAAGTCACTAGTCTTTTGCCACAGGTGGTATTGATCAGCAAGAATAATGATTCAGCAAGAATTTTTGTTTTCCAGAGACAAAAAAATAAATACATTGAAAGTTGGGGTGTGGAGGGAAGAAGGCATTACATAAAACAGAATGATCACTCCAGGTCAAAAGATTCTTGAAACTTCTGCTTGTGGTTAGTTAATATTTTTTTTCCTGTAGAGTTATATTTGGGACAGGAGCTGAACTTTGTCTTCCAACTTGCTTTGCCAGTGGGGACACAACTTTATCAATCTTTGAGTTTACTGACACCCTCAGAATTTTACAAACACAGTACTCAATAGAGTATTTTTGTAGAAGTTCTCGGTGATCTTTTCTGGAAACTAGTTTCTATGTGACAGATAAATTGAGGATGGTGTGATATTGGGCAGTTGAGATAGAAACCTCAGTACTGTTATCACTTTTAATAAGCGGAGGTTTTTTTCAGTAGTCCCAGAAAAAACAAATTATATGCCAGGTAGTAGATGTTTGCATTTGAAAGGTTTTCTCAGCTGGTTCTTATTTACTTATATCTGCCTATCCTGTATGAAAAACGCCTTGAACCTCCTTAAATTTTCTCTCAAAAAAGCTTGACTCTAGAATTGTTCTCCATTTGTACACATTTATTTTGTCTCTTTCAAATGTCAGCTCAGTATTTCAATAATAGATTCAATCATGCCTGAAGTTCTTAGGATCCATTTTCAGTAGTGGATCATCTGGTTAGGAGATAATGCCCTCTGCATTTTTGTGAGGCTTGATTTGTCTTAGGATCAAAAATACTCAGTCACTTTGAAAATGAGTTGTAGCTGCCAAAGTAGCTTCAGTTAAAGTTTGGAAAGTGTATACTGTGTCTGGTTTGTTCTCCTAAATGGAAGAGGGCCAGGAGGTGAGTTTGAGCACCTGACTCCTCATCATCTATGCAGTTTATGTGTTAGCTCTCCCTGTGGCTCCAGTTTGTGCTTTCTCAACTAATTCTGTTCAAGACAAGTCTGCAGTAGAGACATTTAGCTCTGAGCAGTGTGGGTATGAGCTAGTCTCTGCCACATAGGCTTAGGAGGTTTAAAACTATTGTTTGTTGCTGTAGAGGCATTGTGTGACCAGGAGCCAATTGCCTGAGGGAAAAGAGGGAGACAGTCCCAATGTCTTCTGTAGTTTTAGTTAAGAATGAAGTAGGCTGGGTTGATGACAGTAAAGATCCTGTTGAAGTGAAACCGTAATTAGTTCTTTTCTGTGCCACATGTGAATTGAGAATTAGCTCTGTTATGTGCTGTTTGTAGGTGTGTTCTTTCATCAAGAAGGCAGAACAGCAGCAGATCTCATTGACTTGAAAGATGCCCGTGACCACGTTCACTTTAATGTTACTGAGGCACCCTGCTACCATTTGGAGATTCTCAACTGAATTTAAATGAAGACTTGAGGACTTCTCTGATTGCTATAAAGGGTATACTGTGCTAGTGAGTTTGTGGGCAAATGGAAGCTCTGCTTTCCTCTGTGGACTCTCTGCTTCCAATATTAGTCAGGGCAAAGTAGATGGCCAAATAATCAGATGTTTGCTGTCAGCCTGCCTCCATTGTCTGTGGTGATTTATGCTTGCTAAGAATCTGCCTCGTAAGGCTGAATCAGAATGTAAGGTTTCTGTTGCTGGCCCATACGCATCACTTCTGTTTACATCCATTTTGGGCAACTCTTTGTCTTGCCTGTGAAAGGGAAAAGAGAATTTGATTGATCCTGTGAACATAGTTGCTTTCTTTCCTCCTTGATGCATTTCTGTTCCTTAGACTAGGTTGGATGTTCTTTAGTGGGTTCCTGTGGAACGCGTTCAGTGGTAATAAATGTTTTCTTTCTTGGGAAACGTTTAATAAATATGAATAAAAATCCAACACAATCCAACCCCCAGTGGTTTATGTCATGTAACTTTTTCATATTTCTTAAATTTCATTGTAGTTGCTTTTAACCAAAACCAGCCAGCTTTAAGTGTAGACTTAAGCCCACATTAAGGTCTAACTTCGTATTTTTGGTCTGGAGTTTGGAAATCGTAGTGTCTGATGCCCAGAGAAATATATATTATTTTTTTTTTTCCCCTGTGTAAATTAAACCCAACTTGATGGATTAGGTGGGATTTTTTTTTTTAAGGTATATTATATATGGGATAGTAGTGGTGTTGGAAACCAAGTGAAAAGGACAAAAGCTTTGGATTCAGGCTGGCAGACTGTATTCCAGACGTCTTAAAGGACTATTTGAAACTTCTGGAAGGTTTAGCCTAAATATTAGTGCTCAAAAACACAAATAAGAAAATAAATTTAGAAATATTTCAGGTTAAATCTCTTCAGTCTGGTCTTCTCAATGCTGCTTTCCAGCATCCTGTGTTTTTGCTTTGCATTCCATTCCCTAAAAGCTTCTTCTACTTTCAGAGACGGTTTTAATGCTTATTTTATGACTAGCATAATAGTCAAAAGTTCTCCAACTTCTGGGGCACTGAAACTAATGGTATGCCCTTCACTGCAGTTCCCTAAAAGTCTGCGAGAGAGGCAGAGATGAGAAAAATAGCTTCTGTGCATGTATCCTGTAGCTTTTGTCCAACATGGCATAAATTTTATCCAAAACCACCCTTGGCCTTCAGCATCAAAAGCCCTACCAGCTAGGCTTAAAAGTAATTGGTTTAATCTTTAGTAACAGGGAGTGGTACCCCTCTTACCCTCATATTTACTAACAGAACTTCAACATGGTTAGTTGTGCAATGCTGACGGAGAGGTAGAGCTATTATTTTCATTTCTTAGATGAGGAATTGGAGCATGGTGAGAATCCAACTTGCCAAAAGTAACAGCATATGTGCAAGAGCCCCTGGGTGAACCTGATGCTCCACAGCCTATGGCTGGTGCACTGGAGTATTGATCATTCTTCTTTTATGGCAAACTATTAGTATATACTACATGTGCCAAGCTATTGTGGAGAGATCTATCACAGCCATTTAGGAAATCTTTTATGCTGTTCTCTCACTCTTAGGAAAAAAAAGAACAAGATCTTAAGTCTTGTCTACATTAAAGTGAGGTTTCTGTGTTTGTACATTAAAACACAACCCGTTCGTATAGTGGAACTTCAGAAAAGACCTAATCTCTACAAATATTTGAACGTCACAGGTTTGGTACCTTTACAGAGTGAGCTATACACCAACCATACACCTTCTTCAGTAAAAATATACCATGAATTTACTGTAAAAGGGAACAGACCGAGATTGGGAATAGTAATTTCCTGTGCAGGTGACACCTGGAGGGCAATTTAGGGATACAGTCAGGCACTATTCTTGGAAGCACCTTTTGGCTGTGAAAGAAGAGAGGAAACAGGAAACTGAAACTTATCTTCTTACTATCTTTTATGAAAATGAAAATACTGGAAATCAGAAAGACATCAGCAACCGTGAGTGCAAAAGGCGCGGCAAGATGCAGATTACTGGAGGCCCCTAGTCCCCTCATAGTCATACCTAGGCACCCTCCAAAGTGTGAGACAAAATGGGAATGTAAAGTGTAAGCCCTTGATTTTCTCCACCTTCCCGTTGCATCCCCAGGCTTTTATTCTCAAGAAGCCAAACAGGAATTGAGATTTCAACTTTATTGTCTGAAGGCTAAATCAGAGGACTTGATCTATGATTTGCTCCACTATATCCCTCTGAAATGAATGCATGTGGAAAAAATTGAATCTGGTGGAAACCCACCTTTACAGACATTGTAAGTTGGTGAAGGGTCAGCTCTGCAACTGCTGAGTTTGGTACTGTGGCCTCATTCCAGCTGTCACTGCGGAAGTGAGAACTTCTGAATTAACTTTAATAGCATTGGGCCCAATATAAACCTCTGTAATACTTCTGAGGTGCCTAAAAGCTCTCGTAATGATACCTTATGGCAGCTGGTCCCCCCACTTCTCCTGTCATGTCCCCTCTGCTTAAATCTCCCCTTGCTTACAGACGTGTCAGAGAAAGCTGGGTCAAGCCTGGGGGCTCCTGGGCCACCTGAGGGTCTGTCTGGACCTCTCTCTTCTCCACTTGCCTGTTTGAAAGAAAATTATACTTCCCTTGAAATGCTCTCAACTTTCCAGTGAAGCTTGGTAGCCAGAAAAAGGACTTGCAAACAAGTGGGTGCAAATACCCTTGCAGAGAAAATGATCACCTCAGAGAAACTGATATTTAGTCATTATATATGGTAATATTGACATTAGTGGAGATTGCATTTGGTTTCAGTGTTTTTAAGGGGTTTTACCAGATTTTATTAATGATTTCCTGGGTTTTATAGCATTCCTCAAAAAAATTGCCTGGTCAAAGTAACAGAAACTTGGAGACTCCATTAAGAATGATCAGTTGCCGTATGGTTGAGTCACTTTACCTGAGATGGGGAGCAACCATGTTCAAGTCCTCTTTTTGAATAAGACAGCAAGGTCTCATCCCTGAGCTTCGCACTTCTCAGATGAAGTCTGTTTTATCTTTCTTACTCTTTTGATGAAAGACTTGAGAATGTGTTTCTTTTCTGATCCAGAATGGGAAAAAATGACACCGTAAAGTCTCTTGGAACAGGGGGAGAATTCTGTGCTGGTCTAGAAGATGCTGAAGCAATGCTTTCAGTATTCAAGCAAAAAATGTTTTATAAAATGACTATATTTTAAAACAAGAAATAGAATCCCAGCTTCTATACTGCTCATGAGGAACATCGTCAAAGTTCTTTAAGAAATAAAATTGTAGTAAATAAGGACTTTTGTTTCCTCTAATACTAAGTTAGAACAATTTACTAAACAAGAGAGAAAAGAATTAAGCCCTCAAGCTCACAAAACTTTCTCAAGGAGAATCTCTATAGAGAACTACAATGATTTGAGCGAGTTCTGTGTAAGTGCAAGGCATGAAGAGGCAGACCTGCTCACAGGATCAGGACCTCCTGGCTTCATGGGCGAGCAGTGAATCTTTTTATTACACAAGCTGCGAAGTGCACATGCACTGAAAATTGGGTAATGGTTTCTCCCACTAGTATCTTTCAATTCTGTTACTTTTAACCATATTAAGTACAAAAAACTGCAGACAAATGCAATTTTTTTTTCAAGTGGAGGACATTTCTTTGTAAGAGGTTTTCATTGATGTTAATAATCTACTTCTACTTGTTAGTATTCCTTGGGCTGAGGAGGTGGCAGTGCAGTTCTCCAACAGGGAATTTTACCCACAAGTATGGTTTCCATAGCTTACATCCACTGTCCTTACTTCCTGCCCTGAAGTACGTGATAGGATTATGCTTTTTGTTTGTTTGCAGTGGTGGTCTAAGAGGAAGGTCTGTCAAGTAAGATCCTGAATGAGGTGCAAGGGGAGGAAAGTATTACTGCATAATGATAAGACATTTACATACTTCAGAACAAATCTGACTTTCAGTCCATTTTCTTTTCATAATGGCCATTTTGTAATGACTGCAGGCAAAGGCACAGTTATGCTTCTTCAGTGACATTAATTTGATCTTAGTTAAGTAGGGATTTTCCTTGAAACCACTATCTGCACCAGAAGAACATGTATTTGGAAAGAGGAATGAAATCATACAAAAATATCCCTTGATCTTACCAAAGTAGAATATAACCGATCTAGGCGCTGTTTGCTGGTGTTTTGCTTTGTTAAGGTGTGCTTATAATCCATTCAGAAATACAGTTAAGAAGTTATTAGAATTGCACAGAGAAGTATTCAGAATTTAGAGAGTGGATAAGTCAAAACTGAATATTTTAATGCCAAGGGGAGGCTGGCACTTTTCTCTCTTACTGTTGTTAGCTGTGTGAGTGCTTTTATAGCTGAATGCTGAAGAAAAAGCTGTATGTTTTGTACGTTTGATAAACCTTCAGTACAGGCAGTTTGTCTCCCTGGTATATGTATTTTACATTGTATGTTGATGTCTCACACAGCAATAGAAAAAAGGAATAAGAAAAGTGGTAAAATATAGATGGGGGGGGTGTGTAAAAATAAACATGCTTGTGAAACTCTGAACATTCATAGAGCATCTCAGGAGAAACAGTAAAACCCAGATCTCTGCCTAGCTAATTTATAAAAAAGGATTAGATTTCACATGGGTGGTACATCAAGTGGCTGTATAGTATGACTTAAGTGGATGTTGGAGGGGGGATGCATGATATCTTGTAATGATGGAGAAGCATATACAAGACCTTATATTTTCTGCATATGCTAGTATTTTTTGTCATAGGTATTGAGTTTACCTTGGCTGACCCACGCTTCTTAAAAAATGATGTCTCTTTGAGTTTTCTCCCTTAGGAAAAATAGTGGCATTTTTAATGAAAATATATTGATCTTCTACACAGCATTTTTGTAAGATTCAGATAAAGGAAACCTTGACTTAAATATAAAATAAGTATAAGCGGTCTACTGGTAAACTTTCAGAGCTGTATTTTATCCTGTAACATGATTCAGAGTCTTCTGGCAGCTTTTTGAGGAGCTGTTACTCAATTACACCTGGTTGTTTAGGTACTTTCTGCTATGCACTTCAGTGTCTCCTCAGTCCACAAGGATTCCATAGCCGGGGCAGTACTGCAGAAAGCCTTCCAACTTCCATCTATGTGGGCATGCAGCATCTTGTGAGGAAACCAGGACATGGGGGAGAAAAAGAAAGGCTGGTGCATGTTCAGATTTCCCTTTGGTTTGGAGTTGAGATGTGCTGATTGTTTCCTTAGGAATTATAATGAAGACCTGGGACCTCTGCCCCTCACTCTAGCTCATGTCTCTGTGGCCCGGGAAAGCCTGGCCTCCCCTTTCTGACATCAGCTTTTGGGAATGAGCAGGTGGGAAGAAGAGCATGCAGTGAAGAGCTCCTGAAGCAGCATCCAGCCTCCTAGAATGACATACTCGCCACCTGTGCAATGCATCTTCTAGTACATCTTCTAATATAAAGAGAAGAAAGCTAGTCGTTGGTCCTGTTCTCTTGAAGACAGTAGCAGAACAGCCATTATCTTTTTTGGGATCCAGGACCCAGCCCTGTGCATGGTGTCAGAGGGTCCTTCCTGGCCCTCAGCTTCCTTTCTCCAAGTGCTGATGGGGGGACATCCCATCCATACCTTGCCTCTGCAGTGCAGTCCTCCTGACGGCTTTCGTCACCTATCTTTCACCTCCCTCTGCTCACCTCACCACTACCCCAAAAAGCAAAAACTTAATTTTGTTGGTATTATTGAGTGGGTAGTTTATTATTATGTAGAATTTTGTCTGAAGGCCTGTTATTCATTCTGGGTGGAGGTGTTTGGCTTCAGTCACGTTTATCTGTCTGTGTCCACATTTCAAGGATTTCCATGGTATTGACATTTCCATTACAGGAATTTGAAGAATGTTCAGTTATATACAGGCCATGAAACATATTTACTACTTTTTTTTTTTTTCTTATGTCTGCCAACTGTTCCCTGCCAAACTTTAAACTGGGCTGCTATGACTCTTAAGAATTTTATTTTTTTTTTACATATCTGGTATATTGTAATATATACACAGTGCACATGCAAATAAAAGCTCATAGTGTAGCATTAGAAGACAGCACCAGATTTTATCTGGAGGATTATTGCGGCCCTGTTTCTAATTTGTATAATGTTTTTGTTAATAGCAGTACCTCTTTAAAATGCCCAATAAAATAGTGTAGCATTATTTTAAATAGAAATTTCAGGCATTTTAGATATCCCTCCATTATAACAGGTCAGGCTCTTAACAGATGTCTCAATAACTTTGCTATTAGCAGGAATATTTCATGAATTAAAATCAGGCCTCTTTGTCTCTGTCACTCATTGAAATGACCTACATATTTGGCAGATGAAGAGGACTTGCTTGTGCATTAGTACTGATGGGGTAGAGTTTTTTCAGTTGTGTATTTTTGGAGAAGAGAGAAAGTTTAACATAAGTTAACATCGTTTATTTTTTATTAATACCATACTTCAGTTGCCCTTTACAGAAAAATCGTATTAGGCGCATCTTGCCTTTTAAGCAGAGAAAACATCTAGGACATTTCTCCTGGGCACTAGACTTCTGTCTTCACGTAAACCTTTCAGTGAAGCATTGGACAACCGTTTTGTAAGTGTATGGACTAATGGAGCTGGAGCAGAAGGTGCAATAACTCAGTTGCTGCAGACGTTCTAGATGAAATCTCTGGAAACCTGAGCATTTCCAAAGCTTTCTGGGGTGTTGATTTTTCTGCTTAAGTATTTTCATTCTTCTTCCTGGCCTAGTGAGGGCTTTTCAGCATTATACTAAGGGTCTCGCTTAAAACAGCTTGCTGACACATCATTAGGCCAGCATGTGTGTCTCTATTCTTTGAAGAATCAAAAAGGACCTCTTGAGTTGAAGATTTCATTGACTCTCATGATGACAGCAGAGCCTGAATCCTGCTGTGACGAGGCAAACTGTAGAGAGAGATGTAGTTGTAGATGTGGTAGTTGTAGATGTGATCTACCGCAAAATCACTCTCTGGCGTCTTGTGCATTAGCACAGGTAGAAATGATTGCATATTATTTTTGTTGTAAGTTTGATTGGAATGTAACTAATTACACAAGCAAGTAGAAAAGCTGCACACTTAAATGTGCTGCCTGAGCAAGCAATATATCCCACAGTCATTAATCAAGAGATAAAAAACACAGTGGGATCGAGTGACGTTACTTGAGGGATGCATTTGACCCACTATCCTTGTTTTTTCTCTGTGTATACTAGAGGCCTAACTCAAGGACAGAGACTTAACTTTCTGCAATTTCCATTGCCATCAGAGCGAGCTGCAAGTTTTTCACATTTTTTCAAATCAGACTATTTGAAGTCAAATGTATCAGTACTGTCTGATCGAATTTAATGACATTTGCCCAACAAGTTCACAGAATAGCAGAATTGGTAATTACAGTCACTACAATGGTATTTTATTGCTGAAGATTCTCCTTGTTTGCAAGGAAGTTTAACTTCTCCTACCCAGTGCAAACAGCATACGGGGTCAGTCGGCAGCCAGGACTGCTTTCCCAGTCATCTCTGAAACTGTAAGGATGTTCCAGGGATTGAAGAGGCAAATCAGCAAAAGCCTTACGTTATCATAAGCTTGTCCTTTCCAGAGTTCCCTGCTGTTTCCCTGGCTTACACTCTGTACAACACCGGGGATACAGGTGAAGTGGTTTTGTGATGTAGATTATAATAACATATATCATAATAATAATATATATAACAAATTTCAACTCTTAACTAAACTATTTGCTTAGTATAATACAAATAACTGTATACAGGGGACTTGGTTTCCCTTTTTGGAGTTTAGGTCTTTTTTTGTAGTTGATTCAAGTTGAATCTGAAGATTTGCTGGAGTGATGGCCTAGTTCATTTCAACTCTTGTGACTTACTATTTTAAAGAGCTTCCAGGGATAGAGGAACTGCCATCATTCCACTTGGCCTGCTCTGTTACATGGTTTGCACCTGTGTGCTATCAGAGGAAAGTGACTGAAAAGAAAGCATACACATTCGCAAAGGAAAACAACAATTCTTGAGGTAAAAATGTTAAATCATTGCTTTAATTGTCTTGCTGGGTATCAGTGTTATCTCTTAAATGGGAAAGGAGGTTTTTGATTTATTACAGATTTTCCTATAACAGGGACTGGAAACACAGTCCCATAGAATACCACTGAATGTTTATTACTTATGTGTCTAAGTTTTAAAAAAAAAAAAAAAAAAGGTAGTGATGCCCTTTTAGCATTATCTTTTAACTCTTCTTGCGTAAAGGATGACTGTAAGGAGTGAGAAAGACACTTAGGCAGAGACAACAGGGGAAAGGATGTGATACATCCTGCGCCCATTAACACTGTCAATTAGCACCATTTATCTTGAAATTTGTCCAGCTTGGAACACAAAGTATGTACGTCAGGGTTTGGGCCAGACAGAAACATAGAAAATGATGGTATTTGTGTGGAGACACAATGTGGGGGAGAGAGCAAAGGCACACAGTAATTCTAAAAAGAGCTGCATTTTTTGTGTGTGAAAATTTGATTATAAGATGATTCTTTCAACATAAACACAATTCTCTAAGGACTTATTACTGCTTCAGTAGCATAGTGGAAAGAGTCTAGTGCAGTCCGCTTTAATAGCTTTCTGGCTTGAACCCCAATACATAATGTTCTAGTAATAGTTTATGGGTGACTGCAATAAATTGGTAGCAAGTGTTTTCCATTTTTTGGCTCTTCTTATCAGATCTGCTGGTGGAACATTTTGTTCTGAGAATATTGCAAAGGCAATTGATCTGCTTTGGATGTGTGCTTAAGAGTTTTCTGTCTTTTAAAATATATGTATATATGAGCTTTTTCGCTGTGTTCTGAGACGTATGGTGTAAAGCTGAGGGCCAGTAAAATGTTATGGGGGATCTGAGCAGTTGGTTAGACCCAGCAGGACTCCACCTACCCTAACTAATGTTCTGTGCATACTGCCAAAAAGGCAACGCTTTCCTCCCCACCACCACTTCCCTTCCCAATACTTTCATTGTTCTAGTCTTTTCATTCAGCAGTGGAAAATTTGTTCCTGTATGTGCAGGAATAAAGGTCTTTCACATAGGTTCATTTTAAACACAAATTGCTTTTTGAAATAGAAAGAAACGTGGAATATTTTGCACTTACTGGTGAGGGAAAGAGCCACTTTTGATTAGAAATGGACCTGATAGAGTCACCTTTGATTTCTATTGGATCTAGAGCTGAACTTAACTGTAATTACAGAGTGAGATTCCACGGCCTCTATTATGCAGGAACTGTCCCTCTTGGTCTTCAATTAATTCACAGCTCCAGATAGTCTCTATAGCCAGCCTAATTGAAACAGCCTGCTTTCATCTCCACTCCTACAACTAGAAGAGTTTGGTAGCTGAACCCAGATCATAAATGTCTAGCTACTTTCTGTGTTTAAGAGGCCAAACAGAAACCATCAGCCTGATTGCCTCTGGATTTTAATCCTCTGGGTATGATAAATAAAGACAATGGCACCAAGTATTGGAGAGTAAGCAAACATCCATTATCCAATGGGTTGTGCCATTGAACATCCCGTACTTGTTCCTGGCTCCATTTTGTTTCTTTAAACAGCTAGCATGCTGGCTTTTTGCACAATCCTCCAACATAGCTTGTAGATTAGATTCAAAATGAAAATGGGTACATTTCTCCAAGATAACATTAAACACATGTAAAATTAAAGGACAGCTGAGTACCTCCTTCATTCCTTTAATCTTCTGCATGTACTGGAACATTTGTTTTATATAAAGGTTATATTACAAAAATACTGGACTTGGGGCAAAAATCAAATCTTAAAGAATGTAAACTAAAGTCTGGAGATCTCTAAAGCACAGAGTGAATAGCTACTCGAGAAATATTTGAAGTAACAAAATGTGGACTTTGCCCAGTTAATGTTAAAAGTATCCCAAATGACAGCAGGGGAGTCAGTTTGGTTGTCATACAAAGCTGCAGGGAGAGCTGGAGATGAACAGAAAGTACTGAAAATCTGGCCCTGAAACAATAAATGGAAGTGCTAAGTGGATGAGAGTGAGAATTGACGAAGGAAGATAGAAACGGAGAAGTGCAAAATAAGGGTTGTCATACCAGAACCACTTCTAATGGTGTTTACACCGTCATAAGCCTAATAAACGTGGCTATTTCTTCTCTGATGCATACTAGCCATATCATAAAAGCGTGTTATGGAAGGAGAAGAACATCTGAATAAAAGGGTACATGAGCTGGACTCTGACCACAGAGATTCAGTGCTCCTTTTAGGCAGTTCCCATCCTGTGGCTCTGCTTTCAATGCCTGTTGTGAACAGGGATCTTTTTTCCTTGTTGTTTGCTTATTTAACTGAGTTATTAAGACAATACTATCAGCTGCTTGAGAGCACTGCCTTAAACAGTTTGATTTTCTTATTTTCCAAGGGGAAAAAAAATCCAACAACCCATGTTCAGATACAGTCCTGGGAATCTGTTGCATATTGCGTTCATGTAAGAGCTGCAGTTTTCCATCTTTCATCCTACATAACGGAGGACAGTTTTCAAGCACTGCTGCTAATGATGCACTAGGCTGGCTCTTTCTCTCCACAAACAGAAATCTGTCCCATTTCCTGCTAAGGCTTCTGGGCAGGGTTGTCCGACAGGTAATTTCCTGTAGTAAACATTACAATAATTAGAGTTATCGTTCCAGAGCACTGAACTTTCAGCATCTTTTATTACTGCATCGCAGAAATCATACAAGAAGCAACCACAGTCAGATGCGGCTATTGTTATTAATTTCAATTGTGCTAAAGCAAATATACAATGTGAAAAATGCAGAAACTAGGCGGTCCTGTATTTGTAACCATTTATATTATTAATATGTCCTTAAAATATGTGTGCAAGAACAAGCATGCCACTCAAGACCAAAGAGGGTAATACAACAAGAATAGTTAAAACCTCTTTTCCAAAAAAAAAAACCCACTGCTTTCTTGTGCTTCTCTTATTTATGAAGTAGGTTATTTATTTTTATTAGGGAGCAAGTTTTGTACGTATGTGTTTAGAAAACTACTTGCTTTACAGACAATCAGTAAGGTCTACTGTAATAGATAATGTTAAAATGAGCATAATATTTAAATTAGCAAAATTCAGAAATGTAGTGATGTTGAGAATGCACAGTGAGAAGTCATGTAAGAAGACTCAGTGAGAGTCAGTTCAAATTATCTGCCCTGGCTTATAGAGGACAATTTTTTTTTTTTTTTTGATAGGTCAGAAACGGACTATGAGGGAGAATGTTCTATTTAAAATGAGTGCGAGTGGGAAGAGAGATTCTTGAGGTGTGTTCCTTTTACATTTACTGTAGTATTTCTTCACTGTATAAAGTGGTCTACTTACAGTGCCATGATGTGTTTGGAATAAACAGCAGAGTGCTATATTTCACTGTAAGGTCTGTCTATAGAAAGTGCTGTCTCTCAGATCAGCTGTTTACATTTTTTTGAAAAAGCTCCCATCTGTTACATCAAACTTGTTAATATAGGTCTACAGGATACAATAACATTAATGCTTTAAGTATCCAAATGAAATGTCACAGTCCAGTTGCAGATACTGAATTCAAATGTGGCAGTGTCCTGAATGCACCTCTTCTACTAACAGGCCATTTAATAATCCATCTAAATATCTATACATGTCTAAGTCTTTGAAGGTCTGTGAAGGGCCAGATGTACAAATGCAGTTATAACATCAAATCCTCACAAAAGCTTTTCCACCACACTAGCATGACCACATAAAATTTGGCCTCGTTTTTTTTGGCTCTGCAGCTACAGCATTGTCAAGACCTATTTAGAGTGAAAATAGGCTTGGTAAGGGAAGTCTCTGAGCTTCATGCTGTTCCCAGTGAAGTTAAAGGCAAAGTGATTGCATAAATAGAGATACACCTTACTTCCATGTATATTTTGCCCCTTGTTTGGAAAAAAAACCCCAAAAACCAAACCCATAGACTTTATGGTTTGTTTTGTTTCTTTTTTGTTATGGTTTCCTTTGTTACAATTTAAAACATAACTGAGTCCTTGATGTTTTTATTTCTGGTATGAGCTACTATAGTTTATTATTATAGTGGCCATCTGACTAGAATGAAGATGTACATCCCTGGTTTGATCCCTGTAATGATGGAGGGTGAAATGTAAGTTTGTTATATTACCTTTCTTGTTTCTACTCTTTTGTATCCATGGTTTTTTAATTTACATCGCATTGTGAATGAAAACCCTTATCTTCTGTTATGTTTTTTTCCTGCCACTCAAATTTTGCATCAACACAAAAGGTTTGTTCTTCAGTTCGTGTTTGGTATTTGGTCACGTTCATTATGAGGTGTATCTAGAATACACAGATCACATATTACACATAAAATATCATTTCTCACTGCGTTTTTCTTGATACGTTATTATTAAGGGCTATTTTTTAGTGGATGGAAACCCAGTCCATGCATAAAACCACATTCAAATGAGCTTTGCACATCTAATCATATCTATTTTTATTCCCAAATGCTCAGTGATCAACAGTAATTTCAAGTACAATGGTTATAAATCATATTACTCGTAAACACAATGAAACTGGCTAAAAAGGACCATGCAGAGGGTTAATAGTCCAATAATAATTAAAATAATCCTCTTCGATTCAGTAATAACTTTGGCCACCTGCCTTCATCCAACCCCCAACACCACCCTCAGTACTCCTTAAAAAAATATTCACATTACAGACAATCTTGTGTAACAGATTAACATAACATATCTGGAACATTACTCAGATTTTTGGGCAATGGCAATCTGAACATGTTCGTAAGTTAAGCTTTTTTCTCGACAGCATCCTGCTGTTAATTCTTGACTTCTTTTAACTGGCAGGGCTCTACGTAACTGGAAAGCGCTGCCTCTGGTACTGCAGGGAGGGTTATGTAAGTGTATGCATTGGAGGGACTCCGCTGAACAGAAATACCCAATGTTTTAAGGGGCTTACACAGATAAACCCGGTATTGTAAGAACTGAAATTTTACACTCACTTTCAGATTTGAATGGCCATGATACCTATTTGATAGATTAGTTTAGCTGTGATAGTGGATTATACAAATATGGATGCACAGGTGGATATGCAAGAGAGATGTTAAAAATGCAGGTTTTTTTTTTCTTTAGAAAAAGAGAAGATGTAATGTCTCTGGGTCAGAAACAGTAACGTAATCAACTAAGCACAAGACTGGAAGTTAGGAAGCCTTTTATTTTCTTCTGTTCTTTATCTCACCCCAATTGTTTTTCAGGTAGCTTTTTCTCACTTGTAAAGTAGGAATCGTGCCAGTGAGATCTGTGATGGAAAGTGTTTGGGGCACCAGTTATTATTGTTGAAGTATGATACAGTTTTCAATTTATTGTCCCTTTTTTTTAGGTGACCAGACCTAGAAACAAAATAACTCTCTTCTATAAATGGGATTTAACATAAAAGTCCCATTTTTTTGTAACAGATTTCGTCTTGTCCGTTGGCAAAATAATTGGCCTTTGTAAAGGATCAGTAAGTAAACAGCCAAGCAATTTTTGCTAGTACATATCGTAATTCCCATTTTAAAAATTACCTAATAAAGATTGCCTTTTAAATAGAGCTATTTGGGTCTATCAGGGGCATGTTGTACTAAACAAAAAGAGGAAAAAAAAAATCCCTCTGTCATTTGAAAGAGACCATTTAGCCTCTGAACATATTTGCTCCACACTAAATAATAGATGTTATTCTCAGATAAATAGAACATGGTCTATATCCCTCTATTGGAAACTGTTTTGTTTTGTCTGAATACTTCACCCACTCCATTTATGTGCCCCAAAACAACAAACAGATTTGGCTAGTATGTGTTGTAAGTAAATTTTAGGAGTGTCATATAAATTATTAATATAGTAAAGTTAATATTTAAATAACTTTTTAATCATTAACAAAAGTGGAAAGTTCAGAGTTAAGATACTCTTTTTCCTCCCTATAAAAATAAAGATTGACACATCAGTCTAATTCCTATGCATAATGTCGGTTGATCTGGTTTGGAAAGTTAATGGTAGTAGATGGATATGAAGATACTACTTTGGCAAAGTATTAAGGTTACTTTCATGCCCTCAAAAAAATTGTCCAAAAGTCTTATTGACAGGTTAGTACCTGCATTAGGAATTATTAGCATTAGCATTATTAGCATATGGATATACTCATCACTGAGTTAACTGAGAGGTTTTCCATTTATTTTATCATCCTCTTACCTGGAGAAAGAGTTGCGGCCACGGTGGTTTTTTGATAGGTCTTGTTTGTTGAGCATAGGTCTCTTTGGAAGGGGCCGGTCACATAAATAAATTGTGCGTGTATGGAAGGAGGAGGTAAGATCTGCGATGCAAATGTATTCCTAGGAAAGGCCATTCCGCTACTTTGGCCTTGGAAGATCCTTCTGCTCTTTGATAAACAAGCTGGTTGGCTGCTTGCTGCTGTTGTGCTTCCTGGTGGCAGGATATGCGGTCGGAGTTCTGCTCCTTAGCGTCCCTCTCCCTTCTCTTCTCTCAGCCATAAAACAGTGAGAGCTGGTCTTTAGCTACTGCATTAAGTATCGATTCTTCTCTGCTGATAACAGATAACCATTTATAATAGCAATACAAATACTGGTTGGGGAACTGCTAGCATATTACTTTCATTTTAAACAGAGCGACTTGCTAAAACTGAGAAGCATGAGCATGCTAGCGCTGTTTCTAGCTGTTGGCTCAGTGCTAACTGCTGGGCTTGCGACAAGCGTGAACAATTCAGGCTCATTCACTACACAGCAGTGCTTTGTTTTAAAGCAAGATTTCAGTGCTTTTACATGTACCTAATGGGTGCTTTTTGCCAGTAACTGAAGAAAGAGGAGAAGCCTGAATTTGCAAAACCTGATTCTTGAGGTGCTGTAGCTTTCTCAGTCCCTTTAGGACTTGGAAAGTGATTGAGTGAAAGTGCTGGTATTTTTTCATGTGACTCCATTGGTATCCTGTGATTTCTTTAGAGAACTCCTTCCCAGGTTTTATTTGGCAAAAACGCTGAAATACATTACTTAACTTTCTATGCATAGAATGGAAGCTGTTAGTCTAAGTCATTCTTTTGTGGGAGAGACAATAGAATGTATCTTTCATTCCTGTTCTGTTTTAATGTTGGAAGAGGCATCACTTTAATTTTGTGTTAACCAGTTTCCATTTTAGAAGAGCTATTTGAAATACCGCTTCATAGTTACTTCAGAACTTCAAGATCCTATCATGTAGTATAGTGCCAGTTTTTTCTGATGTGTGCAGATCTGCATAGAAAAGTCAAGTGGTTTTGGATCCCTGAATCTGGTCTCTGGGTTGACAGAGAAAATGATATAAATATTTCATTATTTTAAAAGTTATTTCAGCCACAGACAGATTCATTTTCCCTAGGATTCAGAGGTATTTCCTTTTTTGAATAGTAGGATGTGTGATCAAAGTCTGATAGCAGACTTTTATCACTTTCTTGGAAAAAATCTCATTTTAATGTGAGTTTTATTTATAACCATTATTTATATTGTGACAGCACCTTGAGTACTCCTGCTGGGCTTCCACTGCGGGCTGAGTGGCACAAATCTCAGCTAGACCTAGCAACTTACAGCCATTCGTTTGGCCTGCCAGTAGCTCAGGAAATGGTGGTCAACTGTTAGACTACATGGACGCTAGGAAGCAGTGAGTTCTGTTTCTCTCATTTGTCAGTACACTGATAGGTCTAGCGGTGTGCACCTGACTTTCCGCATGTGTGAGCTGACTAGTCAGCATGTACAGACCTTGGCCAATCACCATTTTGCCTCTTAGAAAAGGTATCAAGGGAACACTAAAGAGAGATCTACTTTGTGATAGGATAGGGATATATAGCTCACTCATCTAAACACGAGGCGTTTAGTCTAGGCATCTACGCTAGATGGAAGGAATAGGCAGAAGAAAGGGAGAGCCTTCTCTGGCAATTCACTTAGCCACGTATCGAAAAAGAGAAGGAATCACCCTCTCAAGATGCTTAGCTTGTTCCAGTGGTGAAAGGAGCAGCCTAGGCAACAGTGTCTTTTAGATGGCCAAAGTGAGGTGAGATGACTTTACCCTTAATGTCTCTATTTTTTATCTTACTTCTTGCAAAGTGAGGGTAGTCCAGTTCCATTTGGTTTTGCTTTACAGTGCTTTCAGGTTCTTGATGCTAGAGTTATGCAAATGCAAAGTAGCATGATGTTTGGAATTGCTAAGTTAATGGGACACATGTAATACTGGGATTTTTGGAGTGGTCTTTATATTAATTAATAGAGAAGAAGGAAGTCTTTGTTGTTAAAGCAGTGGAGTGTAACCTGAGATAGAAGTTCAGCACTGTACTCTATTGCAGATTTCCCGAGTAACTCCAAGATGTGTATCCCAACTCATCTGAAAAAGTAGTTCCTGCTTTTCACTCTTTGGCTGGCATGTCTGAAAAGTTTTTTCTAGTGATGACCATCTCCCAGTGTGTGACACTGCAGTACCTAATACATTGATCTCACCGATATCTCTAAACTCTACTGCAATATAAATAATTTATTACCTGAAAACATAGTTTCATATTACATATTTCAGAAATTTTGTTTAGTCTCCTTTAATATAAGAGGGCAAAAACCTGGATAATCCATTGACCTGTATTAAGTGGAAGAAAAGTGGAGGTAATTTTATGCAAGTTTGAGGAAAATATAGATAAAAGTTATATATGTAGGTCATATTAGAATAATATTGAGTGGATGGATCACATGTTTTGAGGGGTATCACCTCAAGAAACAGATTTTACTGTGTAAAGTATTTGTACTAAAGTGTTCTTAATTTAAAAACTTTACTGTGTAATAAGCAGTGAGTTAAATTTGTCCTTGAATCTCACTGATTTTAGTAAGATTACAGCAAATGTTAGTTTGATCCACAAGTATCCCTTCACTTTTGCTGGTGAATTTTCAGCTAAAAATGTACAGTCCCTTCTGGATTATTCCCTTCAGAACTTAATCTGTACAAACTTTATATATGTTCTGTAAAATATCAGGTATCCTTGTGATGGAGACATCTGCTAGTTTGCAATATAGTTCCCAACATGGTTTTAATCCAAATACTCTATATCGATGTATCTCAGCTAAGGTTTTTACTAAATCAACTGACCTCATGTCATTAGAGCAGGATGAATGTTAGAACTAAAAATGTCCTACTGATCTGAATATCTCAGTCTTCATATTGATTAATGTAATAGTTATTTTTGTAATTATATTAATTTTTAATTAAACCCATTCTTGTTACTTGGTTTCTATGTACCAATTTTTACATATTAATCATGATAAAAAATAAATACTGTATCTGTAATGAAAGATAGAAATGATAGGAAAAAATAAAAGAAAGTGATGTCAGGATCAGAGATTATTGTGGGTGTCGTATTCAGTACTGTTTCAAGTGTGTACTTTTCTTCTAGTTTCCCTTATGTTAAGACTAGAGAAACCTATTGCAGCATGAAGGAACTGTTTTGTGTCCAGAAGCCATTGTAAAGCAGCAAATATTGAATTTTTAATGTTCCCCGCTGAACATAACTGGGGAAAGATACATTTTCTAAGAGGTTTTGTAGATTGTTTTGTTTTGTGGGTTTTTTTCCTAGAGGAAATGTGAACTGGATTTCTCTGTTGTGAGGCACTTTAGGGTATGCCATGTAAATGTTGTACATGTATTGGAATAATTTTGAAAAATTCAGTAAAGTACAAGAATAAAAAGAATGTGAAATAGGCTCAATTTTGTTTTGTTTTTATTTTGAAAAATAAAAATGTTTTTGAATGTCACTTGACAAACATCAACTGAAGATACTGAGAAAAGCTTTGGAACTGATATTTTGTCAGGGATTGTAATAAACAGTAAGGGTCCTTTGTAATAATACTAAAAACACCAGCAGAAAAAATGCTTTTGCTGTGATCATATGTTTTTGCAGAAAAGAAGTTTGGCATTTACTAAAGTCTTAGCATCTGTCTTAGCTACATCATTATAATAGGATTTATAGATATATTGACAAATTACACAGCAGAAGAAATGTAAAAAGCTAAAAACATATTGATTACAAACAAGATTCCTTGCCTTGTGATGGACTTTTCCTTCTTAACCGGATTTTGTGAGCTTCAGAGGCAACTGGGGACAACTTGTCCTGGGAGGTTATCATCCTTCCTTCATGCTGATGTATTGACCTGTCAGATGATCTCAGAAAAAAGTGTTTCTGATAAACATGGATGATACACTTGTTGGAGATCAAGAGCTAGAGTCAGGGTAAAGGTATAAGTCTTTTTAACCCCCCAGTAAAAGTTATTATACCTACTTGTTTCAAAGGTGTATGGTGAAAAGAGCCACCTGTATCTAAAGTGGCTGAAATAATTTGGAAGTTAAGAAGGATCTCACTGAAGCGAATAGGCTGAACCCCTTCTTCTGCCCTTTCCAAGGTAGTAAAAATTGCACAAGGACTGCTTACAGGTCTTTTCATGTAGGCCTAATTCAGGTGAGGCTGAAGGATTTTCCCTTATCTGGCCCTTACAAATGCCTGCTGGTGTAGCTTTGATTCACTTTGTAAACAGTAGGAGCATGAAAAACAGTATACTTTTCCTCAGAACTAAGGGCTGAAGTCAAAATCTCCTTTCCAGTGGTAATTTCTGAACATCAGTACAACCAAAATGGCTATAGGTATAGCTAGGTAACTGGGATCCCTGCTCAGATCTGCTCTCCAGCTCTTCCAGGAAAACTTGGATCTGATTTGGCTGAGTGATTCTCCTTTGCTATCACCTGCTGCATGTATGCACTGGGCATCCTTCCCTGTGGCTTCCAGCTAGCATTGTGTAAGTACACACTGGAAAGGCTGCATCATTCATGAGGAGATAGCCAACTTACCTGCCGTGTGAAAAATGTCCTGAAAGCACTCCTAAACTCAAAGAAAGATCCTACTCTGTCTTTTATGTCTGGTAAAATACAAACGATTTGGGGGGGATTGCTGTATGCTTTGTTGCACTTGTCTCCACTGTGAGAATTCAGCAATTAAGTAATCTTTCCTTCAGCTGGGTATCTGCTGAGACTTCCAGAGGAAGGTTTGAAATCAGAAGTTAAAGGAGGGATGGGCATTATGCATATATCCCTAATTCTGCATCTTTGGTTGACCAGAGTATTTATAAGCTAGCCTTTAACTCCATCAGCAGATACATTTTAGTGTTTTCTCTACATGTCTTCGGTTTATCCTTATTTTCTGGAGTGTTAGGTATACTTAGAAATACATGTATTACTTATACACTGTTCTCTATGTGTCAAACAGAATTTGTAAGTCATTTATGTGAGCAGTACACAGTAAACCATTTTCACAGTGTACTAAATATTAAATATACAGCATAACGTGCTAATAAAATGATGCTAACGTAAGTAGGCCACCTAAATTAGAGGCTAAGCCAGCTCTGTGATTAACTGTCTCATCTCCTGAATTGCACCTTTGGAAGGCTTTGGTAGGCAAAAAAAGTATAGTACACAAATATTGACAAAACTGTTAAGATCTAAAACCAGGAAAAAACCCCACATTATGTTGGACCATTATAGCAATTAAGAGTAGAAGAATAAACATGTTATCAGATGTCACATTTGTATGCATTTGCAGCAATGGTGAGGGAATAGTAGTATGTGAATACCTTGTTAAATATTATCGTAACACGCTTGTGAAGACTTCTTCTTGCATGTGAAACTTTAGAATAGATTTTTAGTGGCATGTCTCATATGCGCAGCTTCAGCATATATGCATATGTCTTTATTAATCCAGGGCTTCAAAAGCAGTATTATAGAATCATTTCCAAAGAAAAACTAGTTAAGAAAAAATGTCTGAGATTCACAACAACATTTCTTCTGTGGTGATGAAGGAACTTTTTTTCTGGATGGTAATGACTGTATGATGGCCTGAGGTTACTGAGGAGGAGATGGCGTTGTTTTACACTACTAAATGCTGGATACTTCAAAGAGTATGTGCTAACTTCAGCAGGTGTAGAAATGTTGCTGTTTTATCCAGCAAGGAACTTGGAATGTCCCTCATTTTCAGCATATTACCAGGGAAGGCTGTGTCAGATCAGCACTGGTTTAGGCAGAACAATGTGTCGGAAGGAGGGAGAACATAAAGATGGACTCAGCTGGAGGTCAGGCCTAGAACACCATCTTGTCGGATTATTGGGGACCGGTGGCATTGACCTTTATTTTATTTGCAGCACAGACAAAGTTTACTTCAGCAGGGTAGCTTTATTCAATAAAGAAAATGGGAGTTTACCTGGGACTGTTTTATTCTTCATTGTAGAATTTCTGCCTGGATTCTTCACCAGGTTCTCCCTCTGAATGTAGTGTCTTCCTAGCAGACGTACAGAAACAGGAGAGGGTGCATATGCCTCATAGAAATCTGATTTTTGCTCAGTTGCAAGTCAGAAACAGCCAGCTCATTCACCAGCAAACACATGAATACAGGATCTTTATACTAAAACTTTTAATTCTGTATTTAAAATTCCACCAAGGTTCAGTGAGAGGAAGGTATTTTGGGGTTAATAAGAAATGTCTATTCTTCAAAACAACCCCACCTCCAAAAAAAAATAGTCCACAACCTTATAAAATATCTGTTTTGTGTCCTAAAATAAAGCATGTATTTCATGCTCTAAAAGTCTGAGGTTTGTAGCTGAAAAAGATTAAGTAAATAATTCAGAATTTGTTGTGTTTACCTGTTAATAATTAAGCAGGTTAGTCTGTGTACTTTTTATAGACATTGAGCTTTATTTATTTATTTTTATTTACTTGGCTTATGTTCTGGTTTTTAAATTTGAAGAAGTTTCTGCCAAGGAAGAGATCATGAGAGAAAAGGCATCAAGTTAAGCGTTGCACAGGAAGCAAAATCTGTAGGGACGCATAGTCTCTGGGGAGAATGGAGAATTGTTATCTCTCACTTCCCTTCTGTGTTCCCCCAGACTAGTCTCTAGTGCTTTGAGGGAATGAAGTTTTAAAGGTGATAATGATTTTTTGGACTAAAGCAGCAGCTTTGATTCCTACTTTGTGGTGCCAATGACCAGGGATAGAGGCGTCTGTCTTTCTTACGAGGTGACATTTGGTTCATCTCAGTCAAAGGAAAGTTTTGGCCTTGTTCTGTTTCAAAAACAGAACAGAGATTTGAAGGAAAAAAACAGGTGACAGACTCATTGTATATCTGTTTTCTTGTCGTGTGAGTGAGTTACAGTCTCATGAAAGGTTGTAACCTGATGGCTGTAAAGTCTGAAATATTCTTTGTTGTTTGAGGAGGTACAGAGAGGCCAACAGCAGTGTGAGCTGCTCTCCCAGATGTATTTAGAACTGTCCACTCTGAGATTACATCCTGCAGCAGGTGGTAGTTCGGTCCAAGTGGATCAGTCAGGGCATCTTTGCTTTCAGTGGTAATGAAGAGGCCAGAAGTTTCCCAGGTTTTCCTTGAATCTCAGTGTCTGTCACTTGAGAAAAAAAACGCAATGGGCAGCAAAATAATTCTGTGATTTCCATCCAGTAATTTTTGGTTGCCATTTACATAGTCTAGTCCTGAGCATGGATTGAAATGGAGAATGAGAGGAAATTTGGGTGTGGGTTTGGTTTTTCCCTCCCCTGCCAGGCAGCGATCCACCCCACTGCTAATCACATGTCCTCCCTGCCTTAAGCAAAGTCATTGCCTAATTTTTTTGAATGTTTAAACTGTTCCTTCGGTCTTGGCAGAGTAAGATATCATTTGATATTTTCACTCACCTTTTATAAAGGGGAGAGAAAGCACGGAGTAGTGAGAAAAGTCAGTGGAAATGATTGGCATTAAAAGACAAAAGCTGCTGAAATGTGAGAGTGATCTTTGGACTGTATATTAAAAATCAAAGATTTAAAAAGACTGTTTATGTGAGAATTAATAGCCTGATTTTGTTGACAGTTGAAGTCTTCATCTGTTACCATGGCATGTTTTAATTCACTATCTGCATTGGTATTTCCTTCTGAAGAAATACACAGGCTAGTTGCTAGTACCTCTAATATTAAAAATGCCATTTGCATCTCATGTTCAGATGATGATTTCTGTTAAGTACAGTTATGGTATGTAAAGTTAAGAGGAGGTTAACCTGGTAGATAGTGTTACAGATGCTCCCCTTTCTCTGTCATGGACTGTTGCCTTCAAAGGTCGTTTTGTCCTGGGCTAGGCAGTTAATCCAAGTCTTCCATGGAGATAAATATGGGCAGATAGTCCTTTTCAAATAAAATTTAGAATTGCACAGGGAACGTAAATTGTTTTCTGAAAAACTTTTTCACGCATTAAGACTGGTACTGTGACACTGTTGTTTCTTTAAAATTTTTCTGTACATGTATGAAGCTTCCTTTCCTGCAAAAAAGCCAATTCATATCCAGTTCATTATCTTATACTTGCAGGCCAGGTCAGTGGTCTGCTTTGGGCAGTTGTCTTCAGAAATTCTCCAGAATCTGTCTTTATCATGGAGTTTAATGCTAGTCATTTGATTTATTCCTTTTTTTTCCCCCAGATAGACAAACTTGTCTCCTGAAACAAGTTAAAGAGATCTCAACTCTAGTTCTCAGTGGACAGAAGTCCATAACACCAAAAATGTCACTACAGTCAGTAGTAATTCATCTGTGGTTGTAAGTCTAATGAAAGAGGTTGAACCAGCCACAAAACCTGACTACTCAACATGGTCCCTCAGTTCAAGGCTGAGGGGTAGTGGTGAGCCTGAGTCAGTCTGTTCTGCTGCTAGAAGTACTGTCCTGGAAATGAGAGGATTTCAAGCTCTAAGCCTGCCAGATTAGACTTTTCCATAAGCATTAAATTCACACACAAGACTTTTTTTTTTTTTTTTTTTTTAAAAAAAAGAGAATTGCTGTGATGCATTGTCCATTTTGCTAAGGATGTACTTTACCCAATGTTCATGCCAGGTTGACTGAATCTCAAAAGAGATGAAGAGATTTACTGGTAGTCTCACAGTGAATCATTGTCTGAAATCCTTTTGGCTCCTATATTCTTAGTGTTAATCAACAGTGATTCCTTTCATCCACTTGCTACCAGAGTTTAGTTTGTATGTATGACGACTGTGTTTGGAAGGAATTGAACTGGAGTGATGCTAATACAATTTATCTTAGTCTGAATTTTGTTCTTTAAGTATAGAGTCTTAAAAAGAGAGGATCCTCACAGTTATCATCCTATAATATTTTGTCCCCCACTGTGAAAGCTCTATAACCTTGAGAGAAAATGTAAATAAAATTGACACATTCTTTACATATTCTTGAATGGAATGTATTTATCTCAGTTTCACTTAATCTGATGATAATTCACTGAATAGCATTTTTTTCATTAGTAGCAAATGTCAAAAGGCCTTGCAGCGTATAAGGCATTAACATAAGGAAATGAACAAGTATGTACAGTTCTTTCTTGTTTGAATTTGAGCAGCAGTACAGTATGCTGTTGTTACTGTACAAGCAACTGGCATAGCAGAAGAGGCATTTTTAATTTAGGTCTGTTTAAGTTATCCATTTCTATATTTCTTATTTTTGTGGTAGATCTCATTCTGGTTAGATATTTTAAAAAGCAGAGTTAATGAGTGTACCTAATTTGCTTCATCCTTGAAAGCACATTTTTCTAGGAAATTACCATGATCTATCTCAAGTCTCTGAGGATTGTGATACATTTTGTGACTTAGAGGTCAGTAAGCCTACTGTGAGCCTATGCTATAAAGTATTCACCTTTGCGTAGTACGTGGGGTTTACTTTCAAGTGGACCAAAAGCAGTCTCCTGAGTTGCATGCATAGTTTTTTCGCTTCGTTGATGTCATATGGATGCATCACATTTAGAGGGTATTACTTGATACAATATGATTTGAATCACCAATAAGCTGTTGATCTGAATGAAACCATTAAATGTAAACATAGAGGTTTGAATTGAAAACAAAATGAATGGCCTGTAATTTTGGATACGGTATGCTCTGGTAGCTATCTTGGTCCAACAAATGACGATGTCAAATATAAGGCTTGATTAATTTAAATCATACATAAAAATAATTTTAAAAACTATGTGGCAGAAACATTGCCACTAATTAAACTCAAGCATTCAAACGTTTAGAAAGGATCAGTTAATGATTGTGACAATAAAGAAAAGTAACCATAACAGTTACAGAGACTCTTGTATAGCACTTTCTGGCAAGAATCACAACTGACAAAAGGATAGCCGTGTGTATCATGGGTAGCTGTATGAAATTTCAAATGCCAGTAGGCCAGAGAAGAGAAACTGAGACTTTTGACTTGGATTTAATCCTTTGCAGAGCTTGAGGAGATAATGTCTAAGCACTGCTGTGGGTCTGACTGATCAGTGGGTTTAAAATAGAAAATATTCTGTTTCACCATGTGATCACTTTCTGCCATGTTTTTTCCCCGTTCTTCATCTCTTCCAGGTTCCCCAGTGCCTCCATTTCTGGCTGGGCTCACTCAGCAGAGCCATCGCTTGCTGCAGCACGTACCATGCCAGCAAGTACAGAGTGGTTCAGTTGTTAGATGACTTAGACATTAGGCAAACAGCACAGTTTCATACCTAATAGTATCGCTTAAATCAAACATATCCTCGTGCAATACATCTAACAGCGTTTAAAGGTCAAAATCCTATCCTCATTACTCAATATTTTGGGCCTGCTGTTTTGCTGTATTCATTGTCTGTGCAGAACTGACAGACTATTCCAGACCGTGGTTGTGTAAGGTTGGAAAGTGCTAACAGCTGCCGTCCAGCCTGTCTATTCAGGCAACTGCAGACCTTATGAAAGCTGAAGCGCATGCTACATAGCCTTAGTTCAAGCAAAATATACCTTCTTCCCTGAAAACAGTGGAAGCCGCCATCAAACAGACTATGCTGCGTATGCTCAGGACTGACCCATGTATAGGCTGGGGGATTGCCATAGGGAAATTTCCGCAAATGCCGAAGCTGGGGCATCGTTTGATTGCGATGATCAGAGGCAGAAAGCACCCAGAAAACAAGAGGAAGGCTGCAGATCTCAAAAGAAATTGTCAGCATGTCTCTGAGAAAGCAACAGAAGCATCCCTGTGGTAGGCAGGAACTGGTGGAAAGTCAGGCTTGGAAACACTGAGCCTGAAAGCCTGCTGGTGTTACCTCTTCTTTATTTGAGAAAGCAACACTTTGTGTCCTTCCTTTCTAGATAAGTCAGGGTGCTCCAAAGAGCAGTTCTTTTCTGTTAAGTTATCTGTTCTTACTTGTAATCTCAGTGATTAAAATGTCTTTGTGGCTAGATTGAAAACCCCTCACCAGCAAAGGATTAAAGAATACCAGTAGGCTTAGTTAGCCCAGTCCTGCCATACTTGAGCTGGTATTAGCTTTGAACACAGGTTCTCAAGTGGAAAGTCAGCACTTGGGGGGAATGAAGGGATCTCTCTGCTCCTGTAAGGAAGCAAGAAGCCTGGCTGGAGTGGATTTGGGCACTGTAATCTAAGTGAACTTCTTATAACAGGAATTGGAAATTATGCCAGTTAGGTCCCTAAACCATATTCTGAATTGGTGGAAGGAGAGTGCCCAAGTCTTATTTTCAGACTTCAAAATACTTACTCTTTCTTCAGCTGTTTGGAAGCAGTTCTGAACATTTTGATAATTTGTGGTATATGGTACTAAGTCTACTTTTAATTCTTTTTTCAAAATGCAGTCTGTAGAGAGGTTTTCTGAACATTTTCATCATCAAAGCCATTTATAGGTGAAAGATACAAAGACTTTATACACAATTTTTCATTAAAAAAAATAATAAAAGAACCTCTTCAAATTCTTGACCTGTTCCACAAATGTATTTGAATGGTGAACATAAGTGGCAAAACTTTGGTTGTGACAGCCACTTTTATCTCTAACAGGAATGAAACTACACTTAATGGAAAAAATGACGTGATTTTGGGGGTTTTTTTTGAGCATGGAGTCTTAGAAATCGTTCCTTATTAATTTGGTGTTCAGTTGTGTAACTTCTCTCTGGAGGATGTGTATAACGACATTTCGGATACCAGTACATTTAGCTTATGTGTTCATCACCTGTGTACTAAATGTGAATGTGTAGGACTTTGTTTTGTCTTCCTTCGGATAGCTATATGTTTATATATATATATATACACAGCATTCCACCCACTTCTTCCACTGGAGCCTAGCTATTTGACTGTTATGAAAACTCAAGGTGTTGTGTGTATAAATCCCTAAACATAAGCATTTCTTTTCTTTACAGCAGCATAAGAAAGAAGTGTTGAGAGCTGCTCTTAACCCTTTTGGAGTCCGAAGTCAAAAGGTAAAAACCAAATGCTAGTTTTTGGATTTCTGAAGGTGTTGATAACATAATTGTTTGGAAATGCTATTTCCTTATCACATTTGAACTGAGATTTCCCACAGGAGAAAAGCAGGGATACGCTAAGAAAACTCAAAACATTATTAGACCTCTTTAAGAGCACCAGCATATCTGGGCATAAATTATACAGGTAAGTTACAACTGATAAACTGCAATTATCTATTTTACTTAATATGAAAACATTGGCGTTAAGAGTCAGTGGGACTTTCAGTAGGGTTTAATATTGCTAAGGATTTAATGATTTTTGTCTCACTATAACTTGATAAGTTTTTATGATATGTAAAGTTTTTTCAAATTACAGTAAGACAAATCCTGTAGCTCTTTTCTCAGGCAAGAGTCCCTCAATGGGAGTTTTGCCTGAGTGAGAACTGAATGAGGTCTAAATAATTAGCAATTAAAATATTCAGTTATTGTGCTACTGTATATAACAAAGCACTGGAGGTATTAAAAATTGCTAATCTCCTCCTTATTAAAATGTTAACTGCTAAACATAATACAGTTTTGCATTTTCTATCATTCATTTTTGCAGTTCATTAGTGGAGGTGAAATGTTTGTCACAAATAGTCATTTGAACTTTTAAGGGATTGACTTTGTTTTCCTGGCATTTTAGTTAATGTTTCTGACTGTGTTAATTTACACGCAGATGTATTTGTGGAAGCCATGGATTTTAGTCAAAAACTAGATGATGTACAGAGAGTAACTTCTGACATAGCATTCGTGAGTATTTGTAGAAGAAACCAGATGCTAAGCTACTCATCAGGAGACAGAGCTAGGCAATTTAGGTATCCAATTTGTATACGTTTTGATCAGCAGCTTCTTGTAACGAATTGCAGTAATAGGTTAAGGATTGTCTGTAGAGTTTACTGGACAAATAATTTCCAGTAAGACACTAGCATGTGAACAGTTCAGCAACAGGTTAAGAAGCAAAGTTGGTGAAATTGTTTAGTTGTGCGCCCAGCTCTGTTAATTAGTACGTGAGCTGTTTATTACCGTGCGAGCTAATGTAAGGGCTGGACTGTGCTCTCATCCTAGTTCACTGTGCAAAAGAATAACGAGTAACATGCATCTCCTGTCTCCTTCATCACACAGCAGCAGGATGTGCCGAGAGAGAGAATGGTATTTGATGAGTGAGAAAGGAGTGGTAAGTGAAGGTGATAACTGGTAGAGGAAGAAGGTGTATTATTGGAAGGATTTGGTGACAGGTGAATTTCCCGAGGGAAGGCAACTCCCTAGATACTGTTTCTCCCATAGCCGCTCCCTGGAGTAGGTTTTGTTACTTATTATTCTTAAGGAGTTTTTTTCCTAATCTTTCTGAAGAGCCATTCTAGGCCTAGGCATTTAATTGTGCCATATAACGTTGTTGGTAATTCACACCGTGATTCTGCAAGGATTTACACCTGTATTTCACTTACAGCATTGTGAGTAATCCTGCTGAAGTGGATGAGATTAATTGTAGAACATAAAGTTAAGCATCTATATTAGTCTTTGTAGTAAAAGAGGTGTAGTTTCATTTATTTATTTATTTTCACTGTGGAAAATTATTTTTAAAAATACATAAATACATGGAATTTTCCACCAATTTTGTGGCAATTAAAGAGGAGGTAGATTGTAACAAAATAAGCTTTTTTGCTTTTTCCCCAAATCCACAATTTTGTCAGGTTCTCAGCTGTAAAGTGTGAAAAAGAATAGGCTGCTATCATTTTCCTTTTTACATGCACAGTTAAACCTCCAGCTAGAATGAGATGATCATATAATTTATTATAGAGGAGTGAACAGGACAGAAATCAAACAGGAAGGCTTGTGTGGACTCTTGTTTATAATTTCATCAGATTGGTGCACACCTCAGACATTTTATTTAGTGATAAGATATGCAAATTGTTCTGGAGCCAGCAGCAATACTTTCACCTGAATGTCAAAACTGACAGAGATTTTTAAATCAAACCTGAACAACAACTTGTATTTGAAAGCAACTATTCCTAAGATATAACCACCAACTACAGAAGAGTAAGTGCAGAATTGTTTTCCTACTTTCCTTCATGCTATTTTCCTTCCTTTCTCATTTACCTCCGTGGAGGAACAGGGTTGCAGGCTTACCTGTAAATATTGGGTGTAACTATGGGCAACAGTGCAGAGGGGCTATAAATTTATATGGAAGTATGCGCAAAGCACAGGAATGCAAATTGAAAGTGGGGAGACTTACGAAATAAGATTTACCGGAGAAGGTATCTTCTGGTTTTCCAGATGCCTACATCACACCTTCCATATCTGTGAAGGAATGGGTAGTGCAAACTCTTCATTTCAACTGGTTTCTCTCTTCAGTTTTAGTTTTATTGCGTTTGTGTCCTTAAATGAGAATGTGGTAGTAGAAGCCTGTGGATACAGTGGAAAGTTAGGACGATAACTTTTTCTTGAGATTGAGAACTGAAATTCCTCAAGACTTGTGGATGTTTAGCTGCTGGGGTTTTGTTTTTGAGTGTACATACAGTCATGGGAGAAGGGGTATCACTGAAAATACAGCTTGGGATTTAAATGTTAGATGTGTTTATTTTTGGAATCCTTGTTCAAGTCAGTGCCCGCTGTCTATAAAGTGTTAATCCTGTGTATTTTCCCCAGATCTGGTTCCTCCTCTTCTTTCTGTGACTGTGTGCACATAATCTGTCCAAACTCTTCCATGTGAAGTTTCCCTAGGTCTTTTTTAGCTTGTTTTCTTTTTGTTGTTGTTTTTAGTGTGTGTACCTATTAACCAGAAAGATATCTGGGCTGAAAACATTTAACAAAGAGTAACAACTTCTGTATTCCTCTATCTGTGCATGTGTGTGTGTGTGTGAGAGAGAGAGAGCTGTGATTAGAGAGATTATGAAACATTGTTATTTGGTTTTGATTACATGCCTAGTTGTGTATGTTGTTCTAGCTCTCTGCATTCTCTTATATCACTTACTCATTGTGTCATACATCTTCCTGTGTGACAGATTAAAAAATTCTGGTCAGTTGCTTTAGTTGGTGCCAGCCTCGTCCAGGTGGGATTTTTCTTTCCACATTTAAATAAGAGCAACATTTTTGTTTTCCTCGAAAATGAGAAAAAGGATTTATATGTGTTCATGATTAGAAAGATATGACTTGTCCGTACAACGTAAGTCCCATAACACATGCTTATAGACCTGGGTCCCATAGCTTTCAGGGCCCCCAGAAGTACTCTTGGTGGAAAAGGACTTCCAAAATACTCAAGGCTTACTACTTGTGCAGATTTAGGCCACTGCAGAACATTTTGTTTATAATAACTAATTCTAGGACCTACTTTGGTGTTGTGGATACTTAACTCCTACCCACTCAAGCAGAGGCACTTCAAAATAATTAAAGTAAATGAATAATCCACATACAGAGCAAACCTTTTCAGAGGGAAAGTGAGTTTGTTGAAAGAATGAATTTCCTTTTTTTTTTTTTGCTAAATAGTTTCTTTCAAGGTCATCTTAAGCAGCAAACGCTTTTGTTGGAAAATAAAAAATAAAACTGAATCTTTGATTATCATTTCTGCCATGGCTGATGAAGTTAAATCATTGAAAGCTAGAAAAAATCCAATGGAATTTGGTTTTTCAAGCTGAAGTCCGGGGGGTAGTGTATTGCTTCTGTCTGAAATGCTGACTGAGGTAGCACCGAGAGAAATTCAGTGGGTGTTGCAGTATATTCACCTTTAATGCACTGCTTTAAAAGAATTTGAAAGATTTCAAAGAATTTTGAAAGAATTTCTGGAGCTTACTGGGGACTGCAGGGTAAAAGCACCAGAGGAAAGGGAACAGCCATGATGACTTTGATTTTTCCCTGTTTGGCTATAGGGATACTCATGGTTTGGTCCTTCACCTAAATGGATGCACTTTAACCATCTGGTGCAGTATGCCATGGCTGCAGCTATCAACATTGATACTTGCCATTTGCCATTAGAGTTGTTTGGTTGCTGCTGTATAGGGAATAATTGCCTATAGCTGATACCGATAACCTTATTAATCGTACCAAAACCTATGCATACATATTTGATAAATGGTGATATTTGAATCTGTCATATTCTTTCAATATCAAGCTTAACAGAAAATCTCTGCTCCTGCATGTCTTCCTTACGTGCAAACTCCAAGAGGGGAAATTCAGCTTCTTTCTTATGTTGATGTTACATTTGCTGTTTTTTCTGTGCTGAGTTTGATTCCAGGCATCCAGCAGCATTCCAGAGGGAGAGGCGACGGGCATCGCAGCCTGCACTGCTGCTGCTCTACTTGTCATGAATAATAGCCCACCGGGCTAGTTAATCATTACACTAACTTTTTCCTGTTCCTTCATAGCTGATTGCTGCCCAGGGGACATGGGTTACTGCAGCTTGGCTGCTAACACAAAGTTCAGTATTGTGCGTGAGTGTGTGTTTATGCTTACCTGCATGCATATGCATTGTGGTGTTCAGCAAATATTCTGGTAAAACTAACAACGCAAGGCCAGTGTTCCTATTTTTCTATATAAAAGATGAAAGTGGGAGAGGTAATGTTTTACCCTCCTTCCTTTACTGTTTGTGAAAATGAATGTGAAAGTATTGGTCTCTTTAATCAACGCACTGGCACAACAGGTTTCCTTATTCAGCACTTTAAGACTGAAGTTTCAGGTTGCTAAAATTCTATTTCTTAAAGCATACGTTTGAATCATGTGGCCAGTGATTTGTGTTGATTTGCTAGGGGCCATGATCTGACATCTCCTCTATGAAAAAGACAACGTCCCTGTTCACTGAGAGTGAAAAAGTATGGGCAAGGAATAGATGTCACGGAAGCCTTTTGAGATTCAGAAGGAGGTATTTAACCACCATTGTTCTTACTCAGATGTATGTAGCTGTATTGACTGCCAGGGTGGAAGTCAAGAAGAAACTCTCCTTTTAGTCGTTCTTATTTTCTTCTTCATCTCAAGTGCAGATCATCTTGTAATATCTGGAGCATTTGGTGCTGGTTACACTTGGCATTTTTGCCACATGGAACAAAATTTGGTATTAAATTCTTCTGTGCCAGTGAGTCAGTATACCTTCATTGGAAAGAATAAATAGCAATTTTGCTGTCCAGATGTCAATATTCAGGTGGCCAGACAGATCAAAGTACTGATCTTTAATATCTCTGGTGTTTGTTTTGGGAAAGTTAATTTTCTTCAATGGATAGCTCAGGACAGTAATTTTTTTTTCCTGCTCCTCCTGGTCAGATTTCTGTTCTGTTGTCTTTTTTAAACCCAGTAGGCACTTGGCTTCCACACTTATCCATATAAGTAGAACTTGGGTTGACAAGGGACTAATTGTAAAAGGGAGGGTTAAATCCTCCATCTGGTGGTACAAGATTTTCTCTACAAAATGATACTGTATCCCATGAAGTTCAATAGATATATCTTTCACTGAGTAGTAGTCTGAAATCCTTTTCCCCTTCTCTTCCTCCCTCCTTCTTTTCTTCCCTTTATTTCTCTCCTTTTCTCTCTTTGTTTTTCCCTCTCTCTCTCAGTATCTCCCTCTTTCTCTCCCTGTCCCCTCTTTCTATTGATGGACGTCTGTTTTCCTGTTAGAGCTGAATCAGACATTTGTATGGTGACATTGTGGTGATGCCGCTGAGTACCTTCGAAGTGCCTTGTTTGTTTTCTAAACCCTCCAGTCAAAACCAACCTTATGTTATGCAATAGTATAATGAGCAGAGCAGCGTTACTGCATAAGTCAGTGTTGTCGGCAGTGCGGGTCGTTAAAAGACCAACCTCCTCTTCCTCCTGTACCAGCAAATAAAATAGCAGATGATGAAATGAGGGGCAGCAAGAAGTCAGCAGCAGTGTGAGCTGGACCATTTACATGGCAGCAGCACATTTTAGTGCCAAGTAGATGAGGTAGACCATTCTGACTCTGAAAAACAGCTTTGAGGCCATTTTAGCCATTCCCTCTGGTTGTTTTGAATCAAACCTGTAGCATTCTTACTGATATTAATAGGACTTTGGGGATTATACAAGTCTCTCTGCCTTCAGAAGGCATATCTTAAGGATGGCAGAGAGAATTCACAAAAGTAGGCAGAGGCTCTTCTGAGAGACAAGCAGCTGAAAACTTGTATTTTTTCTGGCAAGAAATCAATATTGCAGGAAAAAATAAAGAAGCAAGAAACATTGCTATTCAGTCACTCATAGAGCATTTTAATTACATAAGGAATTTTCCTTTAATTTTTTGATAATCTGAATTATGGTAATTTGCAGAACTTTGTAAACATTTTCCTTCCTCTGAATTAAAATACCTTTACAATAATGTTTATAGGCACATTTAAATGGTCTTTATGAGATGGGATTGCCCTAAGATCTCAGTCTCTGTGTTTTAAGAGTTCTCTTGTAAGTTATGTTCTAACAGTTTGATTGGTATGTGGCTAAAACACAATGTTCCAGTCCCACCTGCTTTGCTGGGCTATAAACGTGAGTAAGCCATTTCAATATAAGATTTAAGTCTCCTTGAGATTCTGGAGGCCACCAGACTGTATGTCTCTCAGGTAATCTCCTCCACCAGGACTGGAGACTCTCATCATTACTTCAGAGCTCATCAAGGGAGAGTGTCTTTCTCTTTGCTGAGATGCTATACTGCAGCAGAGATTCAATTCATTTAGGGGTGACTGAACCTTCCTAGGTCTTTACTGAAGCAAACTCTGGACGTTTGAAAAATAGCTTTTCTTTGGTTATTTTGCAATTAGTTTAAAAAATCTTTATCGTCCCAAGGTTATAACTGGTGAATCTGAGCAGAGAGATATGTGGAGGCAACACTGTAATGGAAAAAACATAGTTATTACCCAGACTGATCCATGTAAGGAAGCTCACCTTCCTCCCAGATCCTCAGAAAAGTGTGGGGTTTTTTTTCCAACCCGGTGTCTGGGGAGAGGAGCTGCACAGATTTTCGTAGTAATGCCCACGTCCATCTTTCTCTCAGGGAGATCTGCTTCCTATGGTTCAGAGATTTGCCTGTGGATTTTTGAGAAGACAGTCACACGTGCATGTACACTGAACATCAGTGGCCTGCAGGTAATCCTGTTGTCTCTACCTTTAGGACTTTGCTTTAGTAAAATATGTTAATGTTGAGTTACCCAAGCTTGGTTTATGGCACTAACTGAAAGGCAGCAGCAGGTGAGGAGTAACTGGTACATGCCCTCTCCTGGTATTGGCCAGTTGTATTAAGTGCTGTTTTCATTCTCCAGTTAGATTTTCTGTAATGGATGCTTGAAATCATGAGTTTAAATTTTCCAGATCCTCAGAGTCATCCTGTAGTATTTTAAGTCATTAAATTAAGCTAGCTGCTGGATTTTGTATTCAAGCAGTAAAGTGACCCCTCCTACTTCTGCTCCCTTCTTGGATACAAAACCTCCACAATTTTCTGAACAATATATGTGAATGTAAATAGTTTTCACCTCATAGTGGAGTCTGTGTTTATCTGAATATTGATGTCTTAAATGGCAAAAGGAAGAATATACTGTCACTTTGAAAGCAGGTATCTTTTCTTTCTTGCTGTGTAGCTATTAGCAGCTTTACATTGTGGTTAAACTTGCATTTACATGTTTAGATCATATTTTTTGGAACACGGTGTTGAGAGGGAGAGATATCAGTTACAAAATCTCACTTCTCTTTTAGAAACCTTTTCCCTAACATCCAGTAATATGGGTGTTAGGGTTACAGTAAGCCTTAACAAAGAGACTGGAGCTTAGATTTTGAAACTTGTACAGTCAAAGCATGTTGATTTGGATATAGCTTCCAGAATTACAGAGTTCAGCCTTTAAATAAAATCTTACTTTAGTAACTAATGCTTTGACAATCAAATAATTGGGTGGTTTTTAATAACAAAAAACATGATTTAGCTGAAGGTTTTCCTCCTTTTTTGAACAATTTTCTAACTAGACAGTTGTTTTTTTCTTGAAGTCTTGCCAATGGCAAAAATAAGGAGGGAACACGTGGACTCATGCAGAATGCTCACTAGGCCAAAAAAGAAAATGAAAAAAATAAAACTCCTAAGTGATGTCTGAGCAAACTTCATATTTCTCTGATACGAACAAAATGCAGAACTCGCTTCTTACTGCTTTGGAAAAATCAAATGAACTAACCTCTCAGTTTACAGAATAATTTCTCTGTGTGTTCCATTTCTTACTGGAAATCAAACAGCTTTGTTTTTCGGCACTTCTGCAAACTTAGTCCCTTGTGTACACACACAAAACCCCCTAGATCCATGCATCTCAGGGAATCAAAGATTTAGGAAGGTACATTTTTCATAGGTATAAATATGTGTAAAAATTTTCCCATCGCATGAATTTCCTAAGGGGATAATACATGAAATCACAAAAGAAAATGTTACGGCAAAAAGTAATGAAGTAAACTCAAATCTAGATCTTCCTTTTAGGAAGATACAGACTGAAGTAACAACATTGCACAGAGGCTAAAAACAGAGCAGTTGAAGTAGAACTGGTTTTGGATCTGAGATTTTGCTTTTGACCTTTTACTAATACAGAGTTATAAGACAACATTGGTGTCATCTTCAGTTGCTTCTAAAATCTTTTTAGTTGAGGAAGATACCTGCTTGCGAAATATGAGTAAGACAAGAAGTCTGCATTCTTTTGTTTAACTTCAGGTTATTAATTGTTAACACAGCTTTCAATGAACTAAAAGAACATAATAACTCCTACAGGAAACATTCCTGAGGATGATCCCTGCAAACTGGGAACAAACGCTTTATTTTATTTTCAATTTTTTTTGAGAGGAGGGGCTTGGGGAATGTCTGAGGGTTTTTGTGGGTTGTTGTTTTTTTTTTTTTTCTCTTTTCTCTAATGCACTGCATACACTAAAATACCAGACAGTAAAACTTTCTACTTACACAAAGCTGTCATTGTTTTAAAGCCATTCTGCTCCCTCTGAACCTGTGTTGAAACAGGTGCCTCGCTTGCTCTCTTCGAGGAGTTTTGTGGATTAAAGCACCACACGTACCCTGCACTGTGGCACTATTAACAGTGCAGAATGAGGCTGGGAGAAAAACTCTCATAGGAGCTACACGCCTAGGTGCATTTAGTAAACAGAGACAGTTACCCTCATTAAGCATAATTAAACCTAATATTGACTGTAGACTGTTACTTACCTTAAACTTCTCTGCAGACATTGTGGGAAAGGGATTAACTTAGCAGGTAGGTACACTAATTACTACCTTCTTCACATTAAAGTTACCATCAGGAAGGCCTATATTCATAAATAAAACATAGTAGGGGATGAGAGACTGAGAAATATGTAAATTCATTTGCAGAAAAAAAGACCAAATTAAAAAAAGAAAGTTGAGTGATGCTACTGGAAGCAAAATGGCACTCTAGCTAATTACCATGAAAAGTATGATAAATCATGGACGTGTATCCTTGACTTCTGACTGATAGAGCCTGCAGAGTGCAATCTCTCATGCGTAGCTGCCTCTGACTGATTTAAACCCATACCACTATCGGGTTTGATGGGAAAGCACAAAAGTGTGTTATTTTATTTCTTTGGGTATTGTTGCTACCGCTTTCTTCTAGAAATGACTTGCAATTATTGTAAAAATACAGTCTGATTTCTTGTCTGCAGAAGAATTGTTGTTTGATGCAATTGACAAACAAAGGCTCCAAAGATGGTCTAGTTATGGTTTAATAGCTGTATTTCAAAATGCAATTGATCTGGTATATTGAGACAATTATAGAAATATAATAAAATGTCAAGGGAGGGGTTGCTTTTGCTTTGGTATGTGTATTCTCATGGGAGAGATCCTGTGTCCCACAGACAAGATCAAAAGTCAGAAACAGTTTTATTTATGAATTTCTATTTGTTTTCTGTAGAATGTTAAGTGAGTCACATTGCTGCTGTGTGCTTCAGCTTTTTGATCTGTTTCCTCACAATTTTCATAGTTTTCTGCACTTTTCAATCCCTGCAAGGGACTGCACACACTTAGGATTATTCAGATGAGAGAGTCTTGCAGGATGAGGCCATAGTATGTGTTATCGTGTCAATGCTGTTACTGCCTAATCCTGTAAACATTTTATATTTGAATACATAATAATGATATGATTGCTGTTTGTGGGGTATTTTCTGTTTTCCTTGTATATCTGTCCAGAGTACTTTCTGGCTGAGTCATATCAGAATAAAAGTCTCTTCTGCTGAGCTAGCTCACTCCAGAATAAAGGGAGGACAGACTTGTCCTGAGCTTCCTGAGCAGAGCATTGCCGAAGCTTGAGTACGCTAGTATTTAACACCCAAGGCGGAAACTTACCATCACAGTGGTATTCTTATTATGTGGATATTTCAACACAAAATTATTATTGGCTTCTACTGAGTATCATCCTGTAACTTTTCATGAACTTCCATCACGGGGCACACTGCAGAAGAAACCTACTATTTGTAATGTTGATAGTATAGCACTTTGCTGAAAGAAGGAGTGGGAAAATTGAAGTTGCTAGTTCAACATCGGCAGATACTACGTAGTGAGTACCTTTTTTTTGTTTGTTTCATTTCTCTTTTCAGTTTCTCTTTTCTGCTAGAGAGATTTACCCAAGTAATATTGATGTGATGTAGAGGTAGGAATGTGTAGTTTCCAGGTATGGGTATTATGCTTCAAGAAACAATGCTAAGTAATTAACAATATTTTCCTGCTCTGGTAACCCTTACTCTTTCTCTGCAGCTTTTTGTGTACCCAGCTGCAGTGTTTATAGATGTTATCTTCATATACTTTTCACAGTTTCACTGAGTTTTGGTGGCACAGGGTTTAAGAAATATATCAGAATTCTTTCCGAGCTGCAAATTACTTTCAAGATTTACATGGCCAAATGTGCATCGCTTCACTTGTTTAGGACTACAGAACTGCAGCAAGAAGCTTTCACTTGGAATTGACTTGAGGAGCCATTTGTTCTGTCTGCTTCTTCAGGGAGATTTAGAACAACTGTGTTATGGGCTTGTTGCTTTTTTCCTGGTTCCCTTCCACATCTTTTCAAAGGGAGGAAAGAAGGGTCAATGGAGAGGAAACAGAGAAAGAGGCTTGAGACATGGAAGTTATGAGGCTGCATAGCCTGTATATTTCTGTTTATTATCAAGGTGCCTGGCCAGATTTTCCCAGACCTATCAGCTAGATGTCATGGGGAGTCTTAGTCACATTGCATCTGTAGCAGTGGACAGTCTAAATCTCAGGCGAGCACTTCAGCATTTGGCCTGTTATGCTTTTTCTAGTTAGAAATTGAAATTGGGTATGTCAGCTTCCTAGGGAAACATTGAAAACAGGTATTTTTGATAAAAAATAAATATTAGGAAAGCTCCATTACATAAGAAATTGGGATATAAATGCCAACCACGCTTTTGGGGAGGGAAGAAATTATTCTATGTTAGCACCCTAAAACTAAACTGGATTAATTTCTATCTGCCCATCCAGTTGGTGTCCACTGGACACTTAATATCCACTGGACACTTAATATCCACTGGACACAGTATTAATTGATCTCTCTGATCTCTGGTCAAACTCATTCCCCCCAGTTCTTCTAAGAGTGTTCTTGATGATTCTAGCAAAACAATTAACTAAGTAATAATATACTTGAATCCCAGTCATCTCTGCAAAGCATATGCCAAATCCTGTGAATCCATACTGTGGCAAAATTTCCACTCAAGTCAAAATTAGAAGCTTTGTCACTTGCAGGATTTCTGTCAGGCAGAAATTCCCTACTTAAATTCTTTCCTTGTGGTAAGGATGACTAAACGCATTTATGGATTGTTAGAAAATTTGGACACAGAAAATCCATGTTTTAAGAAAAAGTAAGGCAGATGTTTTTATGACCATTTTTTTGTGAAGGAAGCATCTCACTTAAGCAACAATATTTCTTAAAAAATAGTTAAATGAAGTATTTGAAGATTAAAATTTTCATTTTCACCAATATCAGAACAGCTGGGTCCAAAGACTGACTTAAGACAAAATGACTGAATGTGGACATACTTCTGCCAAGTATAATATATGAAATGGTAGGCCAAGCTTTTAAAGAGGGATGATACTCTTCATGTGAGTTTAAGACGTATTCTTAATCAACTGGTTTAATTTTATACTCAAATAAAATGTGTCTATTTAAAATTCTCTTACATTTTCTACTGGGTCTGTAATAGGTTTCAAACCTTTTTTTCAGTGTGAATCTTACGTGCCACATTCAGATACGCTCAGCTATGAGAGAAAGTCTGTAATTAGTTTTCTTCATCCGAAGTTGTTCATAGTGGAATGCTCTCTAGCATGACAGCAGTACAGCTTCCATCATTTTCCTCCATTTGTAGTATCAGAACCTAACAGCAAATGTGCAAGGCTGTGAAAACATTTCATCACAGTGGGATTTTTTTAAAAGAATCTGAGTACACTTCACCAGCATCCTGACATCATCCTGGTATGTAAATGGAGAGCGTCAGGGAGATTTGGCTTTCACGTGACTCCTTACCGCTCGGTTGCAAATTTTGCCCATCAGTAGTTCAACTCATCAGTTGTCTGATATAAATTCCTTGCTGAGCTGGGGCCTGAGAGATGGGCAGGTTGTAGCTGCTTTCTCCGTTACTAGAAAGGGAAAAAATAGTTCCTTCTCAAATGCAAACTGTTTTGATGAGAGCTAGAGGGGGAGTTGAGCTCTGAATACATGTGGAGGAAGAGTGCGGGAGAAAGTTGGAGAATACCATTTTGGTATGGATGAAGAGAGGCACTTACAGAAATTCTCCCAAATCAGGACAGCTTTTCCTGGTTAATATAAGTAGATTTGGTTACTCATCTTTTGGCATGTTAAATACTACTATGTATTGAGCAAAGAAACTTGCAGTCAGTCCTGTAAAAGCTTTAACAAATTAATGTGACCATTGCTTTGCCTGTTTCCTATTCATCCTGTTACATTTTCCTGTTTACTCTTATCCTTCCCCCATATGTTGTCTTCTCTAATGTTTCCTTCTCTCACTGTTTTCATTCTTCCTTTGTTTCCTGTTTCTCAGTAGCTCTGCCCTTTTGTGGCTAAAGCCCTGAATTTCATGGTCTGTCCTTACGCAAGCAAAACGTCTGTTGAAGTCAGCCAAGCCAGGGTTTATCTTTCCATGTTTTGGCCTTTTCTTGTTATCAAGTAGTTACATTATATCTGTAGCAAACTATCTGCATTGTGGGACATACGCTTCAGCCAACATAAGGCCATTTATTTTACATTTACTTGTAGAATGAGTCTGCTTATTTCCAGTCCCCCATTTGGAAGCTTGTTAGGAGTGTGCATGCTGCTATAATATGCAAATTCTAATGAGTAGGTGGAGAATAAGTATTTTTTTTTCTGATAGGTTAGTACTTTTATTTTACCCGTTTAAAGACAAAGATGGGAATCTGCTTGTTTAATGTTCAGTAAGATCTCCGTGTTGAGTGTCCAGAGGATATGAAGTGCTTAAAATAAAGTAACTTAGGAGCTGAGGAGATAATTATATATGAGAGGGAAGACTGGGAAGGGCAGGGAATGCAAATGAAGGCAGGCCAAGATAGATTCAGTGCCACAGGATAACTCCCCATTTACCCCTCCGTCAACCACACAGACGATAACCCTCAATAACCTACTTGAGTTAATGAACATTTTGCTGCATCTAGAATGTTGATGCAGGTGATCATTACTTCTACTGGATGTCTGAGTGTCTGAGTCCATCCTTGTTCTTTGGAGTCCCAACCTACACTTTTTTCTGTTGGGTAGAATGTAGGAAATGTTCTTTTATTGGAGAAAGAAGGGTTTTATTTGGGTGTTCGGATTTTCCTATTAAGGTTATTTCCTTCTGCAGTGAAATGGAATATGTGGGCTTTTTACACAAAGAGTATAAACTATGAGTGTCAGGTCATTGTAAGAGATAGTCCAAACCAATGTGCAGTTGTCCATAATGAGTCCTGTGCTCCATTTCTCCCTTTCCTGAACCAAAAAATTACCACCTTCTCTATTAGAAGATCATAAATCGGAGGATGTCTGTGTTCAAGGCAAAGTTTTCAGTGTGGTGTCAGAAATCCAAAAACCCTATTCCACCTAGCTTTTGAAATACAGCTAATTAGTTCTACAGGACAGGTGGCCTATTGGAAAAAAAAACAAACACCAAACCACCTCACAACAACAAAACCCAAGCAGAGAGCAAAAACTTGCATACAGAAAGACTAAGATGATGTTCTGAGTCCTACCACTGTCCCTCTGGACCTTGGAAAGATGACTGCCTTCCATGTTCTGATTCCTCTGCATCCTGCAGTGGAGAATTATGCTACATAGTTATCACTATAAAGCTCTTCCTAACAGTTAAGAATAAAAGTACAGGTATATTTTGACTTGCAGCTATAATCTCAAGGATTTTTCAGTTTGCATCTCTGATGTGCTGTTAGTCTGTAGCAGAATGCTTATGGTTGAAGGTGTACTTACCTCTTTCCCTTAGTATCCATTGCTGGCAGTGGGACTTGGGTTTCTCAGTTAAATGAATTTTTGTCTGCCCCAGTTGGCCTGTTCTTCTGCATGTCAGATCCATTGCATTTTTGATGCAATAGCTTTTGGTGCTTTAAGGACATAGTATAGCTACTACATGCCTTTGAGTTAACGAATTTTAAGTATTTAAATCACACAGGAAAATGAGAAATAGTTTCTCCTGTGTTTGGAATGACTAGTAGCTTTACAGCCATCAAACTAAGTTTGGAATGCCAGTTGACCCTTCGACTTTGTATGTTGACTGGTGACTGTAAATGAGAAGTCTTTCCACCCCTGCCATAAGGTTATGAGACATGGCTATGTAGTAATTAATGCCACTGTATCATTTTTAACTGCTACAGAAATACAGTATCAGATGCTCAGATGGCATCAATTGGCTTATCTCCACTGAAGGCAACAAAATGCAATGCCAGCTTATACCAGCTGAGGATCTGGCCCACAGTTAAAAGAAAAAAAGGGACCGGCTGCCAATATGGCAGGGAACATATTGAGATTTATGGTAGTGCCTTAATCAGTAAAAAGTTCTCCTTGAAGTGGTTGTCTGTCTGCACATTCACATTAAGTCACTTGAGCTGGAGACATTTGAAGCTCTAACATAACCTGTGTGGGCACATTCTCACTCTTGCACTCTCTTCCACACTCTGTGCTCTTAAACATCTGAGGGCATCTCAACTCACTCCCCTTCTAGTTGGCGGTCTGTCCTCACAGGTTTACCACAGATTCAGGGCCATACTTTTTCTTTTTTTTTTAACATGATTTTAATTTGGGTTACCTTATTTTTCCCTTTTGCTTGTTATTTCTTGTGTTGCTTTCTTAATCATATGTAAAAATGGGGGGAATTTCATACATTGCTGTTGTAACTCTCATCTAGCTGTCCTATTTGCATTCAAGTATTATATTAATCTTGATAAGAATAAGAAAATCCAGTTTGCTGCCTTTGTATTCAAATATGTAGGTAATTTTTTACTTGGAGATAAGGTGACTGTAGCTAACTTAATGCTTGTAAATTTTTATCTGCTATAAATACGATTGAATAACTTGATGGATAGAAATTCTCTTCTCTGTATTACAAAGTTAGTGAATGAAATACTTATTAAAGATGAAATGGCTGTAGAATCTCCACAACTTTTTTTCTCCTTCAATAATATAACTATTGTAGCATTTGGTTTATAATGAGTGCTGTTTCTAAACTTCTGAGCCATCCCCAGTTCTGATATCTTGGGTTTGATTGTTAGTAACATCCAGGGAGAATGATCTTTTGGGCCTGGCAGTTTCCATGCTTGGTACCATCTGTAATGTTGATTATTTGAGAAACTCTGTGATCCATTCTTGTAATATGAAGTTGAGGAAAAAGCTCTCTTCTGCTCTAAAATACCTGCCTAAAAAAACGTAACTGACTGATGGATGACTTGGAATTTGGCCTACAATATGTATGTCCAGCCACTTTTGGATTATACCCTAATAGTACAGATTTAAGCAGGATAAACTTTTAGAAGTAGAAGTATTTGAATATTTAAAGCCTGCAAAGTGTGTTGAGTTATAAACATGTAATGAACTTGCTCTTCTGTGCTCTGAAAGTACAGAAAAATAAACTAATCATTAAAACATCTCCAGATACAAAGCTCAGCTGCAGTTTTTAAGAAGTTTCAAAGGATGCTTTGAATGACACTTAGTCTCTTACCATGATATATTTTCCTGCACTTCAAAGTAAGAGTGAGTCCTCTGTGGCATCTGTATCATGTAGGTGCTGAAAAGAATGTTGGGGAAGCAGGACACAATGTTCATCTCTTTTTCTTTTAGTTTCCTAATTATTGTATGTTTCAAAGAATGCAGTGAAACCTCAGCTGACAGACTGTTGCCTGTCTTACGAAAAAATACAGGACCCAGTCCATCGCTTACTGAGGTCCATTAAAAGATTTGTGTTTCAACCAATACTTGCAAGTTTAAACTTAAAGCAAACTTCAAATCCAGTATGCTAGAGATAGGATAATTGTAGCTGATTTACTTAAACAGTGCATATAAACACTTGAGAATATTGTAAAGAAAGGTATGACTTGTATTAAAATATTGCAACAAATGTTTAAAGTAATATTTATTCCTATATTCTCGATGTTTTTTTGAGAAATTCCAGTGCACTTTACAAGTTTCCAAATGATAATTTATTTTTTTTTTAAAGAACCTTAGAATGGTTTTACAAAGTATCATTGCCCACATTTCCTGGATGGGGAAACTGAAACACAGAACAGTTAAGTAACTTTCTCAAGGTTGTAGGATAATTCACTAAGCTATGGATAGATTATTTCTTGGCATATAGTGTTTCATGCACTATTCTGTTGCTTCTCTGTGTTAAAGAATGCTACAGTACCTTTATGATACAGTTTAAAGAAGAAACCCAACTAGTGGTCTCATGCTTAAAAGTCTCTTGAAAAAGCACTTCTTTAGCTGCACATCTTCATTTGCTATCCTGACCTTTTAGCAAAATTAAGTTTTTATACACACATACCATGCAATAGAGGTGAAGACTGAATATGGCATCTTTGACTTGCCTCGGATTGCAGTCAAAACCAGAGGGCAGAATCTGGCTAAGAAATACTGAGTTGAAATTCTTCTAAATGTACTTCAACCCTCCAAATACTGTTTCCTGTATATTGGACCAGAACAGAAGGTTAGTAGGAGATGGATGTCCCTAGTTATAAATAATTGTGACAACAACTAGCAGTACGGTGCACTTGAAAGAACAGTTAAGTCTTGCTGCAAAATGTATCCTAACTACAAAAATGACAGCCTGCATGGTGCTGGGGACAGAGGGCAGCTTGTAGTGCTATTCAGAATAATAATATTTGCTTGTATCTGCTTAGAATATCCCAGAGTTTTGTAAATATCTCCTAGAAAGTAATCTGATGTTTCTTATTCTGGTACTATTTAGGAGTGCAAGAAGACGTAGTTTTTAAGAAATCTGAAGTCAGGTTATAGCACTTCTGGGCAGGATGTATAATTGATATTCTTTTAAAATTACAATAGCTTTTACCTTACAGCAGAGTGTTGATGATACATGTGGTCTGGCTGGCACCAGTGAAGACTATGGTTAATCCAGTTTCTTTTTTTACAGAAGCCACTGCAGAAAAGGATACATTCTTCTTTCAGACTCCTCCAAGCTTTGCTGAGGTGCACACACTTGATGTAATTTGGAGGCAAGTTTCAGTTTACAGAGAGGGTCACTTCACCTTATTAAGATTGTTGCCAAATAGTGAGTCCTGGCCTGTTCCACAATGTCTAGGATGCTTACTTAGAGTTTAAAGAGAGTCGTTTGAATCACAGTTGTCATTAAACTCCATCGCACGCTGTGTACTTTCTGTTCTTGGACAACCTAAGAAATGTCTTTGCCTGCCACTTAGTCACTGGCAACCGTGGAGACAAATCTGAGCTGCATTTACCTTCAAGTCCTTCCTAAATATTCCCACCATTCTCGTGCCAACATTAGCCTTAAGGGAGACATTCTCCAGCAAAAGGAAAGACACAATCTCTTCTACCAAGGTAGGCCTTATTACTACTTTTGGTGACGGGTAGCGTTATGTGTATATATTGTTAGGGTTAATTGTCACCTTTGGTCCTCCTAGCTGAATAGATCTATATGTTGAGCAATGAAATGAAAAGGCAGAGTCTTTTGAGATTTTAATTCTTTTTTAGATGGGATAAGTTTATGTTGTCACCATCTCTTTACCAAAAGGTCATGTTTATTTGCCAAGTAATGGGATGCATTGTGTATTGTCAGTACAATTCCTGTACTGTGTTGTCAATAGGCACTTCATTCTTCCGTATCTGCAGAACTGGAGGTGCATTAAAGGGAATCAAAAGCTTGTCTGCGTCTGTCAGCTGCACATGCTGTATCATCTCAGGCACAGAGAAGGAAGGATGTACCCTGCACTTAACATAGAGAAACATGAAGTAACTTCTGTTACTGTCTCAAGTTCTTGGAACCAGTCACACTAATAAAGTGGTAGCCAGTAAAATGGCTTCTTGGAGCTTCAATACTGTGTATGCTTTCTGAAGTCTATGCAGAAAAAAGAGGTAAGAAGCTTTACTGCTGTTGACATTTTCTGCTGAAAGAATTGATCTATTAACTCAAGAAAAACGTAGCTTAAAAAAAAGGTGAGAAATGAGCCTATGTTGAACATTTCTATAGAATTTATATACTTTTACTCTCCGGCCTCTTGCCTTTACTAGAGTCGGCCATTGTTAATCAGATGGAAAGTAAACTTAAGTCCTAGTTCATGAAATAGCCTTCTAGTCATATTCTTACTGTTGAGGCACAGCTCTGGTAGATAAACCAAAACTCAATCATGTTAGCCTTTTTCTGCTGGGGCATTTTTAGCAGTGAAGAGAGACTATTTCGATTATTTAATGCCCTTTCCACTAGAGCCCCAACAACATGCAGGACACTGTAATTATTCTTTGCTGGAGAAGCTCTGATGGTTTGGGGTGCTGCATCCTTCACTACTAGGAGATTCTGGGTCAAAAGATGTAATGGATAATAGCGTAAGGTAAGATAGCACATGAAAACTTGTTAGACAGAGCTGACATTTCTGTCTCATAGTTGCACAGGTGTCGTTGGACCACCAAATGACAAAAACATTATAATGATTAATTCCAATTCATGTTTAGATGAGATCATGAAACCACTTAATGCTGGATAAGACACCTCTAGACTTTACAATATTCAACTAGTGCCTAACCCATGGCAATACTATCCACAATAATTACATGCTACCACGAGCTATCTTGAGGATCAGCTTAGGAAGACAGCAGTTGCTTTGCCCAGGGAAATTTAGATTAGATGCAAAATTGGATTTTTCATAAGGCCTTGTTTTTACCTAGCTACGAATGTTTCCTTAGCACAAGTGAAAACTTTACACATTTTAGCTCAAACTGTACTCTACTAAGCCTCCCACATTTATACCCATCTTCTTGGCAGTCATCCCAAAATATGTTTGGGTTGAGGCATTACACATTACATTTGGTGAAGCTTTAGCATTCCCTGTTGCTCACATCAATCCTTATTTCTGTTTGCTCTTGTAATTTACAGTTAATGAAAATTCTAAGTTTACCTTTGTTTTTGTTGGCGTCTGTACAAGAGAACCCTTTAGCCTTTTCAGCCTCTCATCCAAATGGAAAGCTGTATCCAGAAGGGAAGGTAAAACCTATCTGAGCAGTTTCATTTTAGACAGAAGCCCTTACCATGCATGTCAGCATTATAACATTTGTGAACTAACTGCAAAAGAGCCTTGCTCAAGGCTTGACCTGTGCCTGCTTTTGTGAGTAGGCTTGTAAGTAGCATGTAGACACCAGACTAGTAGTTGATGATAACATCAGAGTGCCAGATCTTAATTGCCATCTGGTTAATGGTCTTAACCAGTTCCTGCTCGCTTCCGATTTAGGCAAGATTCTGCCTGAAATTATCAGGAGTTTGCCTGCTTACCAGTGTGGGAATGTGGCTAATAACAAACTCGTACTGATGACCTTAACACAGCGTAGGCAATATTGACAAAACAAACCATTCTGGACTTAGTACAGTCTTTTCTAACGAGCCTGTTAAAAATTGTCTCACAGATTTTCAGTTCAGGAAATACTTTTTGTGTCTACCTACAGTACCACCTATGCACTGAGCTGTGTACATACAAGGTTAGAATGTTAAGCAATGGGCTGTAAACAGATGGTACATATGTAACTTCTGGACTTACACAACATTAGAAAACCATGTGATTTATATTAAGCTTGTAAAGACACTTATTTGGCAGACGGTTTTGAGCATTAAAAATTCCTATACAGCTACAGAATTATTTTAAAAATAAGCTTTAAAATGTACCCTTTTCATTTATTTTTGGTGCTCATTATGTGTTCTGAATCATTGCGTGTTCTGAAACATTACCTCTTACATTAACAAAATATTTTGCAGGTGAGAAATACTGACAAATTTAGAAAAATGTGCAACCCAGAATTATAATACAGTTGCATATTTCTGAAAAAAGTGGGTCTTCGTGAAGGCAAGCCTGACCAAGCTTTCCTCTATCTGCTAATAGTGCTACGTACAAGCTGTTTTTCGCATGTCATTAAAGCGTCGCTTTATCAGTAGGAACTGATCACATTTTAAAACTTCATTTGCTGCTTTCTGGTTCTTCTTGCATTTCGATTGCAGAGGCTGTGCAGTCTGACGTGCTGGAGGACAAGGCATGGGAGAAAAGCACTGTTTGCACCTGTTTAAAATCTCCAGTGCTTTGTGTGGTTCCTGGGCAACAGGCAGGAATCCTGAAAAGCTAGGCTGCACTTGCTCAATTGTTGCTGGCAGCTGTGACTTTGAGAGAGCACATAGCAGCTCGTTAGCAGGTTGCTTGTGTTATGTGACATGCACTGAGCATGGCAAACTCTGAGCTGAGCTCTCTGCCTTTCCTGCCTACAATCGAGGCTGGGTTGCCTGGGGTTGCAGACTTGGCTAAGGAAAGCATTATACAGATGTAAGGTGAGTTCCTCATTGGTAAAGGGGCAGGGAGGTGAGGCAAGTAGATGTGAATCAGTGTTTTCTGATTAGGAAAGGGGAACAGAAGCATAGGTCCTCTGCGCTAATGGGTGCTGTTTTCATCTAGCAATTATGTTCTTTCAGAGTATATTTCCAACGGTGCAACACACAAATGCAGAGGATAACATGGATTTGAGTGTGACTGTGCATGTATGTGTGCATGCACACACATGCACATGGTATGTGTATTGCAGTGCGGAAATATAAGATGACTTTGTGGTATAATTTTAAATTTTATTATGAGCTTTGGTTTCTGGGTCTTGCTGTTTACTTTGAGGGATCAAAATCAAATCAATCTTTGCAACCTTGATCTTGGCCTATTTAGGCAGCATCCAAGCAGCAGACGCAGTCACACTGCAAGTCTCACAGGCAAATTCAGACCATTTCACCTTCATACCTACTCAGTTTGTGCCTCTTGGCTCAGATTAAGCATCTTTTGACTCTTCTAAAAGGGAGTTAGTGTGTAATAAATCTGTTTAAACAAACCGCAAAGCTACAGCATTGTTATGATCTATTGAAACTTCATCATGAGACAGGAGCAGATCTGCCATTGTCTTAAGATCTGCTTATGCTCTACACTGGTTTAGCCCAGGAGGAGTGATCTACAGACCAGTCTCCTCCTTACATTTCTATCGGAGATCTCTTTTCTGCAGCTCCAGAAAACCTTCTTTAGACATGCAATGCAAATATTGACAGTAGAAGTCATTAACCCAAGATGAAGACAAAGCAGAAGGAAATCTGCCTACTAAGCAAATTAGATACACTCATGAAAGAAGAGTCCATCAAGGGCTGTTTCACATAAAGATATGAATATAACCACTTGCTTAGGAAATCCCTAGCCAGTGGTTTGCCAGCAACTGAAAAGATTTAATAGAGGACAACAAGACTGCTCGTTTGCCCTGCCCACTGATTCAGTAAGTAACTGCCCTGGCTAGTGTCAGGAGCATGCTGTTGAGCCTGTGCAGCTGTCTGTATGGTCTGCAAGGGGATGTGACGTGGACATGGTAAATTTTCAGTTGAACCATGCTCCAGACACATGCTCTGGTGCTTATCTGTTGTTGTTGACTTCTTTAGCTGAATAAAAGAAAACACTAGTTTTCAGGTACTGAGGGTAAATGTGGTAAAATGACTGGAAAACAGAGTATGACATAATCTTGTATATTCAGCAAGAGTCCCTTGATTTATTTTGTGGTCTAGACAAGGGCTTTTTGTTTCGTCATCTAGAAAATGGGGATAATTGGTGTTTGTATCTCATATTGGTATATAAAAGAGTACATCAAAAACTTCCTTTTCATTGTCATCCTGTGTTTATCTCTTGTCACTTCTTTTTCTGTCTTAAACGTGGGTTATACTCTTTCTCACCATGGAGGGTCTTCTGAGTTCATTATCTGACATTACTTTGGCTACCAAATAATAGAAGGGAATAAATGCAGATATGTATGTAGGTCTGTGTGCTTTTTTACTGTCTTTTGTCATGCAGGCTGGAAACTGGACCACACAACTTGGAAGTTAATATCACTTTAGTCAGGACTTTCAGTTTTTATTTGAAAACAATATACATAGGGTATTATTCCTTAGAAAAGTACTTGTGATCCCTTTGGTTGGCCTTGTTTAGTGCTGTTTCTGATACCTTCTCCTCATTGCAGAGAGAGAATTGTAGGTTTCCTCCTCCTCTGCAGGTACAGGGAGCACAGAAATGTGACAAATTCCTCTTAATCCTGCTATACTGTTTTTAAAATTCACAAAAAATGATATCTGTAGGACGACTTCTGTTAGTTTAGAACATGTTGGTATTTGGTAATAACCATGCTGCACAGCACACACAAGCCATGGGCTGGATGTTTATGAAACACATAATAGGTGTTGCATTTTTATGTACTGATTCATTTTATGTAGACTGTATAGCACCAAAAACACCCACTCACAAATAAAGTGCAATAGAAAAATGGCATTCAAACGTTAAGGGTATGACTTAACATCTCTTGCAACCAAGGACAATAAAGTTGAGAGACTCGTTCTGTTTATAAATCATACTGTTGTCTCAGGTATTCCAGCTCATGTAGTGGAAAGGACAGACTCCACTAAGGATTATGTGAGTTGCTACATGTAGGTATGGTAAGACAGCTGAATACAGTAGCATCAGATTTTAGTGGAGAGATGTTTGACAAGAGTCTCTCTTTAATTTCTAACTTGGGACCCCCATGGTTTAATTCATTCTGTAAATTACTGTCACATTTTTAACATCCCCAAGTGCTGACAGCCTGCAAAATAAAATTTACCCTATCTCAGGATGGCATACTTGCTTTGATACTATAGAGCGTATCTGCATTCATATGCCATGCCAGATCTTTCAACATTTTCCCATGAACAAAATTGTGGAAGGAAGATGTGCTTCTGTGGGAGCCTTGTTATGCAAGTACAGCATGGATTATTCAGAAATATCAGCCAGTCTCCTTTCCCATAGGCTCCCTGGTCAGAATTCAGGGTTACCAGATACCCCTGGAACAATTTAGTGTGACAAGTCTGAAGTGGCTGCATTATCTGCTGAAGAACCTGAAGAGTTTTAATGACTTTAACTTGAGTCACATCTGAACACCATTTTAGAGGGAGGAAAAAGAAGTCTGTCTCTAGGGATGTGAGCATGGGCACAGCCTGTCCTTTCACCCTGAAATCTCACGTTTTTGGTTTTTTTTTTTTCCTTTTTTCTTTTTTTTTTTTGGGGGGGGGCTTGTTTTCCACACTGCAGCTTCCACATGTCCAGACAGTGGAATGTAAAGACTCTTCAGAGGCTAGTGTTCCTTCTACTCTATAGTTCCACCATTGCAGCAGGCAGTGACACCTGTTGTCGTACTTGTGGTCCTTAAGATAACTCAGAGCCTAGTAAAAGTCCACTTGGATACAATGCTAGCCATCTTTGACTCTTAACCTTTTGGAATGGTTTGTTATAATACATGTCGCGTGGGGCAAGAGAAAAAGCAGAGGGCCCAGAGAAGATAGTATGTAAAATTCTGTAATAAAGCTGTGTTGATAGATGGTATAAAGCTGAAAAATCAACTAGAAGGTGAACTTTCTTTCTGAAGTGCACAGTCCTCCCTTCCCAGGCTCCCAAGTAGGCACCCTATTTCACCATTTGTCGTGGTTTGCCTCAGCCGGCAACAAAGAACCAGGTGGCCGCTCGCTCAACCCCCACGGCAGTGGGGGAAAATTGGAAGAAAAAGGCAAAACTCATGGGTTGAGATAAAGGCAGTTTAACAGAACATCAAAGGAAAAGGAGAACAACAATAATAACGCTGATGGAGGAATGTACGCACATGGTCACTGTACCAGCGCTCACCCACCGGACCTGGGCAGCTCCAGCCCCGTCCCAAACCCTGGCCAGCTCCCCCCTATGGACTAGGCATGGCATCACATGGTATAGAGTACCTGTGTCCCATGCCAGAAAATTAACCCTATCCCTGCCAGAACCAGGACACCATTGTACTTCCTTGTCAGCGTTGCAGAGCACACGCAGCTCTTGGTAGCATTATTACTCCACTCTTCATTGTCTGTAGTTGTAGGTTGTCTGTTCTGCCTAACCACTTGTGGGTTGCGTCTTCGAAAGTCCATCAAACATGCCTAACTGCACTAACAGTGCTTTAAAAGAGCATAGTCCAAGGACACATCTGGGCGCTGAAATTTCTGTTACAAGACTGATACAATGATAACGTCTGGCCCAAATTTACTAGCAATTGCTGTCTTATTGTTCTCCTGTACATTGTTGTTCTGTTATTGATCTGCACAGAAACTGCATAGTGAGAAGTTCTGCTGAGAAACCAGACCGTTAGAAAACAGATTTACATGGGATAATTTTCTTCTTCAATAATTGGAGATTACCTTGCCCAGTCTGCTTGTGGCTTCAGCTTGCTTTTATTTATCCAAATTCTTTTTGGTGTCAGCTTAACTAAATTCACAATTATCCCAGAGAGGGTGAAGCTAATTGTCCTAATTAATACAAGTGGGCCCAGGTGGAGATAGTTAGAGCTTGCGACCAGTCAGGTGGTATGGGCAAAAAGCTCTCCAACATTAGAGAACTAGTACTATATTGGAGAAGCTGGTGGTATCTAAGATTGTAATGCTCTTGTGGCAGGTTTTATTTCTTTGATTTCTGCTTGGGTTGTTATGTAATGTATGTTTGATATATGGATTTTCATGTATTAGAGGTGGTGTATGAGGGAGGGGGGTTACATTAAATAAAAAACTTCCTTTCAGAGGAGAAAGCATTGTCTGTTTACTCCAGCCTTGTAGCTTTTGTTGATACTGAAATAGTCAGTAGTGTATTTCTTACTGTGTCAGGATGTACTAGGTTCACCTAGCAGCTGGAGATGTACGGATTAGCCACCAAGTGAAGAAGTACTTGCAAGGGAGAGTGCAGAATTGTGTTGTGTTTCTGCTATGCTGTAGCTCAAAGATGAAAGCTATGATAATACTAGCAGGGTGCATGAAGTGACTTTTGTTTTTAACAAGAACTTTTCATGGAAATAGTTAACGCAAAGTTGGAAATCTTTGAACATGTAGTTTTTGTGTAGGGTATGGTGGAATATTATGCTCTTCTAACAAGCATCTATCATTTCATCACTATTTACTCTGCTCCTTGATCATCCTTCTCTATTTGTGAGCTACCTTTATGTCGATAGCTGTCACTGAAGACTTCCACTTGCTCCCTTGTATCTGACAAAAATTCTAAAAAGGGCAGACTCTGGTTGTTGACTTTGAGAGTAGATTTTAGCCCAATTTACATAGATAAGATTTGGCGTGCTATCCTATCCCAAGTGTCTGTTCAGTGAAAAACATGCAGTTCTCTGGACCTCCTATCATTTTGTTTGCCAGCAATCTGGCAAGTGAAACTCTTTTCAAGTCCTGACCTGGCTGATGGCTATTTGATGGCATAGAAAACGAGGAAATAAATAGCAGTTACAGTAGTCCAAAAAACATTAATTGGGTAAGGATTTAGAGTAACATCCTGCAATTCACTGTCACCTTCAAGAATCCTGTTGAACTGTACTTCTAACCACCATACCTTTTCTATACCTGTTGGGGAGAGGCTACAATCTTCATTTTTGTCTGTAGGGAAAAGGACTTTCCCAAGCCAGGCAGTAAGACCGTTAAAAGATACGGGAATAGGTCAGCTAGTGCCTACTATGGTCCTAGCCACAAGATAATCTTAGCAATCTGGCTGCAGATGCTAAAAGCAGTATGAATTGTATACATCTTGCACATCAGTTTTACTGTCTTAAAAAATGAAGAGGGTTTTTTTTTTTTTCTCCCCCTTCCTTTGAAGTTTTAAAGCAGAACTTGCTGGTGACCCACTTTTGCTAACAGTTCTCTTAACTAACCCCTGTACTCGCTTATACTTTTTTTTTTTTTCCTTCTTCCACCCACTGTCTGTCTAGCCTGGTTTAAAATTTTTATATATGTACTTTTAAAAAATTGATTAGTTGGAGAGCTGCCCGTTCTTCTGCGCTGTATAATAAGGATTTAAAAACTGCATACTGAATTCTGTATAGTGTAATTAAAACTGACCCAGATTTGGACCTGAGAACACCAGGACTTAGCCAAACTTGCCATGAGCTGAGTTCTGATGGCAGATGGGAGCTAATGAGGACACACTAGACTCCAGAATTTCCCAGCTGCTTGGCCCCTTTTTGTACAAACAAGGTTTGGAGTGAAGTCCCAATCCCAAGAGCGTGTTCAAGTAAATGTACTGCACCCAGTGTTTTGGGAAACAAGGCAGTGCTGTCAGGCTGCTTCAGGAAATTTTTGAGGTGTTATTTCCAAAGAGCTTTTACTGTGTATCCTGGTGTCATGCATATGCTGTCTTCCCAGCTTCCATGCATATGCTGTCTTCCCAGCTTCCATCTTATCCTAGGCTGAATGTGATCATGTGCTTCAGACTCTGCCTGAATATCCTCCCTCAATTTCAGCTGGGGGACTTCCACCTTAATTTAATGGAGTGTTAAAATCACAAAGTGCTGGGTCTCCCTTCGATCTGTGGTTCCCTTCAGTGGATTCAATGTCCTGGGACTATTCAGGCAGATGTAATTGAATCAGTTTGAAGCAGCTGTAGCTGGCATGTGGTCTCTCAGATTGCTAGCACCTGCCTGGTTGGGGTTTGGGGGTTTTTTTTGTGTTTGTAGCTCACTAGAGTGAAAGTAGTGCCAAAACCAGCATTGGTCTTGGAGCTGGTAAAGCACTCCAGATTCTGTATCCCTTTCCCCTTCTAGCCTAGCCACCTCATTACTGGTGCCGGCAGTAACATTGTTGGTAGTGAGCAGAAATGGGTTTATGCTTCTCCTCCAACTGCCTCCCTCCCCTTCAAGCCAGTGCACTGCCAATATGGACTCTCTTCTTCATAAGCAGTAAGACTTAATCGTGCTCAGGTGTGTGGAGCGTCTGTGCCCTCCTTAGAAAATTGGGCAGCCCATGGTTTGCTGTATCTGATGCGTGCGCCAAATTTAGCTGCTGCTCTAACAGTCTAACTGCTGGCATGGCAAAGTTACTGTTCATATCTAACAAATGGCTAAGCAATCCTGGGATGTTCCGTTCAATACTTACGATCCCTTTTCCTCTAGTATCATGTATATAGATTTTGGTTACTGTATTGCTACGACAGTCTAAGTTTAATAGGATAAGACTTCAGAAGAGACTGAGAGTCACTTGGTTGCCTCCCTGTATTATGTGATTTATCACGATCAAAGTCCAAATTAAATACAATGGTGCACTTGGCCAAATACAGTAACAACACACAGTGGTGTGGATTTTTCAATGTGATATTACAAGATGGCATATTGAAACTTTTTATATATCCCTTATTGACTTCCCCTTACTTTGTGCATGAAGTTTATGTGCCTCCCTTTTTTCTCCCTCCCTGCCCCAGAGGCAAAGGCTGTATCTAGATTCTTAATTCCAGCTGTTTTCATGCTCAGTGTTCATCCCACACCTCATTTCTTGTCCTTTTCTTTTGCTACTTCAGTTTCTGTTTCATGGGCCACAGTTTTCAACTTTGTCTTGAAAGATGCCGCTCCACTGTGGTATCCTAATAGTGAGGAAGAGTGTATTTCCTGACACAAGTAATTATGATCTAACTTTTTTTTTTTCTTTGAGTTTAAATATTTGGGTAGGCTTCTGTATTGCAGAAATTCCTGTATTAGCCTATTCCAGTGCCTCTCTTCTTCCCTGCCACCCCCCTTCCCCCTTTCTCCTCATTTGTTGGGAGTTACCATGTATTCCTAGGGCTGAGAGGGCCTTGTCCTCAGCTAATGTACAGGGACTTACTTGCCTCCTACAAAAGTTTTAAAAACGGTTCTTGTAGGCAATTAAAAGTCAGTTCCACAGTGTTCCAGGTGATTCTGAAGCTGTTTCTTCCCTTGTTTTAACCTATATCTTTTATTTATATCACATATAAAAAGATTATGTGATTTGCCTGTAGATATTTGTGATGTAAGCAAAATCTCTCCTCCTGTGGAATATTCCATCGCTTCTCCAGCCAACGTGCCAATCTACAGCTCTCTGCATTTTGTTGAGCTCAGGCATTTGAAGGGTGTTGTTGAAGGCAACTTCTCTAGGGTCCAAAATACACTTAAAATTCAGTGGAAGTGAAATTCCAGTTGAAATGTATAGAAAGAATTGTTTCTGCTTTTTCAAGGACTGCAGTGTAGAGCAGATAATTCCCTTTATTTTTTGTTTTTACAGTACAGAAGACCAGTGTTTTTACCTTTTAAGTCGCATTAAGTGTGCTCAGATACAAGTGATACAAGGTAGTTTATCAGAGTGTCTGTGAAAGTGATGCAGCTAAACATTTGTATAGTTCTCTAATGGAAATACAAAGGAAGATGAAAACTGGAATTCTAATCAAGATAGAACTGTTTTTACTAATCCAGTAAGGTGATGTCACCACTTGATTTTTTTCTTGTCCTGTTGTGATTTGTAGTGTTTTGTTTGTTTGTGGGCTTGTTTTGTTTTCTTTCCACCCATGCTCCTGCTTTCCTACTCCTTTCTGGTTAGTCTCTCAAAACATCTGCCAATAAAAACATCCATTTGTAATGATAGCGTTTGTAGCTCTTTGTAGTCTGCAAGCGCTGCAGCTACAGATACCATCTACTGAATAAAATGTCAGCCACCGATTCTAAGAGGGGAAGTTGCAAAGGCTTAAATTAAGAAACGGCTAAGGACTACAGCTCTCAAATTTTAGGGATATTGTTTTAAAGCATTTTTGCTATAAGCAGCAACACGTGTTATGAATTAAATGATGGAGAATAAATATGGAATATTTATCTTTTTCAGATGTTTTGGGTACCCACGTTCTTGTTGACATCAGTAGGAGTATGGAAAGGGAACTGTTCTTGAGACCACAGTGAATATAGCACCCATGGATATCTCAATAAAGAGCAGTAGCAAATCAGAAAGTGTTGTTTGTATGCAAAAATACTTACTATTGGGGGGGAGAACAAGCAAAGAACAAATATACAAGTGTCTGTGTTAGGATTTTTTGGTGCCATTTGTGGCCAGCCAGAAGAAGTAAGCATCTGCCACTCTTACGGTTGTCTTGCAAATAAATACAGTTTTAGGTCAGCAGCAACTGCTAGCTGACGTCTTTTATTCCTGGAATGCTTTTCTCTTGTACTAAAGTTTACTTTAGAAATGTAGGCACTAAATAATAGTGAATTCTACACTAAGTACAAGAGGTAGTAGCAAACCAACAGAACTTATGTTCTTAAGAAGTCTGTGTGGCATAAGTGAAGAGAAAAATAGATAGACATTCTTTTCAGTCTGCTAACATCCCGGCTATATGAGTTGTGAGTTAAGTAGTATTTATAGTGCTGAGCCATCCTTTTTATACATTTAATTTTAAGGTATCAGTTTAGAGACTCTGTACATCTTTTACTTGAATGCAGTTAACCGGTCAATTTTACGTGAAGTACGCTAGCTTTCTGCACGTGTGGAGTAGAGCACTTTCCAAACTAAGATGTATTAGTGACTAGCACAGGAGGGTGACAGAAAGGACAACAAAGGAAGTTAATAAATTGATAATGAAGTGGGATTATAGAGGATTGAGCATGGATATTAGAACCATTTTAGACATACTTTTTAATCACTACCACTCTGCTCTGATTCTGTCTACTGGTTTTCTAGTGGCACTACCCTGAAATGTATTGTTGGGTATTTGGGAAAAGACCATTTGACTTGTCACTTATTGGCAAGCATGTCCACATCTGTGACAGAGGCCAAAAGGTTAAAGAAATGATAGAGATGAGATTCTTCTGTTTGCCATGCAGTTTGTCACTCTACAAGAGCCTTTAAATAAGTTGACAAAAATATTTGGAAAACTTGCAGTACTGTGCCTGATCTATGAACAAAGCTTTTATTTTCTGGGCTTTTCATTCCATTACTGAATTCATAAACATACAAAATCAAGAAATCGGTGACCAATTTAACACTAACGTGGATATAAAAGACACCGTATTGTGCTCATAACTAACAAATAAAACTGTGTAAGGGAATCAAATTAATACAAAGTACAGAGGAGGAGATGCTAAGAAAAAGGGAATCAGCTCTTAATCTCAGAGCATTTTCAAGAAGAAATCCCAGCCCAGTTCTCTCCGTTAGGTCAGCCAGGCAGTGTCTTGAAAGAAGTGTAACTTGTCTCGTGTGGTACACATAACTCCTGGCCACTTCTCGAAGCTTCAGTTTTCGCTTTTCCCAAAATTCCATGCTCGACAACTGGACAGAACACTATGCTGAATTAAACTTTATTGTTCTGGTGTTCTCCATCCATTTGCAATGCACATAATCAGGAATTCAGCTATGTCCCAAGAAAACTGTTTAACCTAATGAGAGCAAATGGCAATGGGTGTTCCTTACTTGGGACAGCAGTGCCAACATTTCTGCTTAATTGGGACATATTTGGCTGGTTCCAATGCTTCAAGTGGTTTTTAAACAGGTGTTTAATGGGTATGGAATTCTGAACTCTGCCCTTTTGATACAGAAGTTGCCAAATAAAGATTAAGAGAAATAAAAAGATCTAATGCAGAATAAATAATTTTTACTTCATGTATTTATTCAGCTTTATTTTTACTTTAAGTCACAGGCGGGTGGGGAGGTGTTTCTTCTCATAATTGAGAAAGTCCATTAAATAGAACAACAGGATGTCTAACAGGGTGTCCTAATTAAAATTACCTTGTAATTTGAACAAAGCATTCATTTGTATGTAGCTAAGGTTGACCTAAAACCCATCTAAATCAGGAAAAATTATTATACAAATTTTTTTCTGCTGAAAATGAAACTTAGCATTCTGCCAACAAACAGCATGATTCTGTTATTATACAGTATTCAAGAGTAAGGATTTTCACTTCAGTGTTAAAAAAATAATATTTTGAGGAAATTTAAAGTAGATTTCTCTCCAACTTCCACCCTTTGATAGTATTCATTCATGGTTGCATTTCTGCAGTATTTTGAAAGCAGAGGCAATTTTGTTCTGTGCATACTGTAAGCCTGTCTGAAGCCTTTGGTTGTGGCTAGTGTACTGGTAAGCTAATAAGCAACTGAGATAGCAGCTGCTTAGCAGGACTGATTGGCTCAGCCTTGACTTTGCTATCTGCAACTACACAGTTTCTGACTGGCTTGGAGTGCAAGCCAGGTAATTTTGTTATCTCAGGGAGTGTGGGCCTGCATACATAATCTAGGCTGTATACATAACTGGATAGATTTTACTTTTGTGTGTAAAAATGACCTACTCGTGCTCTAGCTGTCATGCTTTAAAATGCTGCTGAGGCAAATTGTGTTTAATATAATTTATCAAATAGAAGTGTATGTTTGAAAGAATTTACTAGCTTCAGAAATATTGTTTGTATTTAAAAGGGAATTCTCAGCATCTTTAACTTGACAGGACTGCACAAGCTGCAACTTGTAGATGTTGCTTCCCAGACACAAGGTGGTGGAATTTTATTTGTTTCTGCTGCCTTTCTGGGCAGGTTAAGAAGGGAGAGGATTTTCAAAAGCACTCAAAGCTGGCCTGAATGTGCCTGCTAGTGGATTCAACCTGAACTACTTCACCATGATTTAAGTTGATAGAGCATCACACCCTTGTTCCTTTGGATAATCCCATCCATAATGTCTACTGCAAAATGTAATGAGACAGCTATGTACAAAAAGTGGAACTTCATAAACGCCAAAATTTAGTCAGATGCAAGAGGAGCTACTTTCTACTGAATTATTACTCTGCTTACACCAAGTTTTACATCTTACAGTATCTTTATCAGTGATCTGGATGAGGGGATCAAGTGCACCCTCAGTAAGCTTGCAGACGACACAGAGTTGGGCAGGAGTGTTGAACTGCTTGAGAGTTGGAAGGCTCTACAGAGGGATCTGGACAGGCTGCATTGATGGGCCAAGGCCAACGGTATGAGGTTCAACAAAGCCAAGTGCCACAACCCCATGCAACGCTACAGGCTTGGGGAGGAGTGGCTGGAAAGCTGCCTGGCAGAAAAGGACCTGGGGGTCCTGGTGGACAGCTGGCTGAACATGAGCCAGCAGTGCGCCCAGGTAGCCAAGAAGGCTAACGGCATCTTGGCCTGTATCAAGAATAGTGTGGCCAGCAGGAGTAGGGAAGTGATGGTGACCCTGTACTCAGCACTGGTGAGGCCGCACCTCGAATACTGTGTCCAGTTTTGGATCTCCTCACTACAAGAAAGACATTGAGGTGCTGGAGTGTGTGCAGAGAAGGGCAACAAAACTGGTGAGGGGTCCAGAGCACAAGTCTCATGAGGAGCAACTGAGGGAACTGGGGTTGTTTAGTCTGGAGAAGAGAAGGTTGAGGGGAGACCTTATTGCTCTCTACAAGTACTTGAAGGGAGCTTGTAGCGAGGTGGGGCTCGGTCTCTTCTCCCAAGTAACAGGTGATAGGATGAGAAGAAATGGCCTCAAGTTCTATCAGGGGAGGTTTAGATTGGATATTAGGAAAAATTTCTTCACCAAAAGGGTTGTCAAGCATTGGAACAGGCTGCCCAGGGAAGTGGTGGAGTCACCATCCCTGGAGGTATTTAAAAGCCATGTAGATGTGGTGCTTAGGGACATGGTTTAGTGGTGGACTTGGCAGTGTTAGGTTTATGGTTGGACTCGATGATCTTAAAGGTCTTTTCCAACCTAAATGATTCTATGATTCTGTTTTCATATCTCAGCTTCAATGGAGTATATAACAACAAAGGAAAAGAAAGGGAAAAATCTGATGAACAATTTGCTTAACCTACTTTTAGCTCCAAGAAAAATTGTTAGTGAAGATAAAATTTGAGGCTGGTGTTGCAGTAATACACTTTTAAACAAATCAAGAACACTTGAGTAGAAAATATTCGAATATTGGCATAATTTAAAATTCTTAGATTCTCCTCATCGTTTTAAAGACCGTCAAATCTGATGTAGGCACCTGTTGTAATCTGAAAAGAATAAAATTAATTTAATCGAACTGTTATGATGATCAGCCAATGATACTGTCCTAATTAGTTTACTAATAACGGGTATTTTTCGGAGTATTTTATATGCATGTGTATGTATGCTAGTGTATAGATATGCATGTATGCGTGTTTCCAATGGCCTATTATTTTATAGACAAAGCTATTCAGTGACGCTACAGCAAGAATATATGCATGAGTGGGTTATACTGTTACCAGGAAGTCATATCTCAAAGGCAGTTGAAGGAAAACCTCAACTGGAGTTCAACTTCAAAAGGAGTCTTCTGTTGGGGAAACCATCAGAGCTATTGTATAGGGGTCACATAACTTGAACATGTGTAGATTTCTGTAACAACCTGTGCAGCTGCCCATGGTTGATAGAATAACTGTAGCCATTGTTAGATTGTATGTAAGACTGGAATGAAAACAATTAGTTGATTGGATTCCATTGCTTCAGATTCACGTATGCTGGTATGTAATGATACATATAAAGGCATTATTTCATTATTGTTGGAGGGAAAAAGCCAACAATTCTTGTGTCTGATCTGGTATTCTGCCCTTGAGGCATGGTTGTAACTCGGGTGTAAAAATTCTGACTGTATACTGAAAAGGTGGGTATTGGTTGTTGAGCTGATGAAAGTGGATGAAGATCAGCTGTCCACACTGATTCTTTCAGTCCTCTCAGTTACTGTAATTTCCAAAGATGATGAATCATCTGTGGATGCTAATTATCTAGTGAAGCTGTTCCTTAGTGACTCCTTCTCCTGAAGAAATTGTAGATAACGGTGTTGGGTGATTCCTTACTTCCACAGGATTTCTCTCATATAGGTTTAAAATATTTCAATTTTTGTTATCCCTAGAGCAGGCAAGCTAAAGGAAAAGATCTGGACTGCAGTGTCTTCCATATTCAGCTGAAATCCAGGTATACATATCACAACCTCCTGCACAACTGTTTGGGCAGAGTGACTTTAGAAATGCTGATGGTTAGAAAGCTTAGTTTCCAGTCAGGATGGAATTAATGCTTGTGCTCAGGAAAAGTAGCGACATAGATGCTTAGTACTGCAACTGTAGAGATGTAAAAGAAAATTCCTGCTCTTTATTTCCAAATGTATTTTCTGAAGTCCTTGAAAGATTTTTCAGGAGCTTCTGGATGTCCAGTGGTTCTTAATCATGTGCTTTATCATTTGCCTTTGGCAAGAAAGCTCAATTCTTTCCTTTTGAATGTGGGACCTTGCCTTACTGCCTCAGGGAAGCATTACTTTAATGCATGTCACTTGAGGCTAATTCAACCTGCCACTTGGAAGTTGCCCCTGGTGCAGATTGTAGCAGTGCACCATTATCTCAAGCTATTTTTCATCAGAAGCAGACTGCGTCTGCTCTGTATGATCTGCATAGCCCGCCAGTTTATTTTAGGTTAGTATCTAAGGTGGTGGCTTTTTTTACTTATAAAGGCACGATTGGTTTGACTTTCAGCTATGTGATAGGAGCCTTTCTTCTATGTCATATACCAAAGCATCCCTAGACATGTCAAGATGTAGGTCCACAGCAGCTTAAACTGACGGATGTTGAGGCTGCTCTGTTGCTGTTCCTCCGCTTACACATTTCTGCTGCCTCCTTAGCTCTAACCCTCGAGTTTCATGCCTGCATGTTGAGCTGCAAGTGGGGGTTCATTTGGCTGAAAAAAATGGAAAAGAAATTTTCATTCATCTGAAAACTCCCTGCACCAGACAGTTATCCAGTCCTGGCTCAAGGATGGGCTCAGGCCCTTGTGGCCAGGAGACAAAAGAGGTGAGGGGAAGGGTGGGATTGTGGCAGCTCCAATTAAAATCAGCTTATGTTGTAGGGTAGCCACACTCTTAAGGTTCTGGAAGTAATAACCCAGTGGTTTCAGCAAGCTATAGGTGTGACCATAGGATATGACAATTAAAACAATTTTGGCTTTGGAATTTACTTTCTCCACTGTTTGCTAAAACCTGCATCAGAAACTCTGAAGATCATACACCTCAACCTTTCCATCCTTGAAAAGGGAAAATTATATGAAGGCTCGATTAATTTCTTTTATGAGGTTTGGTTGCTATATGTCATTAGAAGCAAATCAGGCGGGGGAAAAAAAAAAAGAAAACATTTTTGTAAGCAGTGGGGAATTTTTCCCTTTGAAAAAGAGCTAAAACTTTGTTAACATTTCAGCCAGCTTTAAATTAAAATTTGTGTCCAAAAATAATCTGTAATGTATTTTGAGTGCCAGTGAGGCATGTTAGGGCAGTATCAGCACAATTTTCTTCCATATACAGCTTGTGATGTGGCTCCTGTACCTTCTCTCCCAGTGTTACTGTGCCACACATACTGGTATGAGAATGCCCATCAAATTTACCCTTGGCCTTCTGCTGATTGTATGAAGCCAGTGTACCACCTAGCATGGTGGCAGGCTGGGGCAAACTGAATGGAGCAGATGACTGCTGGATCCTAAATACTAAATCTGCTTTATATACAAGCTAACTTGGCCTAATGATTTTTAGCGTGTATAGCCCCATTCCATTAGGTTGCAATAGGTCTGCTTACACTAGAAAAGATTTCACTTGTTAGGTTTCTGTAGGACAGGCCCTTATAACATGCCACCAGAGTGACTGGGTCTTCTTTCCCCCATCCTTGCGTGACTGACTGTTGGTATTTCACTTTTTAAAAAATAGGCATTACTTGGTCTGCCCCTCTGAGCACAAATCATTGAGTATGATGCTGGGAAGGGGAGAGTTCAGAAGTGGAGCTGGGAGCTCTGCTATGCAGACAGTAACAAATGGCAGACTGTTCTGTTTTAGTGGGTTTCACATGTTTGAGGGGACATGGGGATGTACAGCATGCAGCCTGAAATCCTGCTTTTTATTCCTGCAAGATTTTTATGTCAAGTCCACATGGATTAGATTTTCAGCCGTCCTCTGCAATTGGTACTCCCACTGCAAAGCCTTTGGAGAAAAACCCTTTGCTTATGTGTCATGCTTTTGGTAGGGCCTATGTTGGAGTTCCTGCCAACTGTTTCTAAAGGTTTTTGCTTTATGCGAGATCTTAAAGATCCTTTTCCTCTTCTTTTAGGGAACTAGAGGGCTTGACACATCCTTTACATCCTGCATTTACTCTGACCACAGTCCCTCCCTGTTCTCACAAGTGGAGCTCAGCCCTGCTTCCCTTCCTGTTGATTCCCAGTCAGCTACATGGTAAGTTTTCATTATCTCTAGACTTGTTGCCACAAGGTAAAATTCTGGCAGACTCTCTCTAAAATCCATTAGCACTAGGCATTGAGGGCAGAGTACTTCATGCCCATCAAAGATCATTCAGTTGAATTCCAGGCTGACTGCAAGGAAAGGAAGATAGTATTGAATTAGCATTGGAGCTGAACTTCAGCATAGATTGTTACAGGAATAAAATACGAAGTAAAATATGTGACAGAATTAAATCCATCAGTTCTAATAAAGGAAACAGAAGAAAGCAAAGAAATCTTGGACCCTTAAATCCCATTAAACAGGCCAGAGAGAGACTGTGTTAAAAGGGAGCTGCACTGTATCTTTTTTCATTGTTTGATGAAATAATCTTTTTCACCCTTTAAGTGGTGTGTTTAAAAATCCTGGTATTTCTGAAACAAAGAGAATACACAGCCACTGAGCTAGCTGGTTTTTATACCTTCCTTTTCTGAGTATTGTCCTTCAGTACAATACAGAGCCATTTCTTTGTTCTCACAAGCTAGCAGTTAAATTGTATGTAAATGTATGCAAATTAGATGCTGTCTAATAAAGAGAGTCATTAGATGGAAGAAATATTTAGTTTGGGGGGAAAAAGAAAGAAAAAGCAGGTGTATTTTGCAATAGAAAAATGTAAGATTACAAAAACCCCTCAAACTTTGGGTGAGGGCTTTTTATAAAGCCATTAAAATATTTTCTAAAAGACTTGCCCTACTCTTGGTCCTTTTTTCTGCACATTTTTTAAGTATATGTATGTACACTTCTGTGATCTTTCCTTAAAACTCACACTGGCTGTGGTGTATATACATACTTGAACAGACACGTAAATATTGTATTCATAAATATTTTATTTCTTCATATAGCTATGAATTTACACATAGGTACCTCATATTAGGGTGTGGTTTTTGCTTATTGAGTATATACAGGTGGAATCCGTGTGGTGTATTTTATTTTCATGGATTGATTTATTCATCATGTGTCTGACTGGATACCTTCTGCTCACTAAATCGTCTTCCTCTTCAACAGTTTTAAAGCTTTCTTTTTTCTTCACATTTTATTTATTCACTAAATCTCAGTGCCAGATATGTTTCCATTTTTTCACTTGCATTTTCTACCAAATAATCCCTTTTGAGGTATGGACCTGATTCAAGCCTAAAACAGCAGTGACCTTTCTAAAGTCACAGCTTTACTGTCAGGTGTCGAAGCGCTAAGATGCTAGGAATGTGAAGCTTTGTGTCGTCCAAAGCTGGAGATTCCACACCTGTGGATGGAGCACTTGGCATCCATCTAGGCTTTGAAAGATTTAAAATTGATGAACCTTATATTCTTGCCACTTCTAAGGAGATAAAATTTAAGACTGTAATCTCTCTACTTTAGAATCTGTGGTCCTACTCTTTCAGCTCTTCTGTTTGGGTGGATTAGTATACATAGATGACATGGCTCAATTATTTCGAAGTCATTGTTGTATCTTGTTTCTGACGGTCAGTTACTATGGTTCAGGCAGGTGAACCGACAGCTGTACATCAACTGGCATATTTTTTCTGTTGCAGTTTTGCAAGTCTGGAAGTCTAAAGACATATATGTATATGTGTATAAAATATATGTATATAAAAATAATGTTGTTTAAATATTTACATATAAAGCCAAGGGATTGGCTCTCTTCCCAGAATTACTGGAACTACCTTCCCCAGGAACATTTGGACTTGAAAAATCTCTACAGCAACACTTTTCTTCTGAAACTAAACAACCTGTGAAATGAGTGACTAGCTCTGCACCCTTTGCTGTTCGTATGGGCTCCTTAGCTTGGGTTGATGGAGAAGCTTCTGTGGATGGATAATACATTTCCACTTAATGACATTAAGATTCTCTTTTACTGGTCTTTCCCCCCACAGTTTCTTATTGGCTTATTTTATGAGAGAGCATTCATGAGAGAAACTCTAGCACAGTGGGAATATTTTTTTTGGTCATGGTTCTAGGACAGGTCCATGCAATGTGCTGCATCTGGGCCGCATGCAGTCCGGAGGCAGCAGTTCCTGTCTGGTCAGCTGCAGGGCAGGCAGGCTGATCACTCAGCATGAACTGACTCCCCAGTTGCTCAGTGTCCCAACCATACTAACTGAGCAGTCAGCAGAGGAGCCATAATGTGTGTCTACTACCCCGTGGGAAATGTAGGCAGGGTCATTGCAAGGAGATGGCAGAGGGTTGGCAGTGAATATTTCAGGTGCTCTTGAAGTTATAATAGAAGATGTAAAGTGAAGATTGCTCTGTGGGGAATGCAAGGAAAATCTGAGCTATAATATAAGGATGCTAGAGAGAGATGAGGTTAATGAAGTGAGGAGAAACACCAGGGTATGGTGGTGACTGGGAGGGACGAGGCCACATTAGTAAACAGAAAATGTTAGTGGTTTAACCACTGACTTGGGCCACCGCTCTTCTAGGCTGTCTGGCACTGAATGTCCTAGGAGAACCGAGTCGCTCGTGATGCAGATGTTTAATGTTGATGTTTTCACACAGTTTGCAATCTAGCTAGGCTTAGCTACACAGGTTCTTCAGATCTTGGGAGGTGGTTGTTAATCCTGAAACCCTAACTGGGAGATTTACACTGGAGGTGGACAGTCTAGCAGTCAAAGAAAGTACCTTCTGTATCTCACATTCTTGAGCAGGATGCAAAACATACGTACAGACAAGAATGACGCTCAAGGTGGGGGAAGAGTGATGCAGGCTTAGGGGCAGGAATCTGATTAATTCCGTGTTCCTCTCCAGACTTCCTGTGGTCTGGAGTAATTGTTCAGGGCAGGAGAGAACTCGGTGCCTACGTACTTCTGAGGATATGCATCTTACTACCTTACCTATCTTGACAGTAATGATAATACAGCTTTCCTACCCTTAAAGTATGTTGTGAGGATATATGCATTAAAGGATGTAAGGCTTCTGTATCCTGTGATAATGGATCCAAAAGCAGTGCTGTAGACAGATGTGGGAATCAGACCAGTGGTCCATGTGGTCAAGCATTGTCCTGTTAAATGTCTTCAGCTGCAGCAGAGGGAGGAACAAGAAATCCTAAGTTGTACTAGTGGAACAACCAATATTTTCAGTAGTGATCTTGAAAGTAAATGAAATTTTTTTTAACTTGTATTTCTCAGGAGCTTGTGCATCTTTAAAAAAAATAGTTTTAAGAAATAAAATATGCCGCACTAAACTAATCCTAGAGCTAACGAACAGGCATTGGGACTAGCAGTTTTTGCTATTACCTACTGCTTATTATTGTTATTATTATTATTTCTTTTTAATTATGCAAAGTGCTAATCAGTTTGATTATGCACAGTGCTAATCAGGTTAATTATGCAAAGTGCTAATCAGTTGTTCTCTAAGCACACGAGGAGAGCAGAGGTGCTGGCAGTGAATGGTGGTTCTAGATGGGGGTAGTCACGGCAGTCATTCCTTATTAAAAGAGGAGTAGGTGAGATGACAGGGGTTTTTGCTTCCATTAAAAAGTAAATAAAGAAAACAAAAAAAAAAAAT
>VFFE01006117.1:157644-184573 GCA_008921705.1 Burhinus oedicnemus
ACATAAAAAAGTAAAAAAAAAAAAAAAAAAAAAAAAAAAAGGAAAAAAAAGAAAAAAAAAAAAAGGCAAGCCATGAGAATGATAGTTCTGGTGGGGTAATGTCTCCTTTCACAGCAAGGCTGACTTTTTTTTCAAGCCAGCTCATGCTGTTGGATAATTTCTGTAGGAGTTTGAGTACATTGATTTGGGCAAATATGTTGCAGAGGAGTCTTGTAATGGGTGGGGTACAAGTTGCCCCCACTTGATAAGTTAGGATGCATAACTAGAAATCACAAATTAAGGGATTTTGCTCAATCTAACATAGAGTCACATTTTAAGCACTGGTAAGTAGGATACTGATAATGTAACATGAATGGCAGTTGATCATATGTTTGTATGGTTGAAGGTACTGCATGAGCATAAAAAATGTGTTTCTTTCAGTGTAATGCCTTTACAAGCTGTAAGAATATAGGGTGCCTTATCAGTGGAACGTATGTTAGGCTGCGTTTCCTGTTCCTCTTTAGAGCTAAATTGTAAACTAGAATTTTGTGTTCTTGTGAAACAGGATCTATTTTCACTAAGCTACGTTCTGACAATTACTGAAGATTCAGTGTCTCTCTTACTGTGCTCAGTGTCTAATATCTAACCAGTATTCCTTATTTGATTATGTTTCAGTGTTGGTGTGGGATACATAAGCATTACTTTTTTCAGTTAGTAATGGAGATGACATTCCCAGAGCAGAGAGCTACTTGCTCGTAAAAGTCTTGGGTAAAGGATCTTAAGAGATTTTTGAAGTCATTAAAACAAAAGGCTGCTCACAGTACTAGAAGGTTACTGCACCAACAATACAAGAGAAATTTTCCTTGAAAAATTAATCATTGAAGGTGCTTACCTATGGGGAGCCGTGACAAATTTTCAAGTATATTTAAGGTAGGAAGTAAAGCAAAGCATGATTAATTTATGGCTTAAACCAGAGCCTGAAAATTAATAATAATTCCTTCTTGGCTTTGTGACTACTCCACAAGACACTGACCCTGAAAACATGTTTACTACCAGATGTATGGTCACAAATACTCATCCATTCTTATAAATTCATTATGATGTTAGAAGCCTAGACATACCAATGGTCCACCATCAAGTCTAGTGTCTTAGATCTGGAGGAAGGAGTGTATGATGCAGATATTCTAAGTGAGAGGGAGATGCACGAGACACCAGTGTCCTGACACTTTGAATGCTTTCCTGTCTGATCAGAATCCTCTGAAGTTAACATGCAGCTTCCCATAAGCTGATGGTGAATCAGGTCACCACTACCTCTAGGTGCTGCTCCAGAAGAACTCAGTCTGTTTGCCTCAGACTTGAATTTGACTTGAAGTAGTCCATCACACAATAAGACTGCTTCCACAGATTTACTATTTTGCTTTCATTTATTGTTAGTGGCTCCAGTGCCTGTTTGCTCTTTCAGTTCACTCCACTCCTCCCCTCATCAGCTGTTTGATGAGACACAATTGGAGAGTGTGTACGATATACCAAAACAGGGGGGAAAACTCCCGAGTTCTTCATATGATCCCTTGGCATCACACAGCCTTGCAGGAAGAAGATTTTTACTTAGATTGCTGTACTGACAGAAAAGCGGCAGTCACACACATTCTGGATTATTTCTCTATCTTTTGGAGGCTGGGCATATTATGTCAGAAGGGAATTAGTTTGAAAGTTACTGTGATGCTTTAGGTATGTTCTTTGCGATCATCCTCATCTTTTCAAATTGGAGTTTAATCCCGTGGAAAGAAAAATCCCAAAGTTTTTGTGTTCCTATGAGTATTTCCCCTGAGTATTCAAAAGCTGTTGTAGAGTCAGAGGACCCTTGAAAGGCCAACAGCATAAACCACACACTGTAGTACTTTCATGTTAAAAATGTAAATCTACTTGAGGCATAATCATAACCTCTGTTGAATTTCACCATCTCAGATGGCTGGCCTTCTGATGAATTGGGGAGCTAGGAAGTCAGAAAACTCGCGTACTGTTCCTTGTTTCTCCTGCTTTATTTGTAACCCTGCTAAATTGCATTACCTTGCTCTGCTTTGGTTTTCCTTGATGGTAAAGTATAGAAAATGATATGGACCTAATGGAGGGTGGAGGGGATGTTTGTAAGGCAAATGTATTTTTTACAAAGTGCTTTGATATCTCTGGTTTAAAGGGGTTATAAAAGTGCTGTGTACTATGGGGAGTTGTCTGTGTTATTAAGAAGCATCAACAAATCTTGTGATATTGTGTAAATTAGTGCAATGTAGCACCAAAGGAGTTTGTGTATTCCTAAAAAGTGGAATAAGTGGATGGAAAAAACTCAGTTGCCTTGACATTAGGCCAATGGGTTAGCAACAAATGAAGAAACCCCAGTAAAGAAATCTGTGCCTCCTGTGCTTTAAGAAGTGGGTCTCAAGTGAACAGAGAATTCATTTGCTTGTATGGCAGAAAGTCATTGCTTCAAAACTCCTTTTGCGTCTTCTAGAGGACCTGGTCTTCCGAGGTGCAGGATAACTGCTGCTCAGCTTTGTAGAAGCTGAGTGGGCTCATTGGCATTCACAGAACTGGGAGCTGGTGGGGACTTAATAACAAAAAGATTTTAAACATTCATCCTGACCTTTTAAAGTTACTGACCTGCATTCGGGTTACAAATACACAGCAGTTTTCTCTTGAGCTGCAAAAAGTCTAAATGTTAAATCAGTAGCTGGATCAGACTAGCAGCCCTTCTCCTCTCTGTTCACTCGTGCCCAGCTGCCATGACTGGAGTAAAGGAACAAGAAAACTAAACACATCCATATCTTACTGTGACACAAGTACTTGGAAGAAGCCCCACTGACATAAACTAACAAAAAGTGACACTTTGTTTAAAAAGTTGTTTTGAATGTCTTCTCCCATTGATCTTCTGCAAGGGAGATAAATAAACACTGTGTGTGGTGCAGCCAGGCTGGGTATTTTTGCTCCTACGAGCGTTTATACATTCTCTGGTGGTTGATTGTATTGCCGTTTGTTGACTGTAAATTCCAGACCTGTGTGTTTGTAATGTATACATTTACAGGAGCGGTGCAGTTTTGGGAGTATGGTCAGTGTAGTGCTTTTTAGGAACACAACCAGATGAATAGTGGGTGGGGTTTTTTTTCCTCCTTCCAGAGTAGCGAGTTAGTCTTCGTGCTCCCAGTCAAAGAGAGGGCTGTGGTGGCAGGAGCTTTAGTTAAGCAGGACCTTCCGTGCTCAGACTAATGCAGGTAGGTGCGTGAGGAAAGCCACCTAGGATTTGTCAGGTAGGAAGCAAGTTAGTTTAGCTTTTCATCTAGTTAAGAAACAGATCTGCTGGGCTCTGTTTGTTCGGTGATGATGAGGATGATGCATGTTTTCTCTTGGGAGGAAGTGACTGAAGTTGTTATAGATGACAAAATTCCTGGTGCCAGACACCTCTCCTGCCCCTCTGTTCCTGTTTCACAGTTCTCTCCCTTGTCTTTGAACAAAATCTTCCCTTTTTCACTTACTGTTGTTGTCAGCATCTCGTAGTTCAATGGGAGTATGTAGAAGATTTTGGGAACTGATGCAGGCACTTCTTTGTCCACCAAACTGAATGGGTGTAGCTCCCTGAACATAATGTTACACATAGGAAGAGTTCAGCTTTATCAGTCACCATTTCTCCTGTTACATGATATTTTCCTTGAACCTGTGCTTCTGTTGTGTCTGTGCAAGTTAAAATTACGTGGTTTTGATGTTCCAGATTGTTTAAAGCCTGCCTAGTGTTTTCCTTTTTGCTCTGTCTCATGCACATTATCTACATTTATTAGATGCAGGTTTCACTGTCTTGCAGGTACGGTTACAACAACCTCTCTCATTTGCTTGTAAGTTTTACTGAGTTTTAACCATTTGTAGTCAGTTTTATTAGCTTTAAACATAATTTTTGGGGAGACCTTCTTCTACTACGGGTGTCCTGTTTACAAATCTGATGCCAGAGGAAAATATTTCATTCTGCCCATGCTAAAATATTCTGATAACATCTTCTTTCATGGTTTGGAATGTTGCTTTGAAAAAAATCAACCAAATGATCTTTGTGCCAGGGAGGTATTTTTTCCTTTTCTTCACAACACTTGTGCATCTCACCACCCTGACGATAGCTGTTCCATGAAAATAAAGAGGACCTACTGCCAGTATCAGCTTCTTAATTAACTCAAGAGGCAGAGGTCTATCTGGTGGGCCTGAAGGTTGCCATACTCTTGATGACCACAGAGCACTGATGTGTTGGTGTGTAGCAGATTCTCTTTTTCACTTGGCTATTTGAAAATCCAAGGAATTAAATGAACTATAAAAGGTGAAAGAATATTTCACTTACCTGAAGTCAAATCTGTGAGTACTAGAATTAAAGTTGACAGAGCAGCCTTAATTCAACTTCCCTGTGCTTTTCCAGTTTTTAATTATGTGATCACATGCTGTTTTCTGTGGGAACCAGTCTTCTCATAGTACATCTAATGGACCCTGTCTGAAGTTGAATAGAGCGTCTTTAGTAAGAGGCTGTTTTCTTTAAGATCAATTGCCTCACTTACCGCAAACACTGGAAAATGTTTAATATATAAGGCAGGAGATAGCCGAAAAAGAAAGGGTGCTCTTATTCTCAAGATTACGGTGAGAGCATGCATGTGCTTATAGCAAAAAACGTGCTTGAATTGAGTTGCTTGTAAAATCAGACATCTTTAGGTTTAGGTGGGTTACAAAGAAAGCTAGTATTTCTGCTTTCTTTTCCCAGGACACTTACTCCTTTTTAACCCTTCACTATTTCTACCTTTTGAAACATTCTTTTCATTTTCCTTTAAAGAAGAAATAAAGTCAATACCAGTAGAAACAGCCTACCCTGGTCTTGCCTTCTTTCTCATCACTTCGCTGGTGTACAAAAGACTTTCTTTTTTCCTTTTTTCTACCCCCCCCCCCCCCCCCCCCCCCCCAATGTAGAAATTTCCAGGATTTTGGCTTTTAGTTGGTAGGAAGTGCACTATCTTCCACATTATTCACTGACAAAAGTGCCCACAACTCTTCCTGACACTTTAACAGTTTAGTTGGAGATGCTGCTCTAAGTAGAATAGGTCTGTCTGTAGCCAGGTCCATTTTCTAAGCACTGGGAATTCAGCTGTTTTCTCGTGAATTCTTCTGTTCATATTTTATTACTACGATGAGAACAGAAAGGGTGCTTGTTTCTTTCTTTCTCTCTCTTTTTTTTTTTCCTCCAGTTGACACAATCAGTATTATTTGAAGGAAAAAATTACACACAGAATGGGAAATAGGGTGGGAAAATGTAATAGGATCTGCAAATCTTTTCTGTCTTGTCTGAGTAAATGAGAGCTGATGAGAGATGCAGCACAATGAGGGCTAGGGAATGCTAGCTGAACTGGTATATAAAGATTGTTTCATTTTGCTTCATTTCATTTTACTGTATTGAATTTGAAAGGAAAAATTGCAGTGGACTTGAAAGTTTGCTGTGGAAACACCTTGGGTTGCTGTACCCTTGACATGAACCTGGGCAAACATGAAAAGGAACGTTAAATAAAGTGGTGTATGAATTGTGTAGGTGTGCTTCTGAAGCTACTTTTTGAAGAGTGCCCTTTCACAAAGAGTGACCCTGCCTCTAGGGTTATTCTGATGCTTCTGGTTTTAATCTCTTTCATTGTCCACTTAAGTTACCAGTTTGGGAAAGGTGTCGCTGTGGTTTTGAGGTTTCTTCAAGCAAAAACCATACTGATTTTCAGTTATACATTTTGCAGGATTATGTAGCAACATCATTTTTGCATGCAGACTTTCAAGAAGACTGGAATAAGATTATTTCTTCCCCCATTTATGCCAAATCTAAAGGTTCATCTCACCTTTTCAAATGAGTATAATGCAGGTTAGGACAGAACTTAGGGGAACCTGGTCCTAGGTAGGATACTGCTGCAGCAATGCACTCATCAGTAGACAATTTTACCTTGTGTCTTACAAGGTGTAGTGCCTTTATCCAACTGGAGTGACTGCACATTGCTTGCTGGAAGGAGGAGCTGTAGTTAAAATCAGGTGTGAGTCAGTTTAATCAGCAAAGTTGTTTTTGCAAGTTGTTTTGCTACTTTAGCCATGGATAATTCCCCAAAAATAGGGAAGATAGTTTTCTGGGTTTTGGTTTTGTTTTTCTTTTTTTTTCCTAAGTCAAAGTCAGTCATGGAGGTCTGAAATAATGCAGCATGAACAGCAAACATTCTTGCATAAAATCTCTGACAGCACAGATTATAAGATTTGAGACTCCTGTGGGAGCCACTGCTCTTGGGAGATATCTCTGATGATAAAACATATAAAGAGTAAACCTTTTTTCTAAGGTAGATAAGAAAATTTTAATGTTCAGAAGTAAGATTCAACATCCTGTCTTGAGTCCAGCTGGTGTGATCCCAAGGCAGGATGAGCATAAGCAGATTTAAGACTCTTTCTTTGGAAAAGTTTTTTCGCTTCTGGATTTTTATGAGATAGGCAAGCTTGGCAAGCATTTACCTGGCAAGCAGTTTACTTCGTACACTCATTCCCTTACCAGAGTCCCCAAAACTGAAGAGGCTGGGGTAGCGTTGGGTTTGCACGGGAAGAGAAACAAAGGGGAATGGTTTTGCTTTTCTCCAAGCAAAAGGATGGTTTAATGGCATTGTGTAATGTAGCTCTTCTGCCGCTCTGAGGGCAAGGGAGAGATTGGGTGATTTTTTTAATTACTCCCTTCCCGCCCCTAGCTATTGCTGGAGAACACCTCTCCCTCTTAATGGAGACCTGGCAAGTGCAAGGGTATCCATAGGGAAGTGAGTGTCTCTGAATCTGACTCATTCCAAGGAACATCTCATGAGCTCAGTTATCTAAAATCTGGATGTCGCTAAGTGCCCTGAATTCATGTTGCTAGTTTAAGCACAATCCATTTTTTCCCTGGTTGTGGGTTTGTGGTTGTTGTGTCCCTGTTCTCCCACACCCCCGCCCCATTAAACTCCATAGGCTCAGACAGGTAAATCTTGGGTAACAGGAGAAAAGTGAAGAAAACAGAAGTTCTTCTTTCCCCTCTAGGAGTGGGTAGTGCATAGAAGAGGGAGGCAGTGTTCCTGGTATGATGAGTAGATGTAATGGCTACACAGCATTAAGAACAGATCTGAGAATTTAAAAGCTGGTTGAAATCCAGAATGGGGTGGAGTAAGGAGGAATGCTGTACACCACCAATCTTTTCTGCAAATTGTTTTAGTCTAAGCCTTTATGCTGTGAAGTCTGAATAGTTATCCTACCTCATATACAATAGTAATTCAAGGAATATTCTTTTTAGCAGAATAAACAAATTTTTGCTGCTTGACATGTGAAATGCTTGTACTAGTAAATTCCACAGACAGCTTCTTCCCCCCCCCAATATTGTTTTGTCTGATTATACAACCTTGAAAGTTTAAAATTGACTGGTTTACTGTAAGAAGCATTAAGTAAATGCAATCTCTCTATTTTTAATAACAGTAGCTCAAATTTCATGTGAGATCACACTAGTCCTCCAGTGTAATTAAGTTTATGGTTTTCTTGTGCACTTCAAATGCCTGTGATGTGCAGTTAATAGTATTTTTCAGACAAGTATTAGGACACCTCAGCAGCGATGCCAGTGTGGGCTGGTGTCTATCAGCAGTGCAGACACCACAAAGTAATGGAAATTGCAAGACACTCTGCTATAGTTTGTCTAAAAATATGCATGACAGCAAAGCTTTTTTACCTGAGTTTAGAAAGTGATAAGGCTCTGAATTAGAGTGAAGTTTCATAAATGAATTGGACATGAAACAAGATTTTTCAAGTTTGGCTCTAAGTCCAGAGTGTATTGAGAGTGGCTGAATATCAGAGATCTTCTGCATCTTGGATTTTGTATCATGACTATACCTCGAGTCTGGTTTCTGCTACATAAATTTTAACTGTAAGCTGATAGAAGGCTGCATAGGGAGTTTTGGAGAAAAGCTTTGGACAAACTTTTTATCTGTGTACACATATATATATATACACACATACGCACAGACATATTATTTTTTTGTTTGTTTAAAGAGATTGTGATTTTTCAATACAAGGACATTCTTTTTTTATTCCTAAGAAATTTATACTAAAGATGCCTAAGAATTCCAATGAAATGGCCTGATATCGTTGAAACAAAATATTTCATTTAATTTAAACTGGTGGAGATTTTTTGTTTATTTCAAAGAAGTTTTGATTTTCAAATGTTTTGAAGATGAAGGTCAAAACTTTGAATTCATGAAGAGGAAAACTGTTTCTGACTTGGCTCCATCCAACGTGCTTGTTGAACACTGCAAGTTACAATTATACTTAGCTAAGTTTGGATGCAGAGCTGGATCTGTGTTTGCAGTGTGTGTCACAGCTCTAAATCAGAACAAGAACTGATTATTCTGGTATCTTGGAATGTCTGGGCCTGAGTCTGTGGCATCAAGATTTTGGGAGCTGTGAGATTCAGCTTGGTTATGTATAGAAGTGTTGGAATTGAGCCCCTAATTCCTTTCTGAAACAATCCCCTCTGATATGTAAGGACTATCAGAAGTATCGACAGTAATGGTAAAGGTCTCACACGTCAAAAAAACTCTCCTCCTCTAGAAAGCTGAAGTACACCTTGCTTTACGTAAGCATTTAGGGACACAGTAAAGACCAGTATGTAATATGTGGGGCAGCTTCTCAGTGACCTTCTTTTAAGCTCATGAGCTAACTCCTGTGCATGCTTAGCTGTGTTGTGGGGACAGCAGATCTGAAAAATTGCTGGCAGGTAGCCGTAAACTAGCCCTTCCCTTCCTTTCTTAAAACAGCACATGCAAATGCTAATCAACTGTTTATTTTGTTCATGCAAATTTTTGCCCATGCAAATTTAGGCTGCGGGTTTCCTTCCTTACACATAAAGAGGTTGGAACGTCCTTTTGAGTGGGAAATAATAACACGGATAGTTTAGTAGCACCATTTTTTTTCTGTTTTCTCCTTAATCACACAAGCGTCACACAGACTTCAGCAAGACCGCTGCATCAGTGAGGACTACGGGATTTGACCCCACAGGTATTAACTCATAGCAGTCTTATGAGGAGCTTTCCTTGCATGCTATCTGCCTTCTAGGGGGACTGCTGGGGGCAGGAAGCGGAGCAGTTGGGACAGGCCATGGGAGAACCTGCTGTGGCATCAGCTATCCATTGCTGGCTGGGAACTGCTAGTTGACATTTGAGAGAACATCCTTTATATGAGAAAGTGATCAGTAAATGGAAACTAAAACAAAAGGGTTGAACATAGAGCTGTAATCAGTCTAGCCTGGTATCTCAATAAACCAGGGACATTTTTTTCATAGTGAATTTGGGGCAGATACCGCTGCAAGTGCCACGATAGTGGGGTCTTCCCCCACTCCCTCCTCCCCTTCCATTAAATCTCCATTTGGAAGGTGGATGGTGCTGACTCATAAATTAAATTGGAGTAATACATACAGTGTATATATATTTCTGTCACTTTGTCTCAAATTAAACACGAACCTTCTCCCCTGACAAGATGATAGAAAAGTTAATTGCTCGCCCTGGCTTTAAATTGGAATTTGAATTTGCAAAATGCTAAAGGTTTATGAGATCTAAATCATGAGGAGCTTAAATTACATTCCTGTGATAAAATATTAATAAATCAATTAAAACATAAGCCGAGTATAATATTACTTTTTTTTGTAGGAACCTTGAACACAATAATTCATTAGAGTGTGCAGTAACAATTATTGTATCTTTTTTAATTTTCTTTTTTATTAGTTTTTTTTTTTTTAAACTGGGGAAAAGGCAACATCAGATGGGAACACACCACACAATGGTGAAATATTATCCCAGTACCAAATCTAGTCATCTCCTAGTAACGATGCACATACATACAAATGCATCTGAGCACCCCTAACCGCATACATCACATCATGGCTCCAGTATAACAAGATGCACTCCCTGAAAGCTGGGGGCTCTTTCCCCCCTTTCCACCATAGGAAAGAAAGGCAGTAGCACAGGAAGAAGGGAAATAATCTCACTACTACTGCTTTTTTTCCTTTTTCTTTTCTACATCTTCCCATGCCATTTTATTCTTTTCTTATTCTCCTTCTATTCTCGTTTCTCTTTCTGGGTACAAGATTGATATGATTTCAGTGTCAAAACCATAAAAAATTCACAGACCTTTTTGTAAAGCTGGCCTGAATGTTGTGTTGGGGAAACCTAGGCTAGAACTGGGTTTTGTTACTAGATTTTCAGTTATGGTTGTGAACAACTCTTACAGCTCTAATCTTTACATAACCCATTTCTGTGTACTATATAAAGAGCACTTCAGGCACAGTATGAAACTTAGTTATTATTTGAGGAAGGAGGTGTTATGCTAGCTCAGCATGCATTTCTTATATGCAAACATTAATACACAAGGAATGCAATTATTCCATATACCTGCACACCTCTAGTGCCTGTGAAAGTGCGGATTCCTTCGTCAAGTGCTTTTTACCTTCTGCGAAGTGACTGGACTGCATGTCTGATACAGCTATGCTTGGTAAAGGGTCTAATTGCTGTTATTACATTATTTGTGTTGAATTCCTGAAACGTTATTTAGTACAAATTACATGTTAGTGCCAAATTGGCAGCTCTGGGGACTGCAGTCTGCTGTATGTATCCATAGTGTAGGTACCGCAGCCGAGTATGCTCTGCCTACCCTCCCCTGCAACCCCAGAGTCCTGCACAGCCATCGCTCTTGCTAGTGGTGAAGGGTCTACTGTGTACTCTTATTTTTGCTAGTTGCGGACAGGACTGCTGCTTGTTGTGCCCGCTGCTCCCGTGGGTCATTTGTGTTGCAGCCAAGGGATTTTTGGCTAAACTAGGAAATTTAAATAGAAGCCCAAATTAGGTCCCCCTCTTAGGGGATGAGTGGCCAGTAGAGGAGAGGACTGTGGGTGGTAGGCGGAAGGGAAGGGGTGCGCAGCTGCTGCTCCCCCCCCTCTGCTTGCCAGCAGCCTGCAGCCATCCCCCTCGCAGTGGTACGGGGCAGCTGCCGTTGGCCAGCTGAAAGCAGTTAGGGCCAGAGTCAGCTGGGGAAAGCAGTGAGAAGAGATCCAGGAGCAGGTGGTGGTTTGTGCGTCTAACCACCTGTCTGAGTAAAGCTTTCCTGCACTGCCCAGAAGCTATGACAGGCTCCAGTTTTCCCTGGGTGTGGGATCCGTCATGATGCTCAGGGCCCTCCCCATGGTGAGACCATAACCAGTGGATTCAAGGATCCTGCTTTACTGTGCTTCTGGCTGTCCTACTTGGGAGTGACTTCAGCTTACAATTAAACTTTATTTTCCACAGACTTTTCCATTTGACATCCCTCTGCTGATGAGACCAGTCAGGGTCTATTGTAGTGATGCAGACTATAATACAACTTTGTGTTTCTAAGCACATGTACCATGTCAGTACTGCTAAGCTCTTCATCAATATTAAAGAATCAGTTCTTAGTTTTTACATGCATTGCTTTTCATTATCCTCTTTTTAAGAAGGAGGATGTGGGAAAAGTCACTTTCCACCAACTCTGAGTCATGTAGCAAGCCAGTGGTGGAGATTCAAGTAGACTACGTGTCTTCCAACAGCCCAGCCTTGCATGAAGTTCACCAGAATTGGAGAAACACCAAAGATGATGACTCCTGTTCATGGGGAAGGTGACCATTGAGCTTGTTTTATGCAGACTGAGAAGCAGCTATCAGATGCGACTAGCTGCTTCTGGCTACCACAATGAGCTAGCATTTGAACCAACAAGCTAAAACTGAAGGCTTCATATGACCAGAATGGTCTGATATTCCTTTATTATGATTTTTATAGCAATATATTGTTGAGGGTTGACCCAGTGTTGTTTATTCATGGCACTTGATAATTGCATTTACTCAATAGATTGATACTTCATAAACCCTGTTTTAGAGTGTGACTGAATATTTGTGAGCATTCCTGTGAATAAATTTTAAAAATTGGATTAGTTGAAGTTGTGTGTGTAGGGAGGTGTTCCAGACTTTTTTTGTGTACAGGGATGACTTCCAGCAGAAGCTAAGAAAACTTCAAATGCCAAGTTCTTTGTCAGTAATATCTTTCTGCAAATCATAGGAAGGGCTTTCTCTATGGCACACTGTCCTTGCTGGGGGGGAAAGTAGACTATATGCATAAGAGCATCGTTGCCTCTTGCCCGCACCCTCCCCAGAGCTGGAAATTTATTTTAGCTCTGGGTGACATCAGGTGCTCGAGGTGGTGAATTGAGGCTCTTGTATTGGCTCATAAAAATGGTGAGGAGGGCATGGACTGGCCAGTGCCAGTACAGGGAGTACCCTACAGCTTTGAGGATCGTCCTGTCCAAAACCTTCCTTCCCTGTCCTGCACGGAGATTGCCATCCCTTCTTTACCCCTGCCTCAGGGAGGCAGCCTGCAGATGGATGGACGGACAGGCACTGTGGTAAGGATTTCCATGCCTATTGGGGGCACTGAGGTTCTTGCCCACGATGGTAAACAAGATTTGGCTCCTGTGCTCTCGTAATCAGGCTTACGCGCACTGAAACAGAGATTGCTCTATTGCAGTGCCAGGCCTCTAGCAATACCAACTGTTAAATAATAAACAGGCCCTGGTTGTTGGCAGCAGCTCCCCGGCCCCCCCGCCCCTGCCAACATGGAGTACCCATTTTCTGGGTTTACCTGCCCGCATGTGCTCTAAAGCACAGACCAGTGCCTGTGTTCAGTTGAGGTAGAGGCAGCACAGAGACATCAGTCTCTGTCTAATCTGCTTAGTTTATTATTCTCCCAGGACCTGGGGTGATATAGCAAACATGCAGTGCTTTGGCAGCACTAACAATGGCTGTGCTGTCATTCTAGATAATATTACAGACTTTTGCCTAATGCATGGGATATTTTTTTCCCCTCTGTTCATCTGCCCATTCTTTAAGGTGTTCTTTTCTTTTCCTTCTTTTTTTCCTTTTTTTGGAGGGGTGGGGTAGCTGCTGGGAGGGACTAGTTCCTCCTTAATCAGCTCTGGTTTTTTCTGCAAATTAAAAAAAAAAAAAATTCCATGTTTAACTGGCTTGTTCTCCTGGTGGCAGAATGGTATTTGTTTTACTGCGTTAAGAAGTATTACCAAGCCTTTTTCCTGCAGTTTATGGTTAGAATGGGCATGGGAATGAAGAGCAATTTTTTTAGAGAATGAAGGGATTCCATTGTTGAAGTCACTCCACCAGTGGGGAAAAATTACTGCAGCAAATAAGCCCCCATTCTTATCTCTGTTTTGGCCACTTCTGTAGTTTTTGTTTGATTTCCTTATTACTGTGTACACTATACACATGTGGAAAACAGTATGTCCTGTTTTATGCAGAAGTGAAGTTCAAGAGCTTGGAGATAAGTTAGGAAAAATATTGTGATATTGTGAAGAAGAAGAGATTATACTGCAGAGTTAAAATGTAACTGCATGAATAGACTGGAGTGCACGTATTAATTTCCCTTTCGTTCTCTAAAACCTTGAGCGGAACACAAGCCAAAATTTTCACTTGGTGGGATAATGATTTTTATTTTTTTTTAAGCCCATATAGGAAACAAAGGTGGGTTTTTTTTCCATTCCATACAATTAAAAAGTCCTATATTTGTATTCAACTAAACTATGCAATGGTATAGACCATTTTTGTTCATCTGTGAGAGAGTTTCCTGAGCTGTGGGTTGCCCATGGCATGGATGCTTAGAAAAATCTTCGCATTTTCACCAAATATTGCACTATAAAAACTGTGGTGTTTTCCAATATTCTGGGGGGAGTTCTATCATAAGATTTCCTATCAGCTCTACTTGAAACTCCACCCTTTATCATAATTATGGCAGGTGCAGATATAAGGAAGCAAATGTAATTAGTAATCAGACCTGGGAGCACTGCCCTGTCACTTGCTTTTCATTTCCTCTATGCAGCTTTGCCGTTACAGGTCTGAGAACCCTTTAAAGCCCTTGCATAATTAGTGTCTAAACTAAGAAACACAAGATGGTGAGGTCTGAGGCTCACTGATGCTGTATCCTCTTAAAATAGATTGTGTAATAGATGCATATCTATCCATTTTCAATAAGTGAGTCAAGTTAAATACTCCAGAATAAGGTGGGAGAGCTTTGATTGTCTAAATCCTTGGGCCAAATCTCATCATACGGGATTTTCAAAGCATCTAGATGATGTTAGGAGACCAGCACTCTCTGCTTCCCATGGCATTTGTTTTCCTAGCATACTTGAGCACTTCTGAAAATTCTTGTGTGTTTTTTTAATCATCCCTGAAGGCTTTGGCCTGAACAAGCATCTGGCATTTGACGTAGTCTGTGTTGAGACTGCAGCAATGACTTCTTCCCCTGTTTGTCATTTACTTGAGTAGATCTCTATGGATGGTCTTTTGATTTATTCTCAATGCAAACAAGTTGGAGTTCAGTGCTTCTGAAGGTCTTCAAAATGTGGGAGAAGTATCAGACAATGAACTTTTTAGTTAATGTGTTCTTTCTGAAAGTTGTAGATTAATACGTCTTTTTCTTTTTTTTTTTTTTTTTTTAATTTCGTAAGAATCTTGAAGTGATGCCAACAGATAATTTTCACGAGGCTAGAACAGGGCAGCTACAGGTATGCAGGGAGAGGCAGTGCACTCAGGAGATTAATGAAGTGCCTTTGCAGCTGCTATTGTAGAAGCTGGAAACCTTGTTTCATTAAGCAGAAAAATAAACTACAGAAACAGAAGACTCCCTCTCCTTCTTTCTAAAAGTGTTTCCTTTCTTAAAATGCACATTTTTAATCCAGTGGGAAGAGTCTTTTCTTACTGCTGACATACTCCTTAAATCATATTGTTTTCAGGCAGTAGGTAGAGTGTGTAGATGAGTGACATTTGCTTGTAACTGTAACTAAAACATAGTTTTAGTGACATCAAAAAAAGTATTGCATTTATAAGCTGAACCATTTACAGTGGTTAGAAGGAACATTCAAAGCTAGAGTTAGCAATGGCAAACATCTCATCTCTTTCAGTGCCTGCAGCTGTGCAATCTTGGAGTGTGATTTATTTAGCTAAGAGTTGTCTCATCAGTACTTGGTCAAGAGAATCACCAGGAAGAACTGGAGGGAGGTGTGGGAGCGATTCAGTAGGTGGTGCTGTTCCCTAGAGGCCAGCTCAGATGCTGTGCCCAGCAGGATATTTAGGGGGTGTGTATTTCTACAGGTCCAGCTTTCAGGTGGGACTTGAAAATCTAGCTATTTGTTGTGGATGGCATTCCTCCAGGTAGCACCAGACTTGGTTTTCAGCACAAGGCAAAGCTGAATCCAGAAGCAGACCCAGAGAGGACTGCAAACATTCCAGCACTGGGAGTTGCTTGTGAGCTCTCGGTGGTGGCTCTCCACTGAGCTACACTCTGGTGAAACACAGTCACTTAACTAACAAACAGAGCAACGTGTTTTTTCAGAGGACATGAGCAGTGTCTTTCTAAGCTGTCTCCAGACTTCAGAACTCTTCTCAGAAATCTTAAGAGGCAGTGATACCTGTTGTGCTGTGCTGGACAGATGTGCATCTTTTGTGGGAGAACTGCTTGTTACGGTCAGTCAGAAGGAAGAACGTTGTATTTAATTCTGCAGGTCACGTATAATATAATATGAGAAATTTTCTTTAATATGGTTTGAGGTCAGAAAGGACTGTTAGATCATCTAGTTTGACCTTCTGTGTGTCACTAGCTATTAGATTTGTCCAGTCATCCCTGTTTTGAACGCAGTTATGCACAGTCAGAATCTGTCCATCTTGAAACCATTAGGAGATTAAAGCTCCTCCCTCCCATTGATAGTTTTATTCCAGTGATTAATTCCCTTGGTGTTTAAAAATGTGGGATTTGTTTCTGGTTCAATTTGACTTTTCTTTCTTTCTTTCTTGGCTTTGTGTTCCAGACTTTGGTTCTTGTTATGCCTTTCTTCACCCAATTGAAGATCCCTTTAGAAAACAATGCAATAAAGAAAAGTAAAAACGCCTTCCCGAGCCTACCCGCTACCTCCTGTTTATGCCTCCAGGGACTGTGTTATCCGTCTTTGCCACATTGCACTGGGTGTTCATGTTCAGTTGTTTATTCGTTGTGACCTCTGAGTCCTTTTCAGAATTGCTGTTTTCCGGGGTGTAGCACACCCCACACACACTCGTGCCCAGTCCCGTGCATACAGCGTATGTTACTTTTTCTTAAAGGTATGCCATACCAAAAAGTTTTATATGAAAGAACAGAAGCTTGTGCAAATGTCTGATTCTCCCCATCTGTTGATACCCTGTTCTCCTGATCTTTTATCAGTCACCTGGAAATGTTTATCAGCAGTGATTTTATAACTTAGCAGTCATTGATCAAAATGCTGAATAGTGTTGGGGTTATTACTAATTTTACCTGCGTCTAACTAAAAACACCTATATTTGAAGACCCCGTAGGTAACATTTTTCTGAAGGTCTTCCATAAGTTAGCTGTTCAACATGTGCTTTCGTTGACAGAACTGGAATGCTCTGTAGTAATGCTAAGTCAAATGCTTATAAAATTGTATGTTTATAAGCTCTTAGGCTAGGAAACTTATATACTTACCAAAGAATGAAATCAGGTCTGTTTGACAAGACCTCTTTTCCGTAAAACCATGTTGACTAACATTAATTATTTTCCTACCCTTTAGTTCTTTATCAGTAAATTCAGGCTTAGCATGCATAGGTGCAGCTTCATTGGTGTCAGTAGATTTGTACATTTTCCTCAATTACAGTGTTTTTAATGAGCATGTATTACAATGAAAAAAATAGGAATAAAGCAAAAATCAAGGCTAAGGGTACAGCAATGTAAGCAAGAATACGTCAATTAATATTTGGAGAGCCAGGTATAACTCCTCTGTGTGGCTGTGGATGGAATGCACTGGTAAGTCCCAGTGACCATAGGCAGAGCAGACAGTGGGCAAGGTCTCTAACTGGAATTTTAATCTATCAAAATGCTTGTGGGACTTCTTACAAAAGTTAACGTTGGATCTGCATTCTTCTTTTATCTTACATAAAGCATATGTATATGCTCTGTGGGCATTGGCACAGTAATTCCACAATCTTCTCTTGTTCGTACTGAAGCTCAAAGTAAAGCTTGATTTTCCTCAGCTGGTCTCTTCTTTCATTTTCTAAAGTTCACAATGGGAATCTAGAGGGGAAATCCTCAAAGTACGGGGAAGCTGTAGGTGCTGATGAGGTGGCGATGAAGCAGCTGTGCTGCTGGGGAGGCAGGAGGTTGACAACTCCTGTAAATATCTTGGTGTTCCTTTCAGATAGCATGAGACGTGATTTTCTTTCCTATCAGGTCTTGAGTTGTTTTGCACTTTGCACCCTGTTTTGTCTAGTAAGCCTGAAATATTTACCATTTACATCAGTCTCCAAATGAAAAATGTTGAAGGGCTCTGCAAGCAAGACTACTGCATTTGACTTTGCCTAGCATATAGAAATTTGCAAGATGTGGATGAGAGTTGTATGTATAGAAATATTTTAATCTTGTATAAAATAAATGTGTGGATTTTATTTTGTCTCTAGGGCATAGAGACTTGGCCAAAATTGGGTTGGCATGGATGGCAAAATAAAAAAAAAAAAAGGAATTAGAGTATACAAGAATGACCTACTTAAAAAAAATTAAATTGGAAAAAAGAGTAATGGCTTGTAGCTATGGGATAATGGAATTTGGGACACTGGTGACTACACTTCATCCTAATCTTGCTTTTAATTGACAACAGACGTGTTTGTGCTTTATTATGGAAGGACTTTGTGATCAACATACTTTTGCTGCATGAAACACTCATCCTTTTTATGATGCTGTTCAGAGCAAGTAGTCCAGGATTCCAATGTCCAGGTCCAGAATTTTCATTTGAATCCATCTGCACTGTATTCTGAGGGAAATTCACTCTCATAATTGAAAAACAAACAAAAAAAACCCCACCCAGTCTCCATCTCCCTCAAAAAATCCCCACTTTCTTTCAAAATACTTAAACTTCTGCCTGTTCAGAGGATAACATAGTGAAGGCCAGCATTTCCAGTGAACATCGTGTGGCAGGTTAATGCTATCCCTGTTGAAAATATTTGGGGTAGGAACTTTCTTTCTACATAGTGTAAAGGATTGTTGGTTCAGATGCAGCTCTGTGGGCATTACTGTGATACAAATATTTTAATTCGCATGATGTATGGGCTGGAGAAATTGAAACAGAATTGAGTCTCAAACCCATTCTTTTAGCACTAGACTGTTACTTTACTTATTGTGAAACTTAATGAATTCAAGAGGAGATTCCAATACAAGGAAGTTATTAGTGATAAACCTTTTGAAGTTACTGTGGTATTTTCACCCACAAATTTATTGTCATCTTCTCATTCTTATTGATGAAAATGGCATTTTATGTCTTAGCAGTTTATCTATAGATTCAGTCCATAAGCCACTTCATCTTAAATGTTCATGATAGATTTGGTGAGATACTATGTGCCTTGAGGAGCCTGAATGATTTATTAAAATCCCCACCCTTCATCCCCTTCCAAATACGACAGTCAGAATTCAAAGTGAGAATAATTACAGCTGTGCAGTTACAGCAGTTCTGAAAGACAGGGTAATATGAAGACTCCAGAGGAAATGTTAACAATTCTAATAGTTCTTCATAAAAGACAGTGAGACACTGTCAAACCAGAGGTTTAAACAAAGAATAGGTTAAAATAAAGAAGAAAGAAAGACTTGAAGGCCATCAAGGGCCAGTTGAGCCATAGTATTGAGAACAAGAGACCAAAATCATGTTGTCTAAAGTATTGATATTTTGCTAGCAAATAAAGACACGTCTATTATCTGCCCCACTAGATAAGTCACAGGGGGACACAGAGGAATGAAATAAATCTCTTTCACTACCTGTCTCTGAAATACGAATTAAGGTTAATGGCTACATTTGACGGAGAAAAAGTGTTTCATCTGTGCTGCACATAGTGAACTATTAGTGCAACTGCTGCATTTATACAAATTGAATGGCATGCTATTGTCCGTCATCTTTTTCTTTTCCTTTTTTTATCCTCATTTTGAATAATTCATGGGAAAAATGATCACTTCATAATGCCACAAACTCACAGCAGGCAAAACTAATTTTACATGATATGAAAACAGATTTTATTTATTTAAGAGTAATATTTAAAGAAAACAACAACTTTTTTGACACCAGCTGCTGGGAAATAAATAGAATATTTTATGACAGAAAAAAATCTAAATGCGTTAAAAGCTGTTCCTGAGAGATGGATTAAAAAATAAAATATAGATGTTGGGCAGATAAATTTAAACTTGGTGGCCACTGATGTAATTCTACTCCTCAGGGGAGTTTTCTGGAGAAAAGGAAACTTCAGAGGAGTGGTAAGTTGTGCATAAGTTGTCTGAATAGCTGGTCTCTGTGTGCCAATGACTGGGGACAACTTGGGTGACAGCTCTGCAAGGCCTTTCACATCCTCTAGACCAGATGGGTTTTTTCCCTCAAGTGTCTGTTGCGTGAGAAGCAAGCTTCATTTTTTTGTCAAGTTTTTCCATATCTGACCTTGGCTCTTTAGCAGGAGGAAACACTGAAGAGCTAGGATGTGATGTTAAGCTACAGCTTTTTTTTTTCCTTGACGTGGTTTGACGAGTGGTGCAAGAGGTATTCTGGAGGGGCGGGGGGGGAAAATAAAAAAAAAAAAAAAAAAAAAAAGTCTGTTGATGGTGCTGTGTGCTGCTTTTTCCTTGCGTTATGGAGAAAGAGGATGCAGCGCGGGGCGAGCGGAGGCAGGCAGTGCTCAGCGTGCAAGCCTCTCCCCTTGGTGTGATCTGGCTGCTAGCTGGCGTGGGGCTGGGCCAGCTGCCATGGGCTGTCCTGGGCTTCGTCCCTGCTGCCCGAGAGTCCAAAGAGTGAGTGGGTCGGTGCCCAGTTTGGGCGGTGCAGGGCAGGGAGGAGGAGATGGAGAGCGGGAGGAAAGCTGCACAGTATTTTAGCACAAGAGCAGTCGGAACAAATGCCATCGGTAATATAAATGTTGTTTATTGCATTTTCATGTAAAATTGTTTAACTTAAAAACTCTTAGTGACAGAGGGAATGTAAATCTGAGGCTGAGAGACTGAGTCACCAGCAGAAGTTTATTATTATCCCTGATAACAGCTGAATTCCAGCCTTTCTGTGTGCTATAAAATGGGGCAGTTTTGTCTATTATTGGCGCCGTGTGCACCGCTATAGTTAAGGGTTTGTCAGCAGTTCAACTGTAAGCCCCTATTTTCACGGGTTTATAACTCGACTGTTAAAAATTCACTCCAGGCTGAAACTTGGCACACACGATGAAGTCTCTGCAAGTTATGCTGAAACTTAGGCTGTCCTCAGGCAGCTTCCTGACAGTGTTAAAACACACGAGGTGTGTGTACGGCTCCTTCCAAAAGACAAGAGAGAGCAGAGATGAGGGCCCAGCATTTTGTGCCTTTCATTACAAATGACGCTGTGGTTGGATTCTGGCTTGCTTTAGAAGGAGCACCCTGATGCCCCTCGCTATTCTTGCAAGTCTTAAATTTGGAGAGACTTTTATTTAAATTTTACATGACTTATCTGTTCTCTTCCTTGTTTGTTTTACATGGAGAAATATCCATCCAGCCATTTGTATACATTTATTTAAATGGGAATTAAATGCACTGTTGTTTTGCAATGCTTTAAGGTTTAAACAGCACTTAACATTTCCATTTAACTAGCTGCTATTAATTAGTTAATATTTGTATAAAGTTTGGGCTCTATAACATGCTCTAAGTGTATGAAGTATGTTGTTATTTAATACTTCCAATAATATTTTCCAAGAGATGGCTTTCAAGGCCATATAGTTGTAATACACTTGTAACTGCTGGGTAGTTATAGTGATGCAATCTTTGCTCTGACCCAACGTCATCTGGTACAAGGCCTGCTGTAATCATGTGAAGAGAGCATGGTTTGCTGTATTTGTACACTCTAATTCATCAAGGTATTAGGATCAACACTTTTTTTGAAGGGGCATCCATTTTTCAAACTGGTTGGATGCTTTTACAGGGTTGCCATCTTGAAAGTAATGCCATCAGGTTACTTTTGATTTTGTACCTGGTCATGGTGATCAGGGAGTACCTTCAGTGCTGCAGGTGGCAAGAATCCTTTAAAGGAAGGAAGTGAATAGTGGCAACTCTTCATGTGATTATACAGATTTATAAGTAGATAGGTCCAGCTGTGAAATCTGAAGTTGACTTGGGAAAGTGACTCTTTCTGTACATCAGAATCAAAATCATGGGCAAAAAATTACGAGAGAAGGTCTATTTGAGGTGCACCAGGATGTGAAGGGTGAAAAAAATCAGTGAGGTAAAATATACGGAAAGATGGTGCTCATCTTGCTATCATGAATAAATATAAAATACGTATTTGAAAAAAATGTGTCCAAACTTTGCACATACAATTTTGTTTAGATTTTTTCAGCAATTGATGTATTAAACATCTAATGCTTGGCATATATCCGTTGGTTAAAGAACAGCACTAGAAATGAAATTGGCCCAGTGAAACAGATTCTCTTTTCTTATGCAATCATAAATTGGAAGTAACCCTGGATTTTCGTACAGGTGTCAGTGTTCTGGATTTACACTAGCATATATCTAAAAATCAAAATTTGGCCAGCTGTTCAAAATTTGGGAGTTTCAGTTTGTGTTGTGAGGTAGCATTTGGTTGGCATAGACCTCCTTTTGCTGAGGTCATCTGCTCTCTCTGCCAACATCCATGCCTGCAAAAAAATTTAATTATCTTAATATCCACTACTCTTGATGGATGAGTCTCGTACCTAACCTTGATTATCTCTGGAGAAAATGGTTAAATACAGTCTTCTGGGATTTGCTACCAAATATTTAAATATCTTATTGTATTGGAAATAATAAATCCATGTAATAAATTGTAACTAGCAATGAGTCTGAGGTGCATCTTCTGGAACTAACTTTTTGCTAAACTTTATTTGAATTTAGGCACTGTTGGCAGACCATGCGAAAGGGCTTGAGGTCAAGGGGGTGCATAACTGATAGAGTTCCACGAGATCAGTCTTGGAGGTCTCAGTTTAAAAAGCATCATTAACTCAGTGTTACCTTTCAGTGCCTTTCTAAAATCTTTCATTTTAGACGAGAGGCCTGCTGCAGAATTTAAGAGGCTTATTCTCTTACACAGAAATAATGCTGCTAAGCTGCTAGAAATCTCAGCAGCTTAATATAAATGTTCAAATAAAAAAGTTAGTATTTTAACTGTATAACCTTCAAATATAATTAATAATGAAATCCTAAGCAGGAGCCTAGGGGAAGACATTTGGATTCTTTCTATTTGTGGAATAGGTGCAGGTCTCTAGTGTGCAGTTGAAAATAGGGACTAAATACGAGCTGATGATTTGGAAATCACTAATGTGTGCTGCTGAATACAGTCATAGTTGGGATATAAAGTAGAGCGCAGGAGAAAATGAAAACAAAGGGACTTGGGCCACCAACTTCATGCTCAGATAAAATACCAAACTTGCGTACTAGGTGGAGGTATTCAGATGCAGAGTTTTTTCATTTGGCCTGAGGATTAAATTATGTTAACCTGCCAGTGCAGGAGGTAGGTTTTTGTTTTTGTTTTTTGTTCCCCCCCCCCCCTTCCCCTTCATTCCCTTATCAGTGCCACCCAAATTATTATTCTGGAGCATAATTACAGGAAACAAAAATCACAGTAAGAAGGTGTGTCACGGCCACCTGTATGACGAGCCTGTTAAGCTTCTGGCACAGCAAGATGCTTTCCAGAAACACTGCCTCCCAGAGAAAGAAGATGTTGTCAAGAGTTAATCCAAAGGTGATGGTCATATTCTAATTTGGAAAAGGCAGAAAGAAACTGTCCAGGTAATCAAGGGCCTTCTCAAGAGCAACGCCTGTTCTCCAATCTGGTTGGAATACATTGCTCTTTCTGTGCTTACTCTTTTCAGAACCTGTGTACCACTTCCACGCTTGAAGGATGCATCAGAGGGCCATCAGTTTGTTCCTTGATGTAGTGCTTAATCTCTGCAGCAGTATTCGCTGTAAACAGGAACTATGTGATTTTGTGCCAGAATTTGCACCTCAATAATGAAATAAGCAGACAGGAAAACTGTCTGCAAGTACTCGAACATAAAGGATGTCCACACAATACTCTTCCAGAGTGTAAGTGGAAAAGGCAAAAGCCCTGAACATGACTAGCCATTTCTTTTTATTTTCCATCTCTTTAAGCAGCTTGCAGCAAATGCTGTAGGTTTGATTAAGGTATAAATGAGGGTCAAGATGGGGGTTGCCACATTAAAATCCTTGGAGTCATATGATTGGAAAAAAAAAGAAAGATGCGAGTGGAAAATGAAGTTCAGTGTACACAGTAGTCAACATTTACACATCGCTATCACGCTGTGTGACCAGAGGTATTGCTGTTATTTCCTATGTAGGTATCAGTTGCCATTTTATTGACAACTTCTGGAAAGGTGATGGAGGCTAATGGAGCAATCATGCTACTTGTCAGAGAAGAAAAAAATTATTTTTAGACTTATCTTTTATAACAACGCCCTGAAATGGTTGATGATGCATAATAGGGACAACACAGAAGTCAACCTGTTAGTTCACGTAGCCTATTTTTCAAACAGGAAGAAGCAAAAATCTCATAAAGTGTGGAAAGGATGCTGCAGAGTCACTCCCAGTCTACTCTTCTAGACCCCCACCCCCAGCATGGTAGCTACTGGGGCTACATTTCAATCCTGGGGCCACCTCCTATGTTGGAGACCATGTTGTGCTGTACCCTATCCATGCTCTTAGAGTGGCTGCATCATCCCTCCTCTGCCTCTCAGCAGCAATAACTTTGCTGTGGGAGCCATAGCCTAGGTTTTTGTGACTGTCTGTAGTAGTTGTAGGAGAATCTCTGTTCTATGCTGCCATCTCCTTGGGAAAAATGATGAGCTGATGGAACTAGTCACTTGTCCGTATCCAGCCCATTGTGAACCAATACATTAATGCTTTCAGATTGTGCCGAATCATTCTTCCACCTCAAGCAATTGAAGGATGTGCTAATGAATGACTGTTTAGCAACTTCAGTTTGTTTATGGAGCCTTGAAGTCTTTTATGTAACCCTTCACATGTGATGGTTGTGTCTAAATATGCCCTGTGCCATTAACACAGTTACTTGCTTTCCGAAGCCAAAAGCTGGCTGGTTTGAAGTTGCAGAAATTGAAATAAAGTGTAAATCAACTTTTCCCCTTACTGTGGATTCAGAATGAGATGAGAATTACTAACGATTTGGGACGAGAGGAAATGGCCTCAAGTTGTGCCAGGGGAGGTTTAGATTGGATATTCGGAAAAATTTCTTCACCGAAAGGTTATTAAGCACTGGAACAGGCTGCCCAGGGAAGTGGTGGAATCGCCATCCCTGGAGGTATTTAGAAGACAGGTGGACGTGGTGCTGGGGGACATGGTTTAGTGGTGGTTTTGGCCGTGTTAGGTTTATGGTTGGACTCGATGATCTTAAAGGTCTCTTCCAACCTAGGAGATTTATGATTCGGAAGAATGTTCTGGACATCTTAAGATATCAGCAGATAAAGATACCAGATATCCAAAATATTTGCAGATTCCTCTAATAACACATTTTAGAGTTTTGTTTGAGATCCTCATTTTCTTTAGTGATGTTTGTCAAACCTCATATCTCCATAGGGCATACGTATTGTTCATCTTAGCAAAAATACGATATTAAGTGCTTAATAGATCTGGAATGCAGGTCTAGTCTTTGGACTTCTTTAGCTGTCAATTGAAAGCAGAAGACCTTTTTTTTTTTTTTAATTGTCAAAATGGTGCTTCTTCGTGATATGTAGTCTTTCTCTCACCACAAGAAGTTAATGAGAAAACTTCTTGTCATAGAGTTCATTTTTATCAGGACTGCCGAAGGTAGTAGAGGAGAAAAATGGACTTCCAGTAAGTTTCAAGAAACAATTAGTTCAGTGAGCACTGGAATTAATGAATCTAGATTTTCTACGGATTAGTGTTATGGTTGATTGAGTTGCTGCCTAAGAAGTTGTGACCTCTCACTGAAGTATTTTCTGGTTTTTGAGATGTTTATAAATCAGGTTCTGTGGTGCTTAGGGTATGAACTTGTACTGTTGGTTCTGTCTGGGGAGAATTAATAGTGTCTCTCTCTACCCCTGCCTTTTTTAATGAAGCTTTTAGGAATCAGCTTTTTTATTCAGGGTTATACCCCTCTAGCAAATTTGGTTGAAATAGGTAAATTAAAAGTGTATTAGGGAGAGGATGTGCCCAGACAGCATGATTTTAGCTTTAAGGAGACTAAGAGAAAAAGCTGATATCCAGAGATAGGGTATGCTTAGTTATTCCAGGTTTAAGCAGTGATTTGCTCTATGACCTTTGGCAAACCACTTGCCTCTTCATGCAGTAAGAAAATATCAGTTGATTGAATGGATCTCTGTGTGAGGTAAAGGCCATTTTCAGATTCCTGACTGAGGATCTCAGGGTTCTTTATTGCCAAATACTGAGAAGGCAGAAATTAATGGTAAACAGGCTGTCAGTATTTTCTTAAGATATGCTGACGTATGTGTTGATAATGATTCATACTGAAAGGTTTGAGCAGGTTCTGCTGATTGAATAATGCAGGTGAAAATGTTTCTCTGAACTGAGGACAGTTTGGGTATAGACTGTGCAGCCTGAAGAAAGGAGACCTAAGAGTATTTATGGATTTGAGAGGTTTACCTGAACATTAGCTTATCGTTAATAAAAAGATCTCCCAGAAATTAGGAGAGATTTGTTTAACGCTTCATGTACTATCTATGATTTGTTGCATATTGAAACTTGCCATAAGAGAAACAGACTACATAAGTTTACTTGTTTGGGTTTTGTTTTGTTTTGTTTTGTTTTTAGTGATACACTGGCAAATCTGTGAAAAGTAAAGCATCAAGTCTTCTTTTTCATTCCTGTCTGTAATGTATGCTAGAGCCAGTCTCCCCCTTTTCTTATTTGATTGTGTAATGCGACATATGAGCCATGCAGTGGGAAGCTGGGTATCAGCATCAGTTACAAAGAACAGGTGTTCAGACTGGTAAGTCAGGCCAGCTTAAAGCTTAAAAGCAAATCTTTACTAGACTGGCATTCATTAACAATACGTATAGCAAATAGTTCTTAATAATTTTTAGTTACTATCACTGCATATTCAAACAGTTGGTTCTTAACAATCCCATTCCACATTAGCTGGGAGTGTACAGTACCACAGAGTTGATGCCTTGTGGTTGTTCTACAGTCCCAGGTGGTCTTAGTCACCAAGGTTGAGGTCATCACAGAATCACAGAACGATAGGGGGTGGAAGGAACCTTCAGAGATCGTCTCGTCCACCCCCCCTGCCAAGGCAGGTTCACCTAGAGCAGGTCGGACAGGAGTGCATCCAGGTGGGTTTTGAGTATCTCCAGAGAAGGAGACTCCACAGCCTCTCTGGGCAGCCTGTTCCAGTGCTCTGTCACCCGCAAAGTAAAGAAGTTTTCCTTCATGTTGAGATGGAATTTCCCAGTTTGTGCCCGTTGCCCCTTGTCCTGTCACTAGGCACCACTGAAAAGACTCTGGCCCCATCCTCTTGACACATGCCCTTTGGGTATTTATAAGCATTGATGAGATCCCCTCTCAGCCCTCTCTTCTCCAGGCTAAAAAGACCCAGGTCTCTCAGCCTTTCCTCATAAGAGAGGTGCTCCATTCCCTTGATCATCTTTGTAGCCCTCTGCTGGACTCTCTCTGGTAGTTCCCTGTCTTTCTTGAACTGGGGAGCCCAGAACTGGACGCAGTACTCCAGATGTGGCCTCACCAGGGCAGAGTTGGGGGGGAGGATGACCTCCCTCAACCTG